>BCLG01000104.1:36460-75986 GCA_001602295.1 Zoysia matrella
CCCCCCCCCCCCCCTCCCAACCTCCTTCTCACCTCTCTCTACCTCACTTCTCTCTCCTCTCTCGCTCCGTGTTCTCTCTCGACTCTCGCGCTCCTGTCCCTCTCTCTCTCCTCGCCACACCTCCAAAGCCTCCATTCCCGAGATTAGCGCCGGGCAGCAGCCGCGCTCGTCTATCCAGACCCAGGCGCCCCCCGGCACCGCCCCGCTGCTTGCCGCTCGCCGTCGCTTGGAGATCCGGGACGGCATTTCTCAGTAAGCTCGAGCTCCCCTTTCCTGATCCCGCATCCTGTTCTCGCGCGCGCCGCCGTCCAGAGTAAACGCGATTTTAGTGTTCTGGAGAAAGTTTGTAGCGGCTCCAGCTAAATGCGGGGTCGACGGTGCCGTGGCGGCGCCGCCGACTCCTGGATCTGGAGCCAGCTCCGCGTGCTTGTTGAGTGGAAAAGTTCCGATATTTCTTCTCCCCTTTCGAACCTTTTCTTGTGGACTCAGCTGCGCTAGTTCACGAAAGTTAACGTCCCCGGCTCCCCGCTGCCTCTAACGTTTGGAAACGGGGATGCGCTCTCAGTTGGTGGTGCCGTTTCTAGCTGTCTTCTTCCCGGAGGCCGGAGCTCGGGCTGCTTAAGTTCTTCGCTTGAACTGCCTCTTCTTGGCAGTTCCGATTTCAGTTAGTGCCGTTGCCCAGCGCGTCTTTCTTCTTGGAGTCTTGCTTCGTGCTCGCGTTTGGATTTCTTTTTCTAAAATTCCTCCGCTGTTGCCGTGTCTCAATCACTAACTCTGGATCTCATGATCTCTGCAGGGTGGCCACAGGTTGCTTGACTTGTTATTAAAAAAGCCTGCTTTTTTGGGGGGAGCTCTCCGGGCTGCCGTCTTGTATTAACGTCTTTGAAAGGTACAAGCATTGTGGGATGACTTGTCTGCTGCCGGCCACGGGCTAAGATGTCATACTCGTTGTCTGGCCGTTGAATGGGTCTGCTTGGATCATGGGGTCATCTGGTTGTAGCTCCGAGATAGTTGAGTCCACCGAAGAAGAAATCGACAGCGGGCCTGTTGCTTGTTCCAGCTTGCGGCATATTGCAGTAAAACCTGTGGGCAAAAATGGCAGCTATCGTGATTACCCAGTTGAAGATGACCTGGACCAGCTTCTGAAAGCGATTGACAGCAGGACATTCCGTCGGGCGCTTAGTCCTGCCAACAGTGATGGAGGTGCGCCAGGAAAGAGTGCTCTCAAGAAGCCAACGAGATCAGGCTTATCTCAGAATGCAGGCATTGGGATATCCTCAAAGACAGTTAATATGAAGCAAGCTCTGAGAAGGCTGTGCATTTCCCAGGCATCAGAAATGGCTGCAATGAAGAGGCTATCGATGTCACCTGCATCGTCATGTTCATCTGAAGCTGGAACCATCCACAAGCTTTTCGCCTCTTTAATGGTCCAAAGTAACGATGAAAATCATCTTCATGATGATGAAAAGATGAACCTTATTGAAATATCAATTACCCCAGAGAAGATTGATCATTGTTCATCTAGAGGAACAAGCGAGTTCAGTGAAGACTTTGATTTCGAGACAGCTGATGGAAGTGCAGTCACTTCCATCCATTCTGCATCTTCCAGATCAGCGGAGGTAAAAAAGATCAGGATTCAAGATGTCATCAGTGACGATCCTATAGATGATATTGAGAGTACCTTTATGGGAAATGGTAAATTAGGAAATAAAGTTTCTGCGGCAAATGATGACGGCTCTCCCAGAATCCCAATCTTGAGCAAACCCATCACTACATCTCGACTTGTTAAGCCAGTTTTCCGTTGCAAGACTACGAGTAAGAAAGTTAAAGAGAAACCATCTTCGTTGGGTGATTCTTCTAATAGTACTAAATTCTGTTCTTCAAAGGAGTCAATCTCCCTTGCATCAACCAGCTGCTCTTCAATATCCAGTGTTACCAATCCCACCAGCTGCGCAGAAGAAAAGGCAATTGATGGACCTGAAATATCTGATGAAACATTATCTGAGTGGTTGCGGGTTGAGGAAAAAGGTGAATGTTCCCAGAATTCAAAGAGCAGCAGCATTAGTGAGTATGGGTGCAGCACGAGTATCAGCGACGAGAGCCAATTCGGGTTGTGTGCCTATAATAACAGACCGCACATGGCAAAGGATCTGCGCTGGCTAACCATTCGCCAGTTGGCATTGCAACAGGGATCCTTGGGCCTCGATAATTTCAAGCTTCTGAAGAGGCTTGGTTGTGGGGACATTGGAACCGTATATCTCGCAGTGTTGGTTGAATCAGATTGTTTATTTGCATTGAAGGTTATGGATATCGAATACCTGATTAATAGAAAGAAGATGCTGCGTGCACAGGCTGAAAGGGAAATACTGGAGATGTTGGATCATCCATTTCTACCTACTCTTTATGCCCATTTTACCACAGACAATCTCTTATGCCTTGTCATGGAGTACTGTCCAGGTGGTGATTTGCATGTTCTTCGTCAAAGACAGCCTGGAAGGAGCTTTCCAGAGCCAGCAGCGAGGTAAGCTCTCCATTGTTTTTTTGTTCATTTCCCAACTTCTATTAACACTCTGTGAGAGCTGAAATTTTTCTAGTGATCAGTGATAAGTACAATCTGATCTTGTGCATTGGATACCTTATAAAGTTTTTCTTGTTTGCTGATATTAGAATTGGAACTTGAAATATGCAGACATGACATAGCTGGTGCGTGGCCTCAAATGCTTTGTTATGGTTGTTGTTATTAAATAGATGTAGACACAGAAGTTTTGTACTTCACGTGGGGTCAGATTCAAATGCACTATCATTTGGGATCACATTGTCTTATTTGGTTCATCTTCAATATGACTCAAATGGTCATCACTATATCAGAAACAAAAACCATTGTATAGACCCTTTTTTTTTCTTGTGTGTTCAACAGTCAGCAAAGAAATCCTACATGTCATCAACAGACACTAAAAAATGCTCTTAAGAGTTGGACCTAAACACACTACTTTCTTTTGCACTTTTCTGCATCTAATTTTTTTACATGTTAATCATATAAGCACTGCTGCTTGTTCCTGCACGTATCTACTTAATCTGTTTCTTACTTTGATTTAATATTAATAATGAATAAATCAATATTTGCTTTGCAGGTTTTATGTCGCTGAAGTTCTCCTTGCTCTGGAATATCTTCACATGCTGGGGGTCATATATCGCGATCTGAAGCCAGAGAACATTCTAGTTCGTGACGATGGACATATAATGCTCTCAGACTTCGACCTCTCACTTAGATGCTCTGTCAACCCTGTGCTCCTTCGATCATCCTCTATAGCTGCAAGCCACCAACCAAAGAAACTTACGGGGCCATGTGCAGAGAACTACTGCATAAATTCATCATGCCTCCAGCCCTCTTGTGCTCAAACATCTTGCTTCACACCACGCCTACCATCTATTCCAAAGCCTCGGAAGCCTAAATCTTCCCATAAAAAGCTCCCTCAACTTGTTGTAGAACCTATTGAAGCACGTTCCAATTCCTTTGTTGGCACACATGAGTACCTTGCACCAGAAATCATCAAAGGGGATGGCCATGGAAGTGCTGTGGACTGGTGGACATTTGGTGTCTTCCTTTATGAACTTTTGTATGGTAAAACCCCCTTTAGAGGACCTGGGAACGACGAAACCTTGGCAAATGTGGTATCTCAGAATCTCCGGTTCCCAGACAGTCCATCTGTCAGCAACAATGCCAAAGACCTCATCAGAAGTTTACTGGTGAAGGAGCCAGAGAACAGGCTGGGATCTTTGAGAGGGGCAGCTGAGATCAAGCAGCACCCTTTCTTTGATGGCTTGAATTGGGCCCTGATAAGGTCCGCCGCTCCACCAGAGACACAACCTTGCAATGTTGTGACTCTGGCAAAGCCGCAGAAGAAAGAAGGCAAATGTATTGAGTTCAGAAGCAACTCTGAGGACCTGGAATTTGAAGTTTTTTAGTGAGCTCTCGGTACAGTTTAGATGTATTGCTACGGATAGAGTCTACATTTTTCTTTGATTAGCCGAAGGCTTGAGGTGTACATGTAGATTCTTGTATTTTCAGCCGTTGCTATGTTCCTGTTAATAACTTCATTATGACTTTTTTTTAAAAATAAGCAGTGCCTATGCTATTAACAGTGCTGACCATATATGATTTGCTTTGTCTTGCTAGTTGATTTAACTTGTAATATGTCTGTATTTCTGCTGCCAGTTTTTGTGCTACTGATGAATTCCGGGCCACTGGTCATATTGAAGCGTGTAGTTTTACATATTTGCAAATGTGAATCAGATAACGTGAGTTCTGACCAGATAGTTTAGGTTAAACTAACTTATCCGTTTCACACTGTAATTTTTTCCAGAAACAGTTTTCTTGTTTCTGAATCAAATATGACCTATAATTCCATTTAACTATAATAACTAAAAAATTCTGAATTCTTCCATTACCCAATGTTCATAACCAGTTTAGCGTAATGCATCGTTCAAGAATCCCAAGAGGGGTCACAAAATATTAAACTGTTGTGACTCATTATCTATAGTACACAGCTTTGTCCGATTCCTCCCTAGGATTCTGCTGCAGAAGGCATCAACACCACCTGCATCAGACGCTTGCATAGTAGTATCCACATATCTACATAAGAATCACTTACGAAGTGTATATTATTCACAGTAGTTGTCAGCTGTCTCAGCCAATGAATATTGTTGGGTTTCAAGCTGTGTTAGCAGAATCAAATTATGAATTCTGTTCGATTTTTTAATCACTCGCGAGGGCTGGATTGCAGGTTTGCAATTGTCACAAATTGTCTGGGTGAGCCCCAATGGCACAAGGTCTCTTTGCTTGTGGCTGTTGAAGCTATCATTGGTGATCCATGACCGACACTGCCATGATCAGGGCAGACACCTAACTACAGACTGATTGCTGTGCACTGATAACGATATTCCTGACTCCACAGTGTTTGCTGCGTCTACATATATTACAGTAAACTAGAAAAAGCATGAACAATCATAATCTTCTGTGACTGCCATGCTGTGGAAGCATCGTTCCACGTTTACAGGAGTAAAACAACTCAAAGTAGCTCTGAAAGGTGAGCAGCACCCTAAAGGCCTTAACATGTTGCTTTAGGTATGGTGGAATTGTAAAGTGATTGCCATGGCAGCAGTATCCTTTTACACTCTTTATCAATGTCGATCCAGGCCACTTTGTAGCAGCATTCAAAGGAAAGTCTACCCTAGACAGGTAAGGAAACATCCGCTTCACTTTTGGAGATGCTAGCTTGAGGAGCGTGCATGGTTTAAGTACAAGCCTGTGGCAACCCATCATCCATGTTCTTGCAATGATTAGCCGCATGACCCCTTCAGAGTTTAAGAAGGTGTTGAGTAAAGGGTGACTCTATCTCCGGATGATGGGGTGGGGGATATTGAACTTCAGGCTTGCGGGAGCGATTGGTATAGTGCTGAATAGCATATTCAAATTGAGTTCTCGATCAATGAAAATGTAAAATGGAGTCTCGTTTTTGTTTTCATAGACTAGTCCATTTTCTTTAATGGTGTCTTATATAATCAGATATAGCTGCATGGTATGGCACCTTCAAGAAACTGCAAAAGAAGATACATATATATTTTGGTGGATTTAGTGTGATGGAAAGTACAATGAAACATAAAGCTGATGCTCTAATTAACACCACACGACATATATATACTTCCTCCGATTTTAAAATATTATTATTACCATTGACTTTTAACATTATCTTTTATCATTCGTCTTATACAAAAAGCATGGTAAAATATTTTGTTATAATTTAGTTTATCATTATAGATATTTGAAATACAACTAGTAATTTTACACATTTGAATAATTTTTGAAATAAGATGAATGGCTAAAGATTAAAATTCAATGATGATAATATTTTAGAATCAGAGAGGGAGTATAAGTAAGTTTCTCCTATACTCCCTCATTTTCTTATTGTTGTTACCATTGAATTTAATATTATATTTGACCATTCATCTTATTCAAAAGAATATTTTAAAAGTGTAAAGTTATAAGTTGAACTTTTAAGTACCTTTAACGATAAAGCAAGATATTACGAAGTAGATGACATTTAATGCACTTTTTGAATACCATTACAATGTTGGGCATTTTCATCGCTCCGATAAGAATCATAATTGATCTGGATATGGATGTCATCTTAAGTAATATTTTGTTATTATAAAATATTATCATTAATAACACATGATGTCATGTATCAAGAGTTTCTTTTTTAATACTATCTTACGTTCCATGCATGAATGTCCTTTTTTTAATCCAAAACTGTGGATTAGTTTCCCAGAGAAGCTTAACCTGAGTCTTCGATTATGATTCATTAACCTGATTTCTGTTGAAGAATCAGCAGCTACTGCCGAAAGCTTGACTCAAGATGTCCCTTCAAAATATTGGTTCCTGGAACAAGGATGATGCCTTCTACAGGCAACAGGTGCCCAGAATGAGACGCAAATTTGAAAAGCCGTGGGAATGGAGCAGGCACGAGAATTGAGAACATAGCTGGTATATCAAAAGCTCTTGCCAGGCCAGCACAAAACATATCAGAATACTTCAAACAAGAACTCAGAGCACAATCAACAGGAGACCATGGCGCCTCTTCGTTTATTTCGTGTTGGCGATCTGTCCTGGTCGCGATGCTGAATCGCTAGCTGTGGGTTCCTGGGTGTGTTCGTGTGCTTTCCCCTGCCCCGCAAGCTATGAGCAGGAGATCATGGTGGACTCGCAGGAATCGCTCGGTGCTGGGCGGTGGCGTCATCGCGTTCATCGGGAGCTTGCTTGTCATCCAGTGTTTGTAGATCCCGCGCCACAGCACTACAGCAGGAACACAGAATGTGCAGAGCCTGCACCATTGATGTAACCTGTAACGTCCTTTAAAAAAGGCCCAACTAAAACTCCGCATGTTCTCTGCAGTAATGCTCAGGCATTAGCGGTCGTTGACTGGTAGGCTCAGATCCACCTGTGAGCCACCGCTAATGCATGAGCATTACAACAGACGATTTGGTTCCAAAGCTCCGTATATTTCTCCGTTCATGTGCTACAGTAGCAACCTTATTTTTATATCATTTTGCTTCAGCCGTTTTCTGCAGGGAGTGCAAAACCATATTTTATTTATTTATTTTAGAAGATAATCACACATATCCAACAAGGGAGGATTCCACAGAATTAAATGATCTAATTCGATTTTATAGATATTGGAGTCTTATTAAAATGTATCACAATAAATGATACCATATCTTGGCCGAGATATGGGAGTATCCGCCTTTCACTTGCAATAGTTTCATATAAATTGGTTGCAATCCTTCTAGTCCTATTTATAGGAGAACAGATGCTGGAGTTCCCTTTGCTCGCATTCAGGCATCTCCAGCGCTTATTAAGCACTAGCATGATGCAGCCTGCGAATGTTTCACTTCTTCTCTTGCTCTTCTGCATCTTAGTAGTATATGTGTGCCCAGTGAATGCCAAAGAGCTAGAATGCACAGAGGAGCAAAAGCAGGCCATCCTCAGCATCTGCCATGACTATGTTTCTCACAAACCACCACACATGTTGGTTCCTGCGTTAAATGGTCCCTGCTGTGGTAAAGTGAGAGAGGTGCCTAACACCAACATGAAATGCATCGTCAAGCTACGTGGCTACAAAGATTCAAAATCTTAGATTTTACTGCTCCATGGCCCCACCTGCTCTTCGTCAGGTAGGAATCTATTGTGCTTGTTAATAAGACGAATGATCAAAGTTGATTGTAAAAATCAATGGTGACATCAATTAAAGAACGGAGGGAGTATGTATCAACTACTGCAGCATATGCAGGAGTGTGCTAATTAATAAGTGAATATATTGATTACTCCTGTTAATGCCTCTGCTTCTGTTTCAACGCAGGCCAAGACAGCACCAAGATGTTTGAAGGAAGATACATCTGCCAGATAATATCTGCTATCAAAATATGAGATCCACCATATGTATTTTCCATTGATCAAAAGTATACAATAAATTTTTCATCACAATCATGCTTCTTGCTGGTGTCAGATATGAATTGTGGCAAATACACTGAATAAAAAAGTGAAACAACCGATCTATTACTTATGCAGAATTAACAAGTCAAACAGAAGATCTGTAATGCTTGTAATTCATCATGGTCGAACCATATTCAGAGGCTGTTTGGCATGTTGAAAGATGCATCATATATGAATTCCCACAAGTACTACTTATATCGAAGTTATCTCATTAATAGGAGTGCCGTGCTAACGCTCAAGAGAAATTAATTTGTAGTTATAGTTAAGTCAAATATTTTACGTATTTCCATTTGGAGCAAATCAAATGTATACCTGAAACATTTTTGTTAGTGTAGCTGAATGTTTTTGGGAGCATAAGAGAATGAAAATCTAAGTCATCTTTGATGGAGACAAAACCTATAGCAAAGAATAAGAGAATGAAAATCTAAGTCATCTTGAGAGCTAATGAAGGCCTCGAAACCATACAGGTATTGTCAAGTGCTACCAGGAGTTGGGAAATGGGGCAACACGTGGGCAACAGGAGAGTGCTCCAAAGAATTCTCCACTTTTTTTTAGTTATTGTCAAAGTTGATTTTTAACATCATATTTTAGCACTTTTAAAGTAGACTAAGTGCTGTTGGTTCACCTCCTAACAGGTAAGACACGAAATCGATTTCAACCGTTGATTTATGCAGAAAATACATACTACAAACAAATTAATATCAAACAGCAGTGTGTCCCAGATTACCGTCAACTACCCAAACTCACTACTTACTTCCAAGTTGAATGATATTATAATTAATAATTATTAGAGAACTTTTACCTCCTAAATGGTAAAAGAACAACAATTTAAGTCTCGAAAAAATATAAATGGCCGATCCACAATCATTTGGGTCTATTTTAAAATCTACCTCATATTTAACTATTGATCCTATTAAAAAGTACAGCAAGATCATATATTTTATTATAATTTATTTTATCATGAAAGGTATATAAAAATAACTTATGATTTTACAGATTTCAACTTTTTTTAATAAAATAAATGGTTAAAGATGATAGTAAAAGCCAGCAATGTGAACAATTAAACTACAGAGGGAGTTTGGCTTTGGGTGGACTAGGACGAGGAATGGGGAATAATATATTTTGCGGATTCACGAGCCCTGCCAACATCCCTTGGCTCAGCTACCTGCCAATATAGTAGAAATCAGAAGGTGATGGTTTCTATAGGTACCAAAGAAGCTATCTGTTAGCAACCTAATCATAACTCCACCATGAACATCACACGAACACTGATATGTCAACACAGACAGAGGGAATGGAGAACGGGATAGGCAGCAAAGCAAGGGGACTAAGAGAACAGACCAGGAATACATGAGACTGGGAGTAGAGGCAATTCTAGAGGAGGAGGTGTTGGGGTAAGAACTATTGGAGAGCTGAGAAGGTGAAGGAAGCTAATAGAACTAAAACTTTGGCAGCACAAGCTTGCATCTTTTCATTGCATATGGGGGTCTATTTATAGTACAAGATGGCTGCTATGAACCATCATTGGTCTTAGCTGCTATTCAGCAAGAGAATTCTAATTCTACTTCTATTACAACTTGCTACAGCTATCTATGTCAGCAGCAGGAAGAAAAAGCAAAATTGACTACTACATCTAGCTGTAAACAGTTTTCAAAGCTTACTAAGCAATGATCTGCTGACCTGCTAGAGCTAACAGGATAGTACTAACTATAGTACAATCTAGAACTAATAAACACAAGGTTTACAAGTAACAATTCTCCCCCTAATCCTTGTGTTCTTCGTTAACTTGGACCATTCCAATTCTAGCTCTCAATTCTTGGAATTTGACTCGCCCGAGTGCTTTTGTTAAAATGTCTACGAGTTAGTCCTTGGTAGTGACAAACTTAGTAGAAATACTCCTGTTCTCCACACACTCCCAAATGAAGTGGTAGCACAGATCAATGTGCTTGCTTCTATCGTGGAAGACATGATTTTTACTGAGTGCAAAGCAGACATGCTGTCCATCTTCAACGTCACGGTGGCAGCTCCCGTTCCTGTGAGGTCACCCAGCAACCATGCCAACCAGATGGCTTGGCATGCCACCGTTGTTGCGGGAACGTACTCTGCCTCGCAGGAAGACAAAGCAACAATCCGCTGCTTCATCGATTGCCAGCTGATCAAGCTAGCACCAAGGAAGAACAAAGCACCAGAGGTGTTCTTGCGAGTGTCGATGTCGCTGGCATGGTCGCCATCAGTGTAGGCAACCAATTTTGACTCTCTAGAGCCACGCGGGTAGTCGAGGCCGTGGTCAATTGTGCCGGCGATGTAGCAAAGCAGCCTCTTCATTGCCCCCATGTGCTCCACTGTGAGGCGTTCCATGAAGTGGCTGAGATAGTCCACCGCAAAGGTGATGTCGGGTCACGTGTGGACAAGGTAGCGTAGGCTCCCGATTAGCCACTGATACGTCGTCGCATTGACCTCCGACGCTGTGCTATTTCGGCTTAGCTTGAGTCGTGTCTCTAACGGTGTGGAGACTGAATTGCAGTTCTGCATCTCAGCACTCTCAAGGATCCGCTTGGCGTAGGCCTTTTGGTTCAATGCGATCCTACTAGCATGTTGGTGCATCTCAATCCCCAGGTAAAAGGAGAGGAGGCCAAGGTCACTCATGAGAAATTTCAACTTCATCCCATCCTTGAAGCGCTTGATCTCGTTGGAGCTGGACCCAGTTATGATTAGATCATTGACACAGACACCGATGAGTAGACGCCCTTCGCCATGGCCGCGTCCATAGACAACATGCTCATATGGGCTTTGCCCGAAGCCAAGGCCCTTTAGTGTTGCGTCAAGACGAGCATTCCATGCGCGTGGAGCTTGACGCAGGCCATAGAATGCCTTCTTCAATCGTAACACATTCCCTTCTTGGCCAGCGATGACGAATCCTGGTGGCTGTGAGACATACACCTCTTCTTTGAGCACACCGTTCATGAATGCCAATTTCACATCCATGTGATGGACTTGCCAACCTTGGTGCACGGCGAGAGCGAGCATTAGCCGCATTGTTTCCAGGCATGCAACAGGAGCAAAGATTTCATCGAAGTTGATCCCATGTTGCACGTAGCCCTTAGCGACGAGGCGTGCCTTGTTCTTGGTCACGGCGCCGGTCTCATTCTTCTTGAGCTTGAACACCTAACGTAGACCAATTGGGCGATGACCACGTGGTAGGTCCACGAGCTTCCATGTGTTGTTCTGCTCGACAGAGTCCATCTCCTCCCTCATGGCAGCTTGCCATGCTGCATCACGCTCAGCCTCTACGAAAGAACTCGGCTCTCCTTTGCTAGCAAGGAGGAGGGAGCCAGTGTCGAGGTCACGTTGTGCCTTGCTAGGGGTTGGTGCAACAACAATGATGTTGTCGATAGTGCGATAACGTAGTGGCTCCTCGTCGTGGTACGCGTCCACCCGCTCATCATCATCAAATAGCGGGGACACGAACTCTAGAGATGCCAGCGTTGGAGCAGGACTTGGCATTGACTGATCGCTGATCCTTCGAGAAGATCGGGCCACAACAACTTGCCACACGTGTTGCATAGGCGTGTGCACATCATCTGATATCAGAGCCTCCGTTGACTCGGTAGGATCATTCTTGTCTTTGGTAGGATAGATTTTTATGTACCTACAGTCCAAACAAAGCCAAATAGAAAACCTACAGCCTCTCATTTGTGCCTGATTTGTGGTTTGCATTATCGAGTTTTCAATCCGTTGAGACTTGTCTAGTTGCTGAAAATTTTCTTTTCCATATCGTTCTAATTATCACCCTTGATCTGATCGTCAATTGCTTGCTGAATATATATATATATATATATATATAAATAAACCCCACCCATCCCACCCTTGTTTTCTTTTTACCCGCCACAAATTTCCATCCTTTCCACCAATAATTAGTATTCTTTGTGATGCGCCACCCCTCTATTTTGTCTTTGCTGCGCCCCTTAGTTGACAGTTGTGCTGTGTTTGTCTCAAAAGATATATATAAAAAAAAAGAGATAAAAAAAGAAGAAGAAGAAGAAACAAAAGAGACTTGTGATCAGCACGCCAAAAGGGGCTTGACCAGTACTTTGGTTAGTGCTAGTTGTTTCCACCTCTTCCATCCTGTTCCTTTCTTTTGCATCTTTTTCTTTGTATTCAGCAACTCAAATTTCTGTTATTTCTCTTTTGGATTATTATTCGGTTTTGCATCACTATATTTCAGCGCACTATTTTTCCATTTTATCCCCACCAAGCTTCACTAAAAAGCACCGTGAGCTGTTGCACCATCGTCTCTGGTACAATCACTCTTCCACTACAGATTGCAGCCCTGCTTCTCGCCCTTTCAGGAAGAGAAAGAACTTGTTGAGTAAGTGGTGAGGGAGTGATTCCACATATATAGGGTCCTATTATCTTTTCCTTCTTTACTAACATGGCAGGTAACGAAGATTCTTCTTCAAACACTGTTTCTATTCAAGAAATTCAGGAGATGAGCACACAAATGCGTCAATTCGTGCAAGGGATGCAAACACTTCAACAATACATTCAGCAACAGCGCGGGGAACCTCCAAATCATGAAAATGATAATGTTGAACATGATGATCCTGAAGCATTGGAAGCCGAAGCTGCTCGTCGTCAGGCTGACGCTGCACGCCGTGCTCTTGAAGGTGGCGGTGGCCGTGGCCGTGGTGGTGGCAGAGGATTTGCTGCTGGATTTGATAATTTTCGTGGCATTCATAGGAGACAACAATTTTTTGGTCGTGCACGACGTATTCCTATTGGTGGTGCTGCAGATTTTGATGTTGATGATCATTCTGAGTATGGTGAGGAACATGGAAGAAACCCCCGTGGTCACCATGGTGGCGATAATTTTCGACGCTTTGATAATTATGGTGATAACCAGATTGGCAGGTACCATGATCACTATTGCCGTAATCCTGAACACCGCCAAAATGATGATGGCTTGAGTAAGGTTAAAATCTCCATTCCATCTTTCAGCGGCAAGGAGAATGCTGATGCTTATTTTGAATGGGAGACGAAGGTGGAACAAATCTTTGATTTGTATGACTACCCTGCTGAAAAGAAGGCAAAGCCTGCTGCCATTGAATTCAAAGGGTATGCCATAACTTGGTGGAATCAAGTTCGTACTGACTATCAGCGAATTGGACATGATCATATCACTTGGGATGACTTGAAGAGGGAAATGAGACGTCGTTTTGTCCCTGCATATTATTCCCGTGACTTACATTTGAACCTCAAACGCCTTGTGCAAGGTACTCGCACTGTTGATGAATATTTTCAAGAATTGGAAATGTGCCTACTTCGTACTGGGATAACTGAAGATGAAGAATCCACGATGGCTCGGTTCTTGGTTGGCCTCAATAAGTCAATTGCTGATAAAGTGGACATGACGAATTACACAACTCTCACAGAATTAGTTCATTTGCAAAGCGGGCAGAAAGGCAACTTGCTGTGTCTTATAAAAATAAAGTTTCATTTTCATCTCCTAACAGTTCTACATCATGGCATTCTTCGCAACAACAAGAGGCTGCAACGCCCAAACCTCCATTGCGTGGAACTTCTAGATCTGTTCAACCTTCTACCAAACAATTGGATGTGAAAGGTAAAGCTGTGGGTTCAACTCATTCCAACTCCTCTGTTGCAGCAGCCCAACGGAAGACAAGCAAGATTGAATGTTTTAAGTGTGGTGGTCATGGACATAAGCAAGCTGAATGTCCCAATAGACGCACTATTATTGCACTTGCAGATGGTTCTTATGATTCTCTAAGTGAAGAGGAGGATGAGCCTATTACACAAGAACTCGCAGATCTTTCTCTTGACACTTGTGAGTATTCGGCAGAGGATAGTACTTTTGAGCTAGGTCTGAATTGTTTAGCCATTTGCTCTCTTCCAAACTTTGTTCAAGATGACTTATCCCAAGATGATGTTTCTCAGTATCCAGCTGAGATTACTTGCTCTGATTTTGATGAGTTGCTTGCTGATTTGCTTGATTTGGAGCCTTCTACTCTGAACACACCAACTCCTTCTTTGGTGGTTCGGCGGGTTCTTTCAACACAATTTGTTGCTGCTGAGCAAGGGCAGCGCCACAATTTGTTTCAATCTCGATGCAAAGTGAAAGGACAGGTGTGCCGCTTCATCATTGATGGTGGAAGCTGCAACAATATTGTTAGTGCCTTGCTTGTTGAGAAGCTTGGTTTGCAGACACGTCGCCATCCACATCCGTATCACATGCAATGGCTGAATAATTCTGGGACAGTGAAGGTTTCAGCTATGGTCCGCCTGTCATTTTCCATTGGTGACTATCATGGAGAAGTTGATTGTGATATTGTACCCATGCAAGCATGCCATTTACTGCTGGGTCGTCCATGGCAATTTGATGTGGATTCAGTGCACTTTGGTTGGTCTAACAAATATACTTTCATTCACAAAGACAAGAAGGTGGTTCTTGTTCCATTATCTCCAAAAGAGATCTATGCTTCAGATGTGGCTCGCATGAAAAGAGAAGAATCTGAGAAAAGAAAATTGAGTGAGGGCCCCAACACTAGTAAGGGAGAGACTTCTAACCCATCAAGTCACATAAAGCCTCATTCCACTTCAAAACAGCCACGCCAAAATGAGTGCCTATTTGTGAGCAGGAGTGATTTGAGAGAAGTGAGGAACACCACAACCCCATTCTGTGTGCTCTTGCACAAGGAGGTCCTACTTTCAACTAACGATTTACCTTCATCGCTGCCTGGTGCTATTCTTAATCTTTTACAGGATTTCAAAGATGTTTTTCCCGATGAGGTACCAGCTGGACTTCCTTCACTCCGCGGAATTGAGCATCAAATTGATTTGGTACCAGGTGCTTCTCTTCCAAATCGTCCAGCCTACCGCACTAATCCCGAAGAGACTAAGGAAATCCAGCGACAGGTGAAAGAACTTTTGGACAAGGGGTATGTTCGTGAATCCTTATCACCATGTGCTGTTCCCGTTCTTTTAGTCCCAAAGAAAGATGGCTCTTGGCGCATGTGTGTTGATTGTCGTGCTATCAATGCTATAACTGTTAGATATCGCCATCCTATTCCACGACTTGATGACATGTTAGATGAATTGAGTGGTTCCATTATTTTCACCAAGATTGATTTACGTAGTAGCTATCATCAGATTCGCATGAAAGTTGGTGATGAATGGAAAACAACATTTAAAACTAAATTTGGTCTCTATGAATGGCTTGTGATGCCCTTTGGTTTGACGAATGCTCCTTCCACTTTTATGCGCTTTCCACTTTTATGCGCTTAATGAATCATGTTTTAAGAGATTTCATTGGCAAATTTGTCGTTGTTTATTTCGATGATATCCTGATCTATAGCAAATCATTAGATGAACATCTTGATCATATCCGTGAAGTTCTTGCTGTTTTGAGAGCTGAGAAACTGTATGGAAATATTGCTAAGTGCATATTTTGCAAGATCGTGTTGTTTTTCTTGGGTTTGTTGTGACTGCAGATGGCATTCAGGTTGATGAAGAGAAGATTAAAGCAATAAAGTATTGGCCTACACCTGCAAATGTGAGCCAAGTTCGAAGTTTCCATGGTCTTGCAGGTTTCTACCGAAGATTTGTTAAAGATTTCAGCACCATCGCTGCACCCCTTAACAATCTAACAAAGAAGGATGTTCTATTCAAGTGGGGTGATGAACAAGACCAAGCCTTCAACGCGCTGAAACAAAAGCTGTGTGAAGCACCGCTGCTACAACTACCAGATTTTGGTAAGACCTTTGAGATCGAATGTGATGCAAGTGGTATTGGCATAGGAGGTGTACTACTTCAAGAAGGTAAACCTGTTGCCTACTTTTCTGAAAAATTAAATGGTCCACATCTGAATTACTCTGTCTATGACAAAGAACTCTATGCCTTAGTTCAAGTTTTGGAAGTTTGGCAACATTATTTATTACCTAAAGAATTTGTCATCCACTCTGATCATGAAGCTTTAAAATATCTCAAAAGCCAAGGCAAGTTGAACCGTCGACATGCTAAATGGATTGAGTTCATTGAAACATTTCCATATGTTGTAAAACATAAGCGTGAAAAAGATAACATTGTTGCTGATGCTTTATCACGAAGATGTGGCTTGATTACACAATTAGATACAAAAGTGCTTGGTTTGGAATCCATTAAAACACTTTATGCTACTGACTTTGATTTTAAAGAACCATTTTCTCATTGCATTGCTGGAAAAGGCTGGGACAAGTATTATGTGCATGATGGTTTCTTATTTCGGACTAACAAATTATGCATTCCAGCCTGCTCGATTCGTCAAGTTCTTTTGCAGGAAGCACATGCTGGCGGCTTAGCTGGTCATTTTGGCATCAAAAAGACATTAGCCCTGCTCTCTGACCATTTCTTTTGGCCACATATGCGACGTGATGTCCAGCGACATGTTGAGCGCTGCATAATCTGCTTGAAAGCTAAGTCCCGTCTTAGCCCCCATGGTTTATATACTCCATTACCAGTTCCAAATGTATCTTGGGAAGATATATCTATGGATTTTATTTTGGGGTTACCTAGGTCTCAGAGGGGGAGGGATTCTATCTTTGTTGTTGTTGATCGCTTCTCTAAAATGGCACATTTTATTCCATGTCCTAAGAGCGATGATGCTTCACACATTGCTGATTTATTTTTCAGGGAGATCGTTCGTTTACATGGAGTACCGAAGACTATTGTTTCTGACCGGGATACAAAATTTCTAAGCTATTTTTGGAAGACCTTATGGGCTAAACTTGGCACGAAGTTGTTATTTTCCACCACTTGTCACCCACAAACGGATGGGCAAACTGAAGTTGTCAACCGTACCCTGTCCACCATGCTGCGTGCCGTGCTGAAAAAGAATTTGAAGCTGTGGGAAGACTGCCTTCCACATGTTGAATTTGCTTATAACAGGGCAGTCCATTCCGCAACAAATTTTTGTCCATTTGAAATTGTTTATGGGTTTAAACCACATACGCCCATGGATCTTTTGCCTTTACCATTACAGGAACAAGTTAACTTGGATGCTGCGAAGAGATCAGACTTTATCAAGAAGCTACATGAGGAGACACGAAGGAATATAGAGAAAAAATCAGCACAATATGCAAAGCAAGCGAACAAAGGTAAGAAGAAGGTTACATTACAGCCCGGAGACCTTGTATGGTTGCATCTACGCAAGGATCGATTTCCACAACAGCGCAAGAGTAAGTTATCTCCTCGGGGTGATGGTACGTTCAAGGTTCTACACAAGATAAATGATAATGCTTACAAAATTGAGCTGCCACCTGAATATTCCAATGTGAGTTCAACATTCAATGTCAAAGACTTGCTTCCATTTATTGGTGAGCCTGAGTCGAGGACGACTCCTTCTCAAGAGGGGGAGGCTAATGAGGACATTACTAGCATCCACTCTTCTCCACTTTCTAATGAAACTGCAGCTGATATAGTGGGCCCAATTACAAGGAGTAGAGCCAAACAATTAGAGAAGGAAATCCATTCTCAGGTGAACGCTAACCTTGTGGTTAATAATCAGATTAATTTAAATGAACCTGTTCTGTTGAGTATTTGTTTTAATGTTCTTAGGAATGATGGTGTGCATGAACGGACATGGGATGATGATGGATTCTGTCCACCAAATATCAGCAAGGAACCTGGACGTGCAAGAGAGAATAACGTTTAGCTACCATGAATAACAACCGTTGGAGAGCAAGCAAATAATTCGGAAGTGAGGAATGCATGCGGCCAGCCACCAGGATGCTATTCACACACGTTTCCACTTGCATGCAGAAGAATGCCAACCATCCATGCGTCCCACTAGGTCTGGCTACTAATAAAAGTAGTGTTACAACTTCCCACTACATGTTCTCATTTATTTTCTTCCAAAACTGAAACTCCACTAGTATTATATAGCCGTGTAATGGGTGACTTCATGGGACACTTCGAATTTGCAATTCAAGAATACAACTCTTGAGTTCTTGATCCATCGTGAGTCTTGAGAGGCTTGCAAAACTTGTTCTTTTGATTCCTGAGGGAATTGTAGAATGCCGAACTGCGGTTCATCCAGTTCGTGCCTTCACGTCTATTCGGCGTGATTGCGTGGGCTGTTTCGTCGGTATGTGGAAGGGCAGCAGACTCGTGGTGCATTGCCTCTTCACCAGATCACGCAACGACAAGTTATCAAGATCGTTGATCCTTCGAGAAGATCGGGCCACAACAACTTGCCACACGTGCTGCATAGGCGTGTGCACATCTGTCCGCCCAGCGCGATTTCTAGATGCCGCTCCTTTTGGCTCCGTGTTGTTTCTATGCAGTAAGACTGTTTGTTTCAGCTTTTTAAGCTGCTTTTGCAGCTGAAAAAATGAAACTTAAAAAGTTTAAATTAAAAAAGTTGACTTTTGAAACACTGAAAATTTAGATTCTGAAGAAATAAACTAAAAGTTGAAAAGCTCACCCAAAGCAGTTTGTTTTTTTTAGCTTTTATTGTGCAGAGAAGTCATGTATATGTTGCAAAAGCCAATAGTCACAACTCAAACAAAGAGATCCTATCAATGATTTTCTTATCAGTAATTCATCAGCAACCTCTAAGGTTTTTTATACGCCCCTCGTACCAAGTAACGATTTCTATGCAGTAACAACGATTTCTACGTCCCTGCCCCCTCGTACTAAGTCTGCCTTATGAATCACTGTGTTGGCCAGAGAGCCGAGGAACACGAGGCACTGTGCCCGGAGCTGCCTCAGTTGTTGCTCCGTGAACGCCGGCGCCGGAGCAGGGGGAAACACGGGTGAGCATTCAAGCTGCAAGTGGGATGGGTTCGTTGTACCCGCGAACCGTATTATTAGCCGTAAATTAAGTATGCGGGCTTTGTGAGAACTCGCAAACCGCATCATTTAACATAGAGAAAATATGTGGTCTTTGTGTGAACCTATAACTTATCCACTGAACACATACTCTATTATTACATATACATCTAATTCAAAAATATTAGTAACTTTAAAGTGATGATTTTTTACTTATTCTTTTGAGTTTAAAGTTAGACCCTAGAATTAAAACTCCGCGTTCACACTATAAAATTTCAACGAATTTGACTAAAATTTGTTGAAAAATATTCTAAATAATAGTAAGCATTTTTATGTAAATTAGTATAAAAAAACAAACATAATAAAGTGGTGAACTTTTATGGCTTGTCCAGTGAGCTTCGCGGGTGGATCACTGTTAAGCCGCTAATATAAATTTTGCGGGACGAGTACTTGGGTTTGCAAGCCTCACTTGCAACTTGAGGGAGCATATGCATATGCCCGGTTTCTTCTCTGTAATGGAGGTTTCTGCCTCAGCTTCTCGGCTTACTTTTTGTTTGAAGGGACTTGGGCGATTGCTGTACGATACGAAACTGTCAACTGTATAGTGTTTTGTATATCCAATTTTGCCGGCGAGTTTACACGGTCAACTGATCAGGACAGGCAACAAAAATGTGGAGCACTGTTTGTCGCCATCTGTTCATAGTCATCGATTCGATGCACTAGCTATCCGGCCCTCCCCTTTTCCTCGACGGTAATTTTCTGTTCGTCAATCGGTCCACATCCGTCATCATCTTTTCTTCAGCATTACCTCGGATAGATTCTAATTTATTTTTCTGTTGATGCTAATTACACTAAAAACACAGTTTCAAAGACTGTTTTTAGATTAGGCAGCCTTCTACCTTACTCTGTTGGCAGATCCACCTTTGGTATAGGTAAGCCCTGACTATGCAGCAAAGCCTTTAGAACTTGGCTAAAATAAAAGTCATGAATTGCAGTCTTGTGCAGTTTGTCACAAATTTTCGGCTTTTTATTTTTATTTTGGTCTTGACTTTTAGTTTGTGAGGTACCGGAGTGAAAGAGAAAAACTACAAGTTCATCTGAAGGTACTAATCTATATTATTAAATATAATGTATAAAGTTAATCATGCATTCATTGCTTACATTATTGCGCAAGAATATTGATCCATATGTATTGAACATCTTGATCAAGAAGCAAAGTATACTCAAGACATGATCAAGAAGTTTGATATGGCAAATGTAAAGCCAATGAATATTCTCATGCCTACTAATGGCCATCTTGATCTCAACAAGAAGGACAAATTTGTCGATCAAAATGTATATCGTTGCATGATTGGATCTCTCCTTTACTTATGTGCATCTAGGCCGTATATTATACTTAATGTGTGTATGTGTGCAAGATTTCAAGCCGATCCAAAAGAATGTCACTTAGTGACCGTGAAGAGAATTTTAAGATATTTAGTTCATACACCAAACCTAAAACTATGGTACCCCAAAGGCTCAAAATTTAATTTCATTGGCTATTTTGATGCGGATTATGCCGGATGCAAAGTGGACCGCAAAAGCACATCGAGGACTTGCCAGTTCTTGGGAAGATCTCTAGTGTCTTGGTCATCTAAGAAGCAAAATTCTGTTGCCCTTTCCACAGCCGAAGGGAGTATGTCGCAGCCGGTAGTTGTTGTGCTCAACTTCTATGGATGCGACAAACTCTAAAGGATTATAGTTACACTTTGAACCGTATTTCACTCCTATGTGATAATGAGAGCGCCATAAAGCTGGCTTACAATCCATGTGAGCACGCTCGCACCAAATACATAGACATTTGACACCACTTCCTAAGAGACACTCCATCAAAAGGACATAAAAATTTCTCATATATCCACACAAAAGTAACTAGCCAACATTTTCACGAAACCTCTAGATGAGAGACACTTTTGTGAACTTAGGAATGAGCTGAATATCTTTGATTCTCAGAACGTGGCTTGAGATGTTGCACATCTGATGTGACATAGGATAGATTTTGAAAATAAAAGATTTGCAAAATATCTTGCATTTTGTTTTTCGAAATTTCAAAAGTTTTAAAAAATTTCATTATGGAAAGTGTAATCTTGATTGATTGTTTCTGATCACACTAGGCATAATGATGTTTTTGAAAAATTGTCAAATGGTTCACTTTCTCTCAACATCAAAAATCTGCTCCTTGATTCAAGACTGCGAGAACCGGACGAGTCCGCAGTCTCAGACTAGTCCGCCAGCTATTCTCTCTCTCTTTTTTTTATTTCCTTTTTGGTGTCTTGATGCCAAAGGGTGAGGAATAGAGAAGCTCCTATCTATGCTCATATCTATCTATCCATCCTTTATCTATCGTTAGTGTGAACTATTTGGACATGTGTGTTTTTAAAACTTGGTTTGTAATATTTTGTACATCATGACTTTTGCTTTTGCGCTTTATCTATCTCATTACATATTGCTATTAGTTACAAGTTGAAATTTGTATAAGCTTCTATCATTATTTTAGTATGTGTTGTTGTGCATGGATTTAGGAGGAGCTTATATGTGCTTTAAATTGTAACTTTTGATTATCTTTGTAGCTTCTTATTGGTTGTCATCAATCACCCAAAAAGGGAGAGATTGAAAGTGCATCTAGAATCCCTTGTGGATTTTAAGATGAATTGTGACAAACAATAGAAGCATTTGATGACATTTTGTGAGTATGTGTGCAGGAACTATGTTCATGGAACTTTATTGACCTCCAAAAAGGAAAAGAGAAATGTTGTCTCCTTGGCTTTCGAGTTTCTAGCTTTTGTATTTATTGAGTCATAGGACCACCGTAGTAACAAGGGGGGTTCTGCATTTTATGTTTAAAAAATAGTTAAGTACTCTAACATTTCCCACTCAACATTAATCTTAATCTTCGTGTCTTGGTTACTAGCTCCGGACTTGTGTCTCGGACTTGTTCGGAAATGGACTTGTCCACCTAGTGGCTGGACTTATCCGAGTGCCCGGACTTATCCAAGTGCCCGGACTTGTCCGGCACCGAACATTGTCTGGGCCCAGCTGCGGGCTAGTCCGCCCCTTCGGACTAGTCCGGGCTTAGACTTATCCGTCAAGGCCTGCGGACTCTAGAGAAAGAGCACCCCGTTATTCTTCGGAATTGTCCGAACCTCTTGTTCCATTCAGCATAGCTGGACTAGTCCGCTCTTTCAGACTAGTCCGGGCCCGGACTTATCCGTCAAGGCTTGCGGACTCTAGAGAAGGAGCACTCCGTTATTCTCCAGACTTGTCCGGTGGGCGGGCGGACTCCAGAATGGTTACACCACAGCTTGACCGGACTTGTCTGCACGACCAGACTAGTTTGCTAGTGGAATTATCCGTGCCCTCTGCAGACTCCAGAGAAATGACCATGTTACCGTTGAGCACGATGTCCAGACTTGTTCGGACCTCCAGACTAGTCCGCTCTTGACATTTTTGAAAGGTCATCCTTGATTGATCTATAACCCTAACCCCCACATCTTAGGGTTAACAAAAAGCTTGCATATCATTTCAAATCACGCCCTGAGACTCTCTGAGATCCACCTCTCCTCCTCCCCTCGTTCTTCATTGAATCCCCTAGGGTTTTGATTGAAAGCGGAGGAGATCGTGAGTCTTTTCATCTTTTGATTCGATTTGAGCACTTGATCTTTTCATTGCAGGTCTTGCAGGACTTATTACTTTTGATGATTTGTCTCCTAGACTGTTAAGTGTCACTCGAAATCCATCAAGATCGTTGTGGTGAGATTCGAGAGGTTTGTATCACCCTTCATTGATCTTTGTGGTCATTTAAAGAGGTTTAGGGTTGAGTGAAACCCGGTCATTTGTGGACTCCTCAACGGAGACGTAGGCTTCTGTGTGGAGCTGAACTTCGGTCAAAAATCATTGTGTCTCTTGTCTTCTTTTGGTTTTGTATTTGATTTATTTCCACTGCGATTAGCGGGCTTATCTGTAAGGGCCGAACTTGTCCGCCATCGGACAAGTCTGACTGATCGGACTAGTTCGCACTCTGTTTTTACTGAACAATTTGTTTTTGAGACTCGAATTTCAAGTCGTTGCCTATATTCACCCCCTGTAGCCAACTTTCAAAGACTTGTTTGCACCTCAATTATTTTTTTACTAATTTTTTATTACCCATTTTAGTGAATGTTATAGAAATCAATTTTATCTCTTACAAGCTTAAAAGAAAATAAAATGGTTTAGATTAAATTTTAAAATTTGAATTTGAATTTAAATTGTAAGTACAATTTTTTTTCTTGTGAAATTTTACATACCGCCAAACTAAATAACATCCACAAACCTGAGTAATGATAAAATTTAAGTTAAATTGAAAGAGGGGTAGAAAGGTCTTTTTAAGTCTCCAAATGTATAAGAGTGACGATAATAGTTAACATTATTTCTTGTGAATGTTATAGAAACAAAGTTAACATTAATAGTTGATAAGAAAATTTAAAATTTTGAGTAGCTGACAAAGAACTACAAATTTTTTGATCTCATATATATAACTGGCTACAGAACCAGGCCAAAGATTCAAATTTGGTTCAACCCGCTCAATTACCGTCCAGCTCGGCTTTCATAACCGCTCTGCATGATCCCGCGATTTGAGCGCCGCCATCCCCTCTACGTTGTTTCCACCGTGCAGCCGCGCTTTCTCCGCTCGGGTCCGCACGCGGCTGACCCCATGTGCCTAGATCCATCGCCGCTGCTCCTGGCTGCCGCTATCTCACCTGGTTCCTCCTCGCTAGATGTCGATGGCTCCCACTGGCTGCTCCTTTCCCCGCCGGCTGCCGTCACCCCTCTGCACTCCGCGTACCCCAGGAGCTACGTGCACGACTGCTCCATGCACCCGGCTCCACCGCGACGCACGCCGCACAGCTGCTTCGTAGTCTCGACGTGCGTCGCACGTTTACAGCGACCACTCCCCGCACGCCGGCCACCGACCTCGACAGCGTAGTTACCAGGAAGGCCGTGGAGGAGGATCCGGTGGCAGATCTGGCGCCGCAGTGCCTCGTCTCCCTCTCCCTGGCGGGAGAGGAGCTGGCCCCGTTGCCCCATCCCAGGTGTGTCTCCCTCAATCTCCTCGTCTTGCTCCCGTCTGAACAGGTGAGCTGCTGGGCGGAGTCCATCGATTCCGGAGTCGCCGTTGCATCGCGTCCACATTGCCGGCGCAATCTCAGCCGTGCTGCCGAGCCATCCGCGTCGGGCGCCAGCATCGCCGCCGTGCTGCCCACATCTGCATTGCCGCCATCATCCCGGCGTGACAACCTTTATTGGCTGTAATTCCTGATAGCAACCTTTATCGTACAAATAAGATGGATCTATACAAAGAGAGTAAGGGGAGGCGTGGCAACGCCATCATCCCGGCGTCCTGGATTGGGATTGCATTTTAATCCCCTGTTCAATATTCTTGCGCTGTATTTTAATTAACGTGGCAAATCATGCTTTAATTTCTTGAGTTCTTACTCAATGATAGGAGTGTTCATGCTAGTCACGAGTGATCAGCTCGATGCTGAATTTTAGGATTCTGGAGAGTAATTTATGCGGAAAGGAAGGGGGTGGATTCTAGCTTCAGGTTCAACACCTCTGAGCTCATGTTCTCGCTTTGGAGCAACGATTACTCTAGGGACAACTGTGTAAACTGTTTATGCAATGACAACTCAGATATTGGTGGATCTCTATTCAGCAGAAAATCTGAAATAGTAAACTTTTTATTCATGTGACTTGAATTACTGTCTTTCCTGCTGGTACTTCGTTACTGAAATTTATATGCTGCGCTTTTCACATTAGAGGTGAGTACAATCACCTCCTCGCAAACCAGCTTGAAGAGGTGCACTTCAGTTACGCTCTAAGTTTGTCTGCTGCTGTTCATTGTATTTTCTTGGTCAGTCGAAAATATAGCTTCTACTCGATGCATGCGCCTTCCACTATTCCTATAAAATTTCTACTACAGTGTTATGAAGTCCAGTTATCTGAAACCACGAGAGAAGGAAAGCAACTCGTTTCTGAATCTACTACAGTGAGAGAGATGCACTTAAGCTTCAAAATCTAGTTGTGGATAAAAAGAAAGTTGCTCATGCGAGCATTTTATCTTATATATGTTTGTTGCATAGAGCCAGTTGTGCACATGTTTTTGTAACTTTAATCTTCTACATATGCCTTGTAGATGAATGAGAAACTCACTAGGAACCAAGATGTATGGCGCATGACACAGACGGAGCATAGGTGATTCATTTTCTTCTTTTCTTTCTCCAAATTGGTTTACTTTTTTCTCAGTTGCAATATGAATCTGATGGCTGTGCCCCCCCCCCCCCCCAAAAAAAAAAATCATTTCAAACCAACTACTATTGGATCAGAAATAAGTAGAGTTATGTGTATACTCAAATTATTTATTGATAAAGTACTAGATTGATGTTTCAAGGGACGATGAGGCAAAAACCAGTATCTGCAGAAGCATCTGGCTTGGCTTTGCAACTATCAACAGATTATTATGATGATCTCAATTATTCCATTGTCATAAAATTCTTATTTGATCAATAGTGTGCAGAACATTCAGAGTATTAGGCTGTTTGGGACTCAGAATGCACATAATTCATGACATTTTGATAGTGCTTGTACTGAAAATGCCACAAAAAAAAGTCTTACATAATAGTCAATGGTCTTTTAATCATCTAGTTCACACATCAATAAGCAATAAGGTCTCATATGAATTCAGGAAATAGAAGGGTCTGATATTGGTTGGCGCTGATGTTTCTGGCCTAGTGTAGATTATCCTGATGTCATCCTTGTCATATAGGTTATCCTTCTGTTTTGGCAATGAAGAATTCAGGAAACCCTTTTTGCTTAAAGAAATTTTTAATATTAAAGAACAAATCATGTTGAACAGTAGTTTTCGTCTGAGCTATCATACTCTTTTTTTTGGTCATTTACCTGGAAACATTTCTAACCAGCCCTTTTTTATTCAAGCTTTGAAAGGGGCGACTCAACTGAATTTGAATTCGGCACTGGCCAAGCAATCAAATGTAATCACATCAACAATTGTTTGCGTTGGTCACTCGATATTTCATTTGTGATATAGTGCTGTGTCTGGCTTTCTGTACTTCATTCAGGATGGGATCAGGGACATTTGGGAATGTGCGTTGGTGAGAAACAGAAACCAAAGATCCTTGCAAAGCTTGGCTATGGTCCTCAAGGATCACTTGATCCCGCCAACTATTCTTGGTATGATACTTTGTGCTACTCATCTTGAGTACATGGTTTTTTAGGTCATTTTTAACAGATTTGAGATAGCGTAATCACATTAACAATTTGTTCTTTAATTTTTTACCATTACAGTTTATTGCAATTCTTTGATCGCTGTCAGTTTTCTGCATGCAGATGGTGCAACTCTCATCGTTAATACTGAGCTTGTTGTGTGAGACAGCCAGCAAACCAGAAGCAGATGATGCTGACTATGAGCTTCAGATGACCGAGACAAAAGAATAATCTTCGGTTGATACTGGGAATTTTGTTTTTTTGTGTCAACTCGTATCTGTATAGCAATTTTTCTTTTGAACATCACAAAACGTGTCAACTCGTATCTGTATAACAATTTGTGATGTTTTGTTATTGCACCCGTTGTGTATTGTTCCGCAAAATTGTAGCTCAAAAAGGGCCTTCTTTTTCATTTCTCTGAGTGTGTAGCTCTTAAACAGGGCCCTATTTTTATTCTTCAAGTGGGTAGCTCAGTTAAAGAGGTGAAGGTGAACATGTTCAAATGATCAATGAAATTTTTTCCTTAATTTATAATAAAGGCATCGATCGCTGTTCAACAAGGATGAACCAAATATATATTGCGATGGCTAGTAAGTGCTTCACACAAATGATAAATAATTTTTCTTAAACCAGTCATGCTATGTAATCCAGTTGCAGGACAGCGTATGTGAATTACAACTGAACCTCTTCTGAACTTCAACTATGCTACAGAATTGTCCAATAAGAAAATTGGTTTCAAAGTGTCTTATTAAACCAAGAAAAATTATGTAAGAGTGTGCTGCTTAGTATTCGTTAAGGGAGAATGCGGTATAAGTATAGGAATCAGTTGTTAAGTGCATAGAAATCTCGACGGATGATCTAATTTTCTGGCTGGTGGAACGGGACTGGCAGAGATGGAGCCAAGCGATGGTTGATTGGGGAACCGCGACGAGTTGGGAGCACCAGCGGCGGCGGAGTTTTTTTTTATTTAATTTTTTAATTAATATTTAAAAAAAACCACGGCGAACTAAATTTTTAGAATCTAAACCGTTTTAGTCGCGCCAATCATAGTGGCGCGACTTTTGAAAGAGCCGCGCCACGTGGAAGTCGCGACTCGGGCCATGTCAGCAGCGGAATCCCGCTGGACGCTACGCGTGTCGCGCCGATCGGACTGGCGCGACTGGAGTCGCGCCCATCTGTTTGGCGCGACTTGCGTGGATAACAGTCGGCCGCGAGCCCCGCGGCTTCTTCCTCCTCCTTTCTTTTTCCCCACGCGCGCGCACCCTACGCTGGTTTCTCTCTCCTCGCCACGACTTAGGCTCAAAAATCCGGCGAGTATCGGCCGTTCCCCTTCCTCAAACTTGGAGAATTTGATCCTTGAAGGTAGCTCTCATATTCCATCCGAGTAGATTTGTTTTTTATGCATGTTTTGTTAGATTTTGGGGTAGGTAGGGTTTAGTGAAATGTGGAGATTTTTAGTTGATAATTTTCACGAATGTGGTTGTTTGAGGCATGTTATATCGATAGATTATCATATTGCACTACGATATTAATGTGTATGATAGTGTGCATTTGTAATTTTTCAATGTTTACTAATTTTTATTTATTTTTTATTTTGTGATAGATAATTTTTGAAATCTAGAGTGGTATTTGTTGAATGGATTGTATAGTTCATTTGTTCCATCATTGCATTTTGAATGAAAATGGTGAAGTGGTTAACAGGTGCGAAGAAGTGATTTCATTTGAAAAACCACCTTCTTTTTGTGAAGTTGAGGCAAGAGTGAAATCTATTATTGGAGTGGATAGTGGTCTTAAGTTTAGTGGTCGGTTTGATGCGAGAAGTGGCGGTAGAGCACATTACATTTTGTTGAAATTAGCTTTGGAAGATGATTGGAACCTTTATAAGGACTGTTTGAAAGATGCTCAAGTGAAATGTGCTGAGGTTATAGTTGATATAGTTGAGGAGGAAGAAGTTGGTTATATTCCATTAGCATGTGAAGATGTGTGTTTGGAGGAGGAGCCAATTGAGGTATTGACTGCAGCGGAACCTTGTTTGGAGCAGAATGAGAACCCATCAATGTCACCGGTGTATGATTGGACGGTTGTTAACAATGCTTTCAATGAAGATACTTTTGACGTAGAGGAAAGAGAACTCCAAGAAGAAATATATTCGGAAGGGTTGGAGGAGTGAGAACTCCAAGAAGAAATATATTCGGAAGTGTCAGATAGTGAAGGGGGTGATTTTCATGACAACGAAGTAGGTTAGGTTCCGAAGATGAGGATGTTAGTGATCTTGATGGAGCGCCACCTGTTAAACATGAGAGCATAGGTGGTGATGTTGAAATAAATTGAAGTAGAATATATAGTGAAGATGAGTTGTACGCATTGGAAGATATGAATGTAAGGTTACCTAAGGGCCTAATGCATGCCGACCTTGATAGCCTAATGCATGCCGACCTTAATAGACGGAGGATGCTATAACCGACAATGGCTTTAGGTTACGGGATCAACCTAGTGATACTCAGAACCCTTTCATCAATAAGGTTATGACTTTTGAGACTCTCGAAGATCTCAAATATTTATTCGAGGACTATGCAGTGCAGCACCATAGACCTTACTATGTGTGTAACTCAAAAAAGAAAGAGAGGTACACAATCAAGTGTCAGCATGCAACTTGTACTTGGAGTGTTTGGGCCCGTATACGAAAGAAGCATGGTAAACGTTGGAAAGTGACCAATGTGAGACAACCTCACACATACGGTACAACTCATATTAAGCAAGTGCATTCACAAGGCACGGCGAGGTACCTTGGACTTTGCATTGTTCCAATGTTATGGGCTGACTACAACATCATTGTTGCATCTCTTATTGAGGCTATACATGGTTTCACCGGTTACCGTGTGAAGTATGGCAAGACATGCAGGGCGAAATAGTTTGCTATGGCCGAACTTTGGGGAGATTGGAAAGAGTCTTATAATACTGTACTTAAAATTCTGAGTGCAATTGCTTATTATAATCCTAGAACAAAATATTTCATAGATACCCAAGGAATGCTAGGTACCGATGGTGAGGGAATGATGAAACCTGTGCTCCGCCGTGTGTTTTGGTGCTTCTCTCAGTGTTTTGAGGCTTTTAGTAATTGTCGGCCAGTGATTAGTGTGGATGCCACTTTTTTGACCGGTAAATACAAGGGGACATTATTGGTAGCAGTTGGCATTGATGTCAAAGATCAACTGATTCCTTTAGCATTTGCCATCACGGAGAGTGAGAACAACTCGAGTTGGTCATGGTTTGTTAGACACACAAGACTCCATGTCATAAGGTCAAATAGGCAGATATGCATGATTGCAGATAGGCATAAAGGTCTGCTTAATGCAGCCTCAGAGGAACTCCACAGATACCTTGCACTGGTTCATAGGTGGTGCATGCGTCACTTTGTTGCGAACATCTGGAAAAGTCAAAAAAGCAAAAAGGTTATCAAATCTCTCAAGAGAGTTTGCATGGCTATGGAGGAGAGACAATTTGACAAACGGTTAGAAGAGTGCCGCAATCTTTTAAATGACGGTGCAAAAGAATGGTTAGATCAACAAATGGTAGAAAAACATAAATGGGCTCTAGCTTATGATGATGGAGGATCTAGATATGGCTCAATGACAACGAATGTGTCTGAAGTGTTCAACAATGTTCTAAAAGGGATCTAAGGATTGCCAGTTTCCGCTATTATAGAATTCACTTTCCAGAAGTGCAATTTTTATTTTGTGAACCGGTGGTCGAAGGCACGATGGGGCATTGAAGCAGGAGATAATTGGGGAGCCCCCATAATTAAACACTTAGATACTCAAGGGCTTATCTCAACTAACCAAGAAGCTCGTCTTTTCAACCCAAGGCAATTCATGTATGAAGTTTGATCTGTTTCTCACACAAACATTGGTGGTGAAAGATCCGAAGGTCGTGTATTTAGGGTGGAGATAGGAGACAATGTTACATGCACATGTAAGACACCTCAATTGTTCTATGTCCCAGGCTCACATGTTATCACAGCATGTCGAGGTAGAGGTGTGGACAGTGAATGTAGTACATATTTGAGTCCATTCTACTCGAAGCAAGCATGCTTTAAAACATGGGAATCCCCCTTTGAACCATGTCTTGAAAAGACTAGATGGCCGGAGTACACTGGTCTTGACTACATTCCAGATGCTTTCTTATGTAAGAACAAAAAGGGTAGACGAAAGAAAAAGCGACTACGAAATTAAATGGATGATATGGAAAAAGGTTATGGCTTTGATGCTTACGGTTACGGCGATTTTAACGAGGACCCTGTACAGCAATGTTGTTCTATATGCCATAAAGAGGGCCATCGAATGGAGAGGCATAAGTTAGGTCCTAAGAACAAACCGAAACGTCGTAGTAAAAGCCGACGGAATACAACAGTGGGGAGTAGTTCCTCACAGGTATAAAAATGCATTGCATGGTTTCATGTTTCTCTTCACGTAATATTTTTTGTTTGTATTAACTAACTATTTCATATTGCAGGCACATGGCACCCCACCCGGTCTTCCCGCTCCTTGACACGAACTACGACAGGACGCATCGAGCCCACCTCCTGGTGAATGAACGACGTGTAAGCTTATTTTCAAATCTCATCACTCTTTTTTACTTCGTAAACATAGTGACCATTGCTCACATTTGATTTGCTTTAAAATTGCAGTTTCTACGACCGCTTCATGCCTGCACCCACAGTCCGCTAGCATGGGACGGAAGGTATGCGTCGTTCATACGACGAGCTGGTTTTCTGCTACTTGCTCGTATCGTCAATGCGGGGTTACCGATGATGGACGTCTCTGCACTGACTGCACTGGTAGATTGATGGCTCCCGGAGACCCATACCTTCCACTTGCCATGTGGGGAGCTCACCATCACTTTGATGGATGTTGCTATGATACTTGAGCTACCCATTGACAGAGCAGAAATGTGTGGTTTGGTGCAACCGCAGGGGTGGCGTGATCAAGCGGAGGATCTTATTGGAATGAGGACCCCCGATGCAGTCCAAGATGCAAGAGACCACAAGACATCCTAAGTCAGTTCCCATTGGTTCCCCTTGGCGCTCCCTGGAATCGGCGAGCAAGTGGCGCGACTAGTCGCGAGGTTGTCTGGCGCGACTGGGCCAGCCAAAAATTCCCCGAAACTCACTGGAATCGGCGAGCCCGTGGCGTGACTGGCCCAACCAAAAAATCCCCGGAACTCACAGGAATCGGCGAGCCTGTGGCGCGACTAGTCGCGCTAGACAGCCTGGCGCGACTAGCCCGAGTAGTCGCGCCAGGCAAGGTGGCGCGAGTATTCTGGGCCAAAAAATGCAGGCCCTCTCTCGTCACGCCCCTGGCGCGACTAGTTAAATATTGTGTCCATATCTTGGTTTTTTTTCAACATTGAAACATTGAAACATTATAATCATACACATAGGATTACATACTACAACGGAAGCGTCATACACATAAGATTACATACGACAGGACACAGCCAGGGTACAGTCATATGCAATGGAATTATAAACTAAGATAGCGATGACATAGAACAGTCATACACATAGGATTACATCCCACAATAATGATGGTGTGGCTAAAACTGAGAAAACGATCCACACGCATAGTACATGCCCTGCGCATAGTTTGTTGGCGGTGGCACTAGTGAATTTACAGGTCCAGACTTGTGGTGGGGGCACTTGCAAAACGGATCATCGCACATCGTAGGATCATCATCAATGATGCTTATAATGTGGTAGGGATCACCAACACGTCTTTGCAAGTCACGTAAGTCCTCGTACAAATGCTTAATCCATTTTTCAAGGAACTTGATGTATGCTTCGGTCGCAGGAACAGGAGCGGGGTCAATCCAGCAACTCCAGCAACAGTTTTCTTCATCGTAGTACCACTAAATAATGAACTGAATATTACGAACTACTTGTAACATAAGCAATGACAATGAAACAAAATATGTAACGGCATACAAACCTCTCCCTTAGGGCACCGAAAGAAGCGACGACTAGATCCATCACCTTCCACCTTCATTTGTACAACGCATTTCAGCCCATGTGTGCACTTAGGTCATTCTTCCTTACGACTGTCTTATGGACGTAGTGGATTTCCCATACCAAAATCTCGCCATGTTTGAATCGGAAACTCGGGAATATGTTGGTCGTACCAAGATGGACCAGAACTCTCATCGTATCTCACAAGTGGTGGCTTAACAGCGGCTCTCCTCCCATGACTACTACTACCAGTGGTTGCTTATTGTTGAATCTGGGTGGATTGTAGAATGGGTGGGTTTTATAGCCGTCATGGTCTGTAGTTGGAACTACATTGATTCGCGAAGGACGTGTAGTCACATCAAATAAAGTGACGCAGAAATCTTCACTGTTTACACAGCGAATCTGCACTATTTACGCATGCGTGCATTTGTACGTGGACTTTTCATGCAAGTCTAGTAGTTTACAATATTCATAAACGACAAAGAAAGATACATGGCAATACATAGCATACATATACTACGGAATACATGATAGCATTGATAAACTACGTTTCCTTCTAATCAGTGCCAGAATACTATCTTCTTATACGGGCACATCGACGTCTAACTAGTTCAACATATCCCATCTTGAGTCCTATCTCTCTTTCAGGTAGTTGTAGTTGGGTATCAAATAGCGTGCGTTGCATCCTCTCATACTCTTCCATACACGTATGGTAGTCAGCATCACTTTCTATTTCAGTGATACATAGAACATTGTTTGGCGCAGGAGTGTTGTCTAACCATTCTTTAAAGTCACATGGCTTGTATATACAAAATACAAACAGTTCAACTTTAGTAACATAACAAATTATAATCATATGAATGCATAAATGTAAGTAGTTGAATGAGCTACTATCGTTACCTGACAATAATGTTCTAATTCTGGACAATGAAAATACCTACGACCATGGTATATGGAAAGTTTAGCTCGCTCTCCACATTCACAGAATAGACGATCTTCCTATGGTGGGATTTCTAGCCTCAGATTTGCGTTGGATGCCAGTCTGATCTGTGATATGAGAATTGTTCACGCGAACTCCGTTTTATAGGCACAAAAGCAAGGGTCCATGGATCAAGTCTATGTCTGCGGGATTCTGCACCTTGCATGGGATGCTCCAACTTTAGCAGAAGAGCAATATTGATGCTCTGTGACACTGACGTCTCTGTTACAAGTCGCATTGATTCCATTCGCATTAGATTCCTGAGCTGCTGCAGAGATCAGTATGAAAGGTCACATTGATAGATACGACATGTCACATCAACATAGGTATGTGATTACAAGCGTAACATAGTGTACGTTACATGGTAATAGCACAACATCAAATTAGTAACATTGTTCATATGCTACTAGTACTACATCATCAGAACAAGACATAGAGAGAACCACAATAATAAGTACTACATGTCCATCGCGCTAACAACAACAATAAAAATAAGATCATAGATCATTGTTAACATTAACTAAAACAAACAAAGGATAATTAGTCATTTTCATCGTCACGTGGGTTCATTATACTTTTGCCTTTGTCAAGGTGGGTCACTATTTGTTTTATCATATCCACATCAAATTGCAACTTCTTGTTTCTCTCCTCTTCTTCCTGTCTCCTCTTCTTCCTGCACTCTTGCCTCTTCTTCTTCCTCTAGCCTTCTCTTTTTGCTCTGCTCCAACCTAGCAAAATATGATTCTCAGAAATGTGGGTCCTTCAGTCTTGCCTCATAGTAAGCTTTTTCTCTAACCCTTTAAGCTTCTAGCTCCTTTTGACGACAGTCCTCTTGGTACACTAGATCAGCTAGCTTCTCCATCATTTCTTTACACCATGACATACACTCTAAAGCCATAGCAAATGTTGTATGCCATGGCGGGGGCAAATGATTCCATGCCTCCATAGGAGGATACTTCTCTCGATTCTCTCTCTAATACTTCAATGCAATCTCATAGGCATCATGCTTATCCTTCTTTTTATCAAGTCCAAACTCTCTCTTGATTGTTTCAATGATCCATCTTGGGGGACATGTCAAATGTTCATACCGGATCTCTTTTCTTCTGCTTCTCAAAACCTCCTCCCTTTGTTTAGGATTATACAATTTCAGCTGCGCGTAAAATTTGTCTTGATCCCTCCATTCCTCCCAATTGCACCTCTGAGTATGCTGCATAATAAAGTACAAGTTGTATTTGACATCCTACTGAAGTGAAAATGAGCATGAAGAATGCAAACAAATATCACAAAATCAGTATATTACCCATACATCATCATCATCTACTGTGTTGCCATAGTACCATCCATATGCCAGCTCCAACGGAACCACTCCTTGGAAGTCACACAAAACCTCAGGCATCTCATTGCATGGCAAGTGTAAATTGTTACCCAAATATGACCAATCTTCATGTTCTGGATAGTGAGATTTTAGACCATATATCCACTCCTGAAAGTCACGCATTCGCCCACAATCCTGCATGACGACATGATACTTGTTAATATTAAACAATGTCACGAATTACCACAAAAATTACTTCACATCTAACTTTACTAACAATGAACTTCTTAGGACAACGAAAAAATGGAGTGTATGTTAAACCAGCAGACGGCCTTTCTAGCTCGGCCTGACAACCACAATTGCACAATGGCGGATTGCGAATACGTCTTCTTGATGCTTCCGCCCTGTCCTCATCCGTCATAGGAGGAGGATTTGGTGGTGGAGGTAACCATAGCTCAAAAGCTTCTAACGGACCGTCTCGTATGGGTCATGTGAAAATAGTAGAATTCTCTCATCAACCATCTCTGGACCATCAATCCATTGGAAGAATTTGCAACTACTCCAATGACCTTGTAAAATCTATGTTAATCATATGTATTTCTTTATTATTTTATGTAATCCTTCGGTAATGAAGACAATAATCTTACATAGCCTTTGTTAGGGCACGTATAATATGCACGTGCTGCCGTTGTTAGATGTCTGGACTGAATCACCTCGGCAATGGAATTACATTCATACCTCGGAACAGGAAGCGGTGGAGCCACTTCACCATCCGCCGACATCGGTGAACTGTAATCTTTCTTCGACTCCTTCGGATACAAATGATCCCACTTACCCTAAACAAATGATTCAAAATGACACATCTTAATACCAATAATACCCAAAAAAAGTTCTACTTGTAACAAAAATTAAGTATATTCTACTAAACCCTAACTACTCCAAACCCAAACAAAACTTTCGTGAAAAATAAATATACGCGGTGGAAATGAAAGAGGTACCTTCACTCGACTTTTTCTCGAAGTTTGAGAAAGAGAGAGGCTTGATCCGGGCCACATTTGGAGGTGAAGTCACGGAGACGAAGAGAGAAAGAGGAGTGCGGGCGTGCGTGAGGAAGAAGAAAGTGAGGAGGAAGAAGCCGCGGGGCTCGTGGCTGACTGTTATCCACACGAGTCACGCCAAACAGATGGGCGCGACTCGCATGGCGTCCAGCGGGGATTCCGCGGCTGACATGGCCCGAGTTGCGCCGGTCCACGTGACGTGGCTCCTTTAAAAGTCGCGCCGCTACGATTGGCGAGACTAAAACGATCTATATTCTGAAAATTTAATTCGTAATTAAAAAAACTCATGGCGGCGCAAGTTACGGTGATAAGGAAAATCGCTGAAGTCTTGCGCGGATTGGGTCCAGTACCCTTTCTTTTCTGGATTCTATTTTACGGTACTGGCGGAAGTCACGTTGGAGTTTGTTTTACGTGCGGTCCTTTCTCCCAGTTAAATACGGTTCGGTGGCACCTGGTCAACGGAAACCAACCTGGCTACAAAATATAGTAAATTTAAGCGTTAGAATCCCACAAAAACACTCATGTAACATACAGTCCTTACGAAATCACAAAATTATGCGCTGCAATCGGAATCCAATACTCCGTACAACTTAATCTAGGTAGTCCAGCGTAGGATGTTGGCGAGCACTCTTAACTGCTAGTTCTTCCAGAAGCTTGCCATAATGGCAGTGCGGCAGTCCTTGTTGATGGGGACGTAACGGCGGGTTCCCACCAGAAGACGTTGGTCCACGTCGAGACGAAGCTCATATGCATCATCACTGATCTCACCTCTCCCAGTCCCTCTCAACGCGACAACCCGCGTGCCCGCCAAGCACCTGCGCCCGCAGCTCGCGGCGCAATAGAAAGCGGTGGTATAAATAACACCCCCATCCCGGCTCGAGTCTCACCATTCAACACAAACGAACACCAATCGAGTCTCGAATCAGAACCAGTGTGAAATGTCAACCAAGCTAGTAGAAAGCAAGCGGTCAAGTGCTGAGGAGATTTCTTTCTCGCCCTTACAGATCAGTAGAGCAGACTTGAGTCGCCGGAGATCGAGTGACCATGGGTGGTCTGGCTTGGCTGGCAGCCGCGGCCGTCGCGGCGCTGCTGGCGTCGTGGGCGTTCAGCGCGCTGGTTTATCTGGAAGAGGCTCCGAGCGCAGGGCGTGAGCGGGCCGGGGTACAGGTTCTTCGTCGGGAACCTCAGCGATATCAAGCGGCTCCGCGCCGAAGCAGCCGGCACCGCGCTGGACGTCGGCGACCACGACTTCATCCCCGTGGTTCAGCCGCACTTCCGCAAGGGGATCCAACTCTATGGTAACGTGCCTCTTGCTAAGATACAAGGTCCCATTGATCGCTTTGTTTGTAGTGGCGCTCTGCTCTTTTTTTTTTTTTTTTTTTGCAGTGGGCTCAATGCTTTTGCTTCTGTACTGTGTGCAGGGCGGACGTTCGTGTATTGGACCGGGGCGAGGCCGAACGTGTGCGTCGCCGACGCGAACGTGGTGAAGCAGGTGCTCGCCGACCGCACGGGGCTGTACCCAAAGAACCTGATGAACCCGCACATCGCCCGCCTCCTCGGCAAAGGCCTCGTCCTCACCGACGGCGACGAGTGGAAGCGCCACCGCAAGGTCGTGCACCCGGCCTTCAACACGGACAAGATCAAGGTACGTCCACTCGCGAGCGTGTTGCTACTTGTGTTCGTTGATATAGTGGTCACATCGTTGCTAGTTGCTACTTATGGAACTATCAAATTAAAGACATCTAATTGTGGAAACGTTGGTGGTGTACATGGCAGATGATGACCGTCACTATGTCTGACTGCGCTCGGTCCATGATGTCCGAGTGGGAGGCGCAGCTGAAAAAGGGCGGCGAAGTGGAGGTCGACCTGGGTGCCCGCTTCGAGGAGCTCACCGCCGACGTGATCTCCCACACCGCATTCGGGAGCAGCTACGTAGAGGGGAAAAAGGTTTTCTTGGCGCAGAGGGAGCTGTAATTCCTCGCATTCTCCACCATCTTCGATGTCCAGATCCCCGGGTTCAGGTACCTTCCAACCGAGAAGAACCTCAAGACATGGACGCTCGACAAGAAGGTTAGAGGCATGCTCATGAACATCATCAAGAACCGGCTCGCCAACAAGGACGCCAACGGGTACGGGAACGACCTGCTGGGCTTGATGCTGGAGGCGTGCGCCCCGGAACACGGCGAGAGCCCGGTCCTGAGCATGGACGAGATCATCGACGAGTGCAAGACCTTCTTTTTCGCGGGGCACGACACCACCTCGCACCTCCTCACGTGGGCCTCGTTCCTGCTGAGCACCAACCCGGAGTGGCAGGAGAAGCACAGAGAGGAGGTGCGGCGTGAGTGCGGCGACGAGGTCCCCACCGGCGACATGCTCAACAAGCTCAAGTTGGTCAACATGTTTCTCCTCGAGACGCTGCGGCTCTATGCCCCCGTGTCGCAGATAAACAGGAAGTCGAGCTCTGACCTCGACATCGGCGGCTTGGCACGATACTGACGATTCCAATTGCGACCATCCACCGCGACAAGGAGGTCTGGGGCAACAACGCCGGTGAGTTCAGGCCAGAAAGGTTCGAGAACGGGGTTACAAAAACAGCCAAGCACCCAAACGCGCTGCTTTCCTTCTCGAGTGGGCCAAGGTCCTGCATCGGTCAGAACTTCGCGATGGTTGAGGCCAAGGCGGTGGTCGCCATGATGCTACAGATGTTCACGCTGGAGCTTCCCCCAAAGTACGTGCACGCACCAATGGACGTGCTCACGCTGCGACCCAGGCATGGACTTCCCATGGTCCTCAGGACGTTGTGAAGGTCGACGTAGGCTATGCGCACGCCCGTCTAGTGTAACATATTACTAGACTGCATTCTGCACTGGCTAGGGTCATGACCTGGTATGTACGTGGTTGGTTGATTTGTTTGATATTTTGCATCCTGATATGTAATTCCATTTCTATATACATCTTAGTTATTTACAAGTTCTGGTGTGAGCACTTAAGTAATTCCTGAACAAGTACTATTTCTCTTTTCTTGGTTCATCAGAGTTTCATACGCTTTGGTTCCCATAAAAAGTTCGTGTAAAGCAGAGCTAGAAGGAAAACGTCTGAACTTGTGCGGCAGGCAAGCAGGGGGGCAGGGGCGGATCCAGAGGCGTGCTGCACCGTTATAGCACCCTTTATTCTTAAATACCATACTTATCTTAAGGGTAAACCCTACAAATTATATAGTAATATGCTTATTAAGATGCTTAATAAGAGATTAGCACCGGTCATCGTTGCATCCTGCATCCATCTCTGAGCAAGGGTATTTCAAATCATACATGCATTACAGAAAGGGCGTCACTAGCGTGCCCTCTCGCTGCTTAAGCTGAGACCCTATTTGTGGAGTTTTTTTTCCCACTTCTACGTTTTAAAATGTTAAAAGCTCGGCCCATATTACACACGCTATTTCAAATAATTCATTCAAGCCAATGCCGGTTATTACTCAAGCAGGAAAGGACGCTATGGCTTCTAAAATATATCTATATCCCTCTGCTCGTTTTTATGCCATACTTTTTTATTTCTCTTATTCCTATCCGTAGAGCAAGAATATCAATTTAAAGTCAACAGAGAGTAACGAAATGGTGAAGGAAAATCGGAAAATTTGGTATGTCAAAAGATGATGAATAGTATATAAAAAATACTCATATAACACGAGGAAAAAATCCATCTATTTTTGTAGTTTGGTTGTGAGTCAACGAGTTGATCACACAATATATCTGTATAATTGATGAGATGAATGATGTCATTTTCTTTTTTGACAGATGAGGATAGAGGTACAAGAATCATTATCTAGTTATATACAACTTAATTATTATATTATAATAGCAAAAATAAATCAATAATATTGCAGAATGGATTCACGGATCCATCCACTAATTAATGCTTACTTCGGTTTTAAAATATTGACACCTTTGACTTATAATATCATCTTTAACCATTCATTTTATTAAAAAAAATTCAAATA
>BCLG01000104.1:76127-92246 GCA_001602295.1 Zoysia matrella
TGAAATAATCAAAATAATTCTAATTACACTGTAATATATACTAGTTATTAAAATAATTAACTCCCTCCGTCCCAATTTATATCTGACTTTGAGCTTGGGCATGAGAATTTAAGTGTGAAAGAGTTCGTATATACTGAAAACGAGGAGAGATAGAAATGGAAAAGTAATGTGTACTAAATATCCTGCTCTTTTACTAGTGATCTTAATTAGTAAACGTGGATGACTTTCTCCCACCATATTCGTGGGATAGAGTCATAAAGCATTTCGAGGGAATGTTTCTAAGAGACCTATCCTTGTTACTCTTTGATACTGAAATAAACAACAACAGAAAAGTGATATCTATTGATGACATCGTTCCTTCTCTATTCATCCCTACAACCAAACATATTCTAAATAAGAGGAATAATACTTCTAAGAACAACATAAGAGACTGTGGACAATATAGGGTAAAGTCATATATACCTTTACTCAAATTGTTGATATTAACTAGGTATGCTATAAAAAATGGAGATTTAGTAATTGCAAAGTAAACTGAAGGAGTACTACCATCTTTTGTTCTTCGAATGGCATTCTCGATTGTTGTATCGTTGCACTGAAATGATACAGGAACGGAGTCTAGCCGTTCACGAGCGAGCGTGCAATGATAGACATAGGATTCATTCAATGGCAATCAACGGTCAGCGTAGCGACTGCTAATGCGGCTGCTGCGCCCATGACCGCCGACGATCCTGATCCACCTCGAACGATGAAATTCGAGGCGAGGGTCCGGAGGGAGGTGGGATTTGTAGTACTACCAATCTGGAACTCGGTTTGACGTTCTAGCGAGTCGCTGAGCTGCGCGCGCTGCAGGCGCTTGCTTCCGCCTGATTGGAACGCGTACCAGTCGCGGTTCCAGATTCGAGAGCGAGATGAGATCAGCGGTGATGGCCCGTGAGCTTCCTTTGTCCCACGTGCGCCGCAGGCAACTTCCTCCTACATATGGCAGCGGCGAGTGGGCATGTGCAGATTTCAGGTAGAGCGCTAAACTACGAGTAGGATGCTTTAAACAGTTCTAAAACGTGTAACAGTCCGTGCTCGTGCCGAATTTCTGGCAGTTGACGAGGCAGATCAAGTAGTATCCTTTGCAGCTGATTCCAGTTCGTACCTTTTAAAAGAAGCGCTACGAAAATGTTTATTTGAAAATAGATGCCGGCAAAGACGAGCCAGATCAAGTAGTATCCTTTGCAGCTGATTTCTATCTCACCGCGAAGTTTGGTAAGGAATTATGGGATGCGCTTGAGGTCAAATATGGTGTTTCCGATGGTGAGAGCAGTTCTTTGACCATAAGATAATCGATGACCATTGTATAGTGGAACAAGCTCATGAACTTCAGTCACCGGCGAAAGAAATCAAATATTTCAAGTGTGAGTTACCTAACAAGTTTGTGGCCAGAGGTATTATTGTTAAGCTACCACCTACTTGGCTGGATTTTGCTACTTCTTTAAAACATAAGAGACAACAATTCAGCGTCGCTGATCTTATTGGCTCTTTGGATGTTGAGGAGAAAGCGAGAGCAAAATACACTCGCAGGAAAGGAGTTGTTGAGACTTCTAGTGTCAATGTGGTGTAGAAGAACAACTTGAATAAGTCCCAAAACAAGAAAAAGAAAAAGAAGCAAAGAACCCTGCAAAGCCTAAGCAGACTACCACTTTTAAGAAAAGAAGAAGAAGAACAAGGAAAATTGCTTTGTTTGCGTTGAATCTAGCCACTTTGCCGGCGAATGTGAGAACCGCAAGTGGAAGGGCAGTAAGAAATCAGCAAATATGGTTGTTAGCGAAACTGCAGGAACGTCGAGGTACGGTAATATTTTACCTACAGTTCTGTGATATCCAAAAATTTTGTAGCCCAAAAATTTGAAATTCGAAACTTGAAATCTACTCACAAAAACGCTAACAATATTTTCTTTTCTCTCCCCTTTTATTCAAAAGTAAAATTTCATGTAAATTGAAATCTCTATTAATTTGAAATTTTCTAAAAATATTAAAATTTGAGTGAGACCAAGTGCTTGAATTTTTCTCCTCCTTTTTACTGAATTTTATTTGACCAAGCTCATCTGAAATTTATTTGGAAATTTGAATTCCATTCAAACCCAAACACAATCAATAAAAATCCTAAGAATATTTGAATCCAATTCTTTCACTCGGCCGATTCTTCTCCCCTCCTTTTCCCTGCCGGCCCAGCCGCACGGCCCAGCAGCCTTTCATCCCACCCGAGCAGGCCCAACTCCCTCTCTTTCTCACGCGGTCCAGTCGGCCCACCCCAGCACGCCCCTGTCTTCCACCTCCTGGCAGCGCAGCCAGCCAGAGCACGCGCCGCTCGCCACGCCTCTCCGCCAACCGGCCGGCGACCAACCGCCCGGCGCGCGTGAACTGCACTGTAGCCACGCCGCTAGCACTCGCCCCCACCTTTACTTCTTGGCCCCACCTCCTCTCTGTTCTCTCTCTCTCCTCATTGGTCAAAGGTCGCGCGCCACCGCCGTCCCCTCGCACCCGCGTCACCCCGACGTGCGCACAGCGTCGTTGCCGTCCCCTCGCACCTGTTAGCTCAACATGTGCACAGTGATGCGCCACGACCTGGGCGGGACGCAACGAATTTAAGCTGCGCCCAAACCTCCGCCCATACCGCCGGCATTCAAGTCGCCACCGGCCACACCTCCGCCCATACCGCCTCTCCCCGGCTACAAATAGACGCCCGAGGTCTCCCCGAAGCTCCTCTCCCCACTCATTGCTCCCAAGCCTGGCTTACCAAGGTGAATTTTGCTTTTTCCCTAATTCCGCGCTGCCTCGGCCGCCGCAGCGATTCGCCCTCTCCTGTGAACCTTCCTCCCTCCTCTCTACGCCTACACCATCCCGAGGACTCACCCCTTCAACCCTTGGCCGCGCCAGGTGACTCCGGCCATCGTCGACGTCTGGCACCGAGCGCTCGTCTCCGCGCGTCGTCTCTCCCCGCCGCCAGCCAAGTCCGGCCACAACCCGATGACGAGAACCCCCTCAGGCTCACCGCGGTGGGCTCCTCTCCCTCTTGAACCTCTCCCCGTCGAGTTTGGGGCACCGCGGTGAGCCCTAGTCGTTCTCCGGCCGATTCCGGCCATGGCACCGCTGTGTCTGCCGCGCAGGCCATCAGTCACTGCTGGCCGTTCGATGGGCCACGGGCGCTCACGATTAGATCAAGCCCCCTAACTTCGGCCAATTAGATCCCAGCCACTCGTTCCAAAATCAACGCCCGAGATTAGATGTCGCTCAATTTGAATTATTTTAAATCCAAGCCGTTCCATAGAAATCCGACGGCCACTTAGTGTCCACGTCACACAACAGATCCTAGCCATCCACTCCACATCCAACAGCCGAGATTAGGTCATGTCCCCTTCAGAATCCTAACTCAACGCCCAAAAATGAACCAGCACAATTTTATAAATAAAAATAAAAGAAACACCCCTCGGCCCCACCTGTCAGACTATAGAGTGAAACACTAGGTACATCCGGCTTAGTAAACCTGAATATATATTCCTAAGCCTTTTTTCAGTACAAAAATAATTCCATAAAATTTCAGAAAATACCACTTTGCACCTAAGCCCCTGCTGCTCTATAAAATTATATTTTAAGCCTAGTAATTTTACATATACACCCTTGACCTTTTCTTTAATTACAATTTAGTCCTAAATATTTACACCTAGGACCCTAAACTTTTGTATAATTACATATAGGTCCCTAACAACTTCTTGTAAATTATAGAAAAGCCCCTATACACATTCTAATAATTACAAATAGGTCCCTATAGCCCCCTACACCTTGTAAATACCATATCTTTTCACCCGTAATCTCGATTCCAGTGATTCTTGCGCTCCCGCGATCGTCTCGACGTGAGCTATTTTATGAAATTAGTTTCAAAACCTAAAACCCCTCGTAATTCTTTAAGTTTGATTTATAGACTTATAGCCCCAGATAAACACTTCTTTGACACCTGATAAATCCAGGGCCAATCGTTGCATCATAAAAAATCCCACAGCCACTCCACTAAAATCAAGCCCAGTATCACCTGTTCCTGTTACCCTCCTTTTCAGTTTTCAAGTTTTTATTGGAGTTTATTTATTTAATCATTCTTAGTCCTTTATTTGTTTATTGAGGTTGTTACTATTATCTTTTGCATTTAATTAGTATATTTCATATAGCGTGCATCTCACTTCGCATTACTTTATTGCATGTGCCACAAGATACTTTAGTAATACAGATATAAAACTAAGATTCAATTAATTAGGCAATAATAGCTGGAATATAACTACATATTAGGTAGATTAAGTAATTAATCTCTAGTCTACTGTGTATTCATTTAATTAATATAAACTAATAAAAATATCTAAAATAAAGCTAGTAATTAATCACTAACATACGATACTAATTAGTAGCTTGTCACTAGTAAATGATAGTAAATAGTATTATACATAAAATGATGCATGAGATGACATGTCATATGCTTAAGTCACATTTTTAGTGCATATACATATAGGTATATATTTATTCACGTTAGTGTAATAATAGGTTAGGTACTAGATAGTACATGCATACACATAGCTTACTATCGCCTCGCATAACCTAGCTTAAATAAGCTAAGTAACTAATCACTTTTCTCTAATAGACATCGATAAGATGAGGTAATGCATAAAATGACACGTCTGCTCATAGTACATACATTGTATTGCCACATGGTCACAAAAACAAATTAGTGCGCTAGATACTTTATAATGCATACACTCACAGGATTTAATAAAGTAGTCACATAGGCATTGTCTAAAATAAAATTAATAATTAATTAATCACTAATCCTTAATAAATTTTTCTACGTAGTGATTATGCATAGAATGACGCGTCACGCTCTTAGTATTATATTAAACAAACCATAATACTAGCTCGTACTAGTATGAAGTCTCTAGTATAATATTTATCATATATAGTCACACTTAACGACCCATGTGACCACATAAGCAATAAAATAAAGTAGCTAAATAAATACTTGTTCAAGTAACTAACCCATAATAAATAACACTAAGATACACATAGAATAACAAGCATTGCATTAAGATAGCCCCGCATGCATGACTCTATCCTTAGTTTTCCTCGCGGAATTTATTCGGCTATCATTTGAAGTTAATTGGATCTTATCGATTCTTCTCGAGCTTTATTTCTTTTACGGTATTTAATTAGGCGTTTTCTACCGTGTAGACAACGTTGAGATTGAGCAAGAGCCAGATTCCAAGAGGAGCCAGAAGGACTGACTCACAAAGAGAAGCCCGAAGATTTCAACTCCAATGATTAAGGATTTGGAGGCAAGCTCTAACCACCTTGATTTATTTCGCACCTATATGGCCTGAATGGTTGCATGTGTTTTCTGTGAATTTAAAAGTTGTGAAGTATTGATCCTGCTTATTAGGTATTTATATTAATGTCAGTTACTTGCTCTCATTAATATTAAATACCACCTTGTTGATGACACCCCCTTGTTACCAATAGAAAATCCGTCATTAAATACTTTTAATGACCGGAAAGTTGCCTTGATAATAGTTTGCTCACGACTCCATTGTGATACCACGCATCACCACACCATACACCAGTATTTCATAAAATGTGTAAATGTGTGCTTGGTGGTGTGAGTAAAATCAATGGGTGGGTGATAGAGCAACCTGTGTTAATTGAAGGTGGGTGATTTTTTGGTTTGCGGGTGAGGCTTTTATGTGGCGATTTGGTGCCGTGTGAAAAACTTTGGTCTGGTCCACCTGCCGTGAACAAGCGCTCTCCCTGACCGCATAAAGACCGGTTCATCAAACCTCAACATAGTGATTTCATACAACCATAGAACCCATCTGAGCAGGACTTACCCTACTTATTGACATCTACCGTATGCTACACTAGGCGGCTCGTAGGGCATCGGGCACCAAGGGTGGACACTCGGGGATGTACGTACCCGAGAGAGTCTGACTCAGAGGAAAAAGAAGTAACTCAGGTCAGTGTATCTGAGTCAGCAGAGGAAAATAAAGTACCTGGGAACTCAAAGGAAAGTGAAGTACTTGGGTTTTAGCCCTTGGTGATTTTTCCGAGGTAGGCATATGGGGGTAGACGGATAAGGTGGGACTAGCGTTACGTTTCTCTCTCCTAAAAGAGAGTGTAGCCTGTGAGTAAAGTGTACAACTTCTACAAAGTGTAAAATCTTTTCGAGAAGTCCGTTGTCACTGGTTATGACACACTATTGTCTGGGCTCACAATGATTAGTTTCATATATTCCCTTGATGGTGTGAGTGGGTGTAGTTGCCCGTGTATTGAAAAGTGTCTGGATCGGGTATTGGAGGCCCTTCCAGTTAAAACTTGGGAACTGGTGAGAAAGGTTTATTCTCCCCCAGGTCTACCTATTAAAATATGACAAACAAATGTTTTCATCTCCTGGTTTATCAAACTTCTCTAGTGAACCCTGCTGAAAATGGATTTTTGCAAAGGAACCTCTGTGCATTATTCTTGCTACAACCAGGCATGCTTTCATCAGTATACCTCTGCATAGTGTTAGGGCTTGCTGAGTACTTTATGTACTCACCCGTTTGCATCTGTGGCTTTAGTCAGAGGAAGATTCGTAGAAGACAACGACGTGCTGGGTTTTGGTCCAGCTTCTCAAGTTGCTTGTGAAGTTGGGTCTTGTTTCCGCTGTCCACTTCGCCTCGAGCTGGCTAAACCTCTGTGGATGCCTTAATCCACACCGTGTTGCCGCTAAAGGCCGAGTTTCAGGTATATTTCCCTATTCGAAGTATGCTTTTTGATATACATTCTGATGTGTTAGTGCAAATCAGCTACTGATCTAGGGACTGATACGTGGTGCATAGTGTATTTTAGAAATGGGGTACGACAAGTTCTTTCAGTTTGTCATTCACCTGAGTGGTGGATTGATACGAGCGCTAATATTCATGTATGTGCAGATGTGCCCTTGTTTTCATCTTATCATGTCCGAGGGACTGGCTCCTTGCTGATGGGAAACGATACACATGCACGTGTTCTTGGTGTTGGTATGGTCAATCTGAAACTTGCTTCAAGAAAGTCCGTGCGTTTGAAGAAAGTGGAGCATGTCCCAACCATCAAAAAGAATCTAGTCAGCGGCTCTCTACTATGTAGAGATGGTTTTAAATTAGTTTTTGAATCCAATAAATATGTACTGTCCAAGTATGAGACTTGTATTGGTAAAGGTTAGGAAAGCTAAGGCTTGTTCCGCTTTTCTTTGTCAGCGGAATGTAATAACACTGTGAACAATGTGGTCAATTTTGACGAGTCTAATATTTGGCATTCATGACTTTGTCATATTAATTTTGGTTATATGGCGCGGCTGGCAAATTTGAGTTTAATTCCAAAATTTACCATAGTCAAAGGCTCTAAGTGTCATGATTGTGTGGAATCAAAACAACCTTGCAAACCTAACAAGCTTGCTGAGGCGAGGTATTTGGCACCACTAGAACTAATTCATTCTGATTTGTGCGAAATGAATGGAGAATTGAGAAGAGGTGGTAAAAAGTATTTATGACCCATATAGATGATTGTACTTAGATTCTGCTACATATATTTGTTGAAGTTAAAAGATGAGGCACTATATTACTTTAAAGTCTATACAGCTGAAGTAGAAAACCAACTTGAGAGAATGATCAAACGTGTAAGGTCTGATCGTGTTGGAGAATACTTTTTGAATTTGTTCACATTGTTTTGTGAGGAACACGGAATAATTCATGATAGGACACCTCCCTATTCACCTCAATCAAATGGGTTAGCGCAAAGAAAGAACCGTACTCTAACTGATTTGGTTAACGCCATGTTAGATACATCAGGACTTTCCAAGGAATGGTGGGGTGAGGCTATATTGACAGCATGTCATGTCCTGGATCGTGTTCCTATAAAGAATAAAGAGATCACACCATTCGAAAAATGGGAAAAGAAAAGATTAACCTACTGATATGATAGAACACAATGAACACACACTGGTGGAAAATCCAGAGCAGAACGACAATGAAACTCCTAAAAGGAGCAAGAGACAAAGGACTGCGAAGTCCCTTAGTGATGATTTCATTGTGCATCTTGTGGATGATACTCTCCAAACCATTGAAGAGGCATATTCATCTGACTATTGGAAGGAAGCAATCAGGAATGAGATGGATTCTATTATGTCTAATGGAACTTGGGAGCTTGTGAGTAAGCCTTATGGGTGAAAACCCATTGAGTGTAAGTGGGTGTTCAAGAAAAAGATTAGGCCTGATGGTACAATTGATCAGTACAAGGCGAGGCTTGTAGCTAAAGGCTATACTAAAAAAGGAGAAGATTTCTTTGACACTTACTCACCTGTTGCTCGATTGACCACTATTCGAGTGCTACTTTTTTTGACAACCTCTTATGGTCTTCTAGATCATCAGATGGACGTTAAGACAGCTTTCCTAAATGGAGAGGTTGAGGAGGAGATCTATATGGATCAGCCAGACGGGTTTGTAGTCGAAGGTCAAGAAGGAATGGTGTGTAAATTGTTAAAATCTTTGTGTGGCCTCAAGCAAACACCTAAGCAATGGCATGAGAAGTTTGATAAAACTCACACATCTATTGGTTTTGTTGTGAATGAAGCTGACAAGTGTGTGTACTATTGCTTTGGTGGGAGTGAAGGAGTAATATTGTGCTTGTATGTTGATGAATACTGATATTTGGGACAAGTCTTAATGTGATTAAGAAAGTGAAAGAGTTTTTGTCTCAAAATTTTGAGATGAAGGATTTGGGAGAGGCTGATGTTATTCTTAATATAAAACTAGTAAGAGAAGGTGATGGTGGGGTTACACTTCTGCAATCCCATTATGCAGAAAAGGTTTTAAGTTGCTTTGGTTATAGCGACTGTAAACCTGCTCCTACACCTTATGATGCTGGTAAGATTTTAAAGAAAAACAAAATAATAATGAGATATCAGCTGAGATACTCTCAAATTATTGGTTCCCTCATGTATTTGGCTAGCGCAACGAGGCCTGACTACTCATTTGCTGTGAGCAAATTGAGTAGGTTTGTTTCAAACCCAGGAGATGATCATTGGCATGCTCTTGAGAGAGTAATGCGCTACCTAAAAGGTAGTGTGAACTATGGGATTCACTATTTTGGGAACCCGAGAGTTTTAGAGGGTTTTAGTGATTCAAATTTGATTTCTGATGCTGATGATTTAAAAGTCACGAGCTGATACTGTTCACACTTGGAGGTGGTGCTGTTTCATGGAAGTCTTGCAAGCAGACCATCTTAGCGAGATCAACGATGGAAGTAAAACTCACAGCATTAGATACTGCCACTTTTGAGTATGAATGGCTGCATGAACTCCTAATGGATTTGCCGATGGTTGAAAAACCGGTGCCGGCTATCCTAGTGAACTGTGATAATCAGACGGTGATTGCCAAAGTGAACACTTCAAAGGATAACATGAAATCATCTAGGCATGTAAAGAGGTGGTTTAAGTCTGTCAAAAAATTGAGAAACTGTAGAATTATAGCCTTGGATAACATCCAAACGGCTGAAAATCTGGCAGATCAGTTTACAAAGGGTCTTTCACAAAATGTGATAGACTATGCATCCAGAGAATTGGGCTTGAGACACATTATGTGAGTCATGTCATGGTGGAAACATATCTTGTGTGATCGGAGATCCTATGAATCAGGATAGTGAGACAAGCCATGACTGACTGAGAGAAGAGAACCTTTGAATAAGGCTCATTTCTTGAAAATACATTTCTCTTCAAACTGTAAGGTAGGTTGGCTTTTGCCTCAATATGATTCGTGTGGCTTAATTAAGCAGAGATGTTGTTCTACAGGACATCTTATAACAATCACACCTATATGAGTTCGACTGCTGGTCACAGTCTATGAGATTTGGGTAATGTCTAGATACTCATAAAAGGCCTGGAGTATGACTTATACGCTCCAAACCGCGGGGATGCTTTTAGCAGGCTAGTAACAGAAATGGGTTTTGGTAAAGTTTGTTTGCACAAGACTGACAATTCAAGGCACAGTCCTTTGATCCGTTGTAAACAAAGTGTAGCCATTGCTCTTGGTGAATGTTCAACTTAACAGTCTCCACCATAACACTGCTATATCAAAATAGTAGTGGAATTGAGAGCATTTCCCGTGTGCCTCAAAATTGGTGGGGATTGTTGGAATATTTGGGCTTAGCCCATTAATTTCACAATTTATTTTCAAGGCCCACTTGAATGCTAGAGGGACTAAATTTTTAGTACCACATAGATAGTTGAGGAGGATTTCCACCAACTTAAATGTGTGGACTAGTGTTCTCTGGTTAAGATGTTGGAAAGAGGGGAAAAGGAGCTGCCACATGTGCCGAGCCATGCCGTGCCATGCACGTACAAGAGTTACGCGTGTTTTAGAGTGTATATTTCTCGTGACTTGTGACTTGTGACGAGCGCGTACGCGTGTGTACAGAGCCTTGTATTTTTGCGCTGAGTTAATGTTTTGCCGTTTCTAAGAATTGAATTGATTTCAATTAAAACAACAAATAAATTTTAGACATTACCAGAGCTATAAATCAGTTTAGTACATCAGTTTTCAGTAATGGACGAATTAACTGGCGGCTGTTACTCTAGTAATTGTTGGTGTTTAATCTCAGCAATAAACCTGGTTCATTGCACTTCCTCTCCGTGCGCCTATAAAATGGACTCCTCTCATCCTGAGACACACTGGACAAGCATTCCACTGCTACTGCTGCGTGCTCTGCATTCTCTTCCCGAGTTTCTGCGCACACAGAACTCGCGAGAGCAGGCCTCCGAAACTCCATCCAGCTGCGGAACCTGCACAGGTAAACGGGCGATCAAGTCGTTGGGAAGTGCACCATCTGCGTGACTGCTAGCTTGTGCTCTCTGAACATCTGCTACCTACTACTTCCAGAAGGCCGTTCGTGGGACTGCACAGCTTCCGTAAGTCCTGCATCAACTATGTTCGACTATTTCAAGCAGCTTAACGTGTCCACTGTTGGGAACAAGACTACCATTGCTCCAGGGTATAACCTGATTTTTCACTGTTTACTTATCGTGTTCTTTTTTGTTTTTAGACAGAATCAATATGAGCACGAGCATAATTTATGTCACAATATTACTCATGTTTTTTAATAAATTTGGAATTAAAATATACCGTAAAATGCCTAAATTTCTAACAGATCCTAGGTCCACCTCCAAATTTCTAGAATCTTCATATAAGGCTCTCTACGAGGTAAAACAATTTGATCCATGTATTTTCTTAAAAGAAAATAAACAATAAAATTAATATTAGACTGCAATGCTTCCCTAATTACCGTCACCTACTGATTTCCTTCCTCCACCGAAAGCATCTCATAGTGACAGTTACTTGTGGGCGCTGTCACTATTTTTATAGCTTGCATATCTAGGTGTGCTAGCATTAAGAATAAATAATTACTTCCACCCTAAAAAAGTTACCACTTCCTTCTTTGACGTTTTCTTATTTTGAACTTCCCTATTAGGACCAAATTCAATTTTTTTCATTCTTTTTTGACCCTTCCGTTAGTTTAGACCACTAACGGTGTTAAGTAATGGGTAAAATGACCCCTCTCCTATTATGAGCATACACTATTTTCTAACATAAACTACCTTTGTCCCCTAAATACTAAATAGATGAAGTTATGCTTTCATGTTACACTAAGGTTGACACAATGCAAACTGAAATTGTGCTGTTTTCATTTTATGAGACCAGGTAACATGGTCATTTTTCCCCATCACTTAACACCTTTAGTAGCCTAAACTAACGGAAGTGCCACGAAAGTAATGGAAAATTGAATTTGGTTCTGCTACGGAATATCGAAATAAAAAGGGCAAGAAAGGAAACGGTGAACTTTTTTTGGCAAAAAGAGGAATTCGCTCCATTAAAAAATGATACTCCCTCCATTCTTAAATTGTTATTGTTGTTAATTGCTCACATTAATTTTGATTATTTGTCTTATTAACATTTTTATAATTATATAATTTTTATAATTTGCTTTACCATTAAAGTTATTCGAATTATGACTTATGATTTTGCATAGTTGAACTATTTTTTTACAAAGATGACTAACTAAAAATAATTAAAGAGTCAATGGTGACAACAATTTAAGAACCGAGGGATCGTTAATTTCCAAACCTGTCTTATACTATTTCCAAAACCGAAGGAGCTAAAAATATGTTATTTTCTAAAACTTTCACTAATAGTTTTCCAAAACTCTCAATTAATTTTCAAATTCAATACTACAGTAATTAATAATTAGGGGAAATACTTTTACATCCTATGAAGTAAAAAACAATTTAATTCTCGATATAAACGCATATGGACGGTGCACAATCATTTTGATCAATCTTAATTAAAATCTCATATAAGCCAACAGAGAGAGTAGTGATGGCGTAAGAAAACAAAGATGTTTTTTTAGCAACAAACCTCCAACTATTTCATTAATTCATTTCGGTCTATGTTAAAATTATTAAAATCATGAGTCAAAGTAGTAGTCAATACATCCTAAAAATAAACTTTCATTAAGGCGGAGGCAGTATATTAAAATCTGCCTGGTAGATTTAAGCATTAAAAGCCCCCTTAAAACGCTCAGACATTGTACATACAGTCCTTAAAATACGGACACTTAATAATCACAAAATGTCGTACTGCATGCAATCGGTCCGCGTAGGATGTTGTCGAGTAGTAGTCCCTCCGGTTTTAAATAATCGACACCGTTGATTTTTAACATCAATTTTGACCATTTATCTTATTAAAAAAATTTGTTCCAATGTGTAAAATTATTAGTCATGATTTAAATTCTACTAATAATAAATCAAATAATAACAAAATTTTACACATTTAAATAATTTTTTGAATAAGACGAATGGTCAAAGTTGAAGTTAGAAGTCAACGGTGCCAATAAGTTAAAACTGGAGGGAGTACTTACATAGCCATTAGTTCTTCCAGAAGCTTACCATAACAGTAGTGCAGCCGTCCTTGTTGATGGGGACGTCAAGGCACCGGCCGTGATGAGGACATCACTCATTTAGATACACACAAGACACCTCAAATTAGTATTGATGAAACCTACGCACAACAGTTGAGATTAGAGGTGAGCTCGTTTCTAAATACATGTCTTTCTTCCATTAAGAATAGATTGCCACATAATAACTTTATTATAATTAGGAACATTAGAGAGAGTCAAAAAAAGCATGAAAAAGGACTTGGAGATGCTCAAGATACCCGAGAGGAAATCCAAACAACTCGAAGTTTGAGTCAGACTCGGACTCCAGGAGCAGCCTGCACTAAAACGGATGCCTCGGTCTCATAACAGCTCTGTTTTAGACGCTTTAGATATGGCTGGAAAGCTAATAAGATAACCTTTCCAATGGCACTAGTATCATCTCCAAATTCGATCGGAATAAGAAGAAATCGTTAAAACAAGATGATGTCCTAAAACTACCCTGGGTGCTGCTACACTATCTTTTGGCTTTTGGGCCGTGTATCTTTTTTAAGCCCATTAGTATTAGAGTTTGCCCTTAAGGTCGTTCAAAACTCTATATAATCAGTAGCCGCTGTAATTAGAGATAGGTTTTGCTTAGTTTTCCTCTGTTATGAAACAGTTTTGTCATTTGACGGTTTGTTGGTTTTCCAACATAGTGATTTAATTCAGATTTCACAATTGAGTTGCGTTCTTTCTTGTTCTTGCTTGTATTCTTCGATTCACGGGCTAGGATTAGCCTTCTTAGCGAGGTCAATCTTGTGTACACAGTTGATAACTAGAGGAGAAGTGGTGCTGCGATTGCAGGGTTCGAATCGTGTTGATTTGGGACCGGATCGATTGTGTGTCGCATCTACACCAAATCGAGAGTTATCGCGATCTGACAGAAGATTGGGAACCACGTACACATCAAGTGGTAATGAGAGCTTCAGGTATACCGTCAGGTTCACATCTATCTTTGTTTATTTTGCATTCATTCTATCGTCCACAAAAAAGCCGCAACAAAAAAAAAATTAGTAGATCGTTAGGTGTTCCCCTGTCCTAGCTGTGTTTAGCCTTTACATAATTTTGTTTCGGAGTCCATAGTGTTGAGTTTGTGTCCTTAATTTGTGTTTTGATTGCTGGATTTCGTGATCTTTTTGTATCCAGGTGTTTTCTTTTATCGTTCATCCACATCGCATTCAGATCTATTATCGTGTCACATATGTTAATTGTTTCTTTTGCAATGAAATTTTATCCCACCCACCCACCCCATATTTCGATCACAACCAAATTCACCCTTCATAGATCCACCTCTCCATATTTATCCGCTGCTCAATCATACATAAAAACGTCTATAAAATTCGCATTCAATTTGAAATCCGAATATGTTTTTAGCCTTTCAAAAAAATCTGATTCGGAGATCCATCATTAAAATAGTAATAACTTTTGTTTTTAGACTCCAAATTAGATATATAAGTACTTTTCGGGTATCTCCAGAAAATTTCCCATCCTCTTATGATCATAGATTCAACAAATTTAGAACAGAAGTTTCTGTTTTCACGTTTCGAAGTTTCAGCACAGATTTAACAGAAATTCAAAAATTTCTCCAGGCCACATCATTCAGCATATTGATTTGTAATTTGGTCGTGTAACATCTTTTGTGCTTTTGGTTCAGAGAAAAATATCAGAAAAAATAAAATTAAAATCAGAATTTTTGAAGACCAAGAAGCTAGGAATTAACCTTTGTTGAATTTTCAAGTGCTGACCAGTTTACTGATTGTTAAAGCCTTATCGTTTGTGTTGTTGCTGCCCTTTGATATCTTCATTCATATTCTTGTAATATCTAGATTTTTTTTATAAGATTGGACTAGCAACTAGAACGTAATACTTATAACACTTATTTAATATTACTATCTGTTATAAAATTGTGTTCCACTAACTTAGCCGTACAAGCTCCACATATCCACCTTGGATCAGCATAGCATTAGACCCTGCAATTGTGGAATTACGACTCCCTGGTCTCTCCTGCCACCGATTGTACCATTCTTTGCATTGTATTAATAAGAACCACGTAAGAATTTGGTAAGTCATTTCCTTTTGCAGATCTGCCACCCATAGATCCAACACCACTGTAGTGTAGGGATAATATCCTACTTTGCTTCTTTGTTGCTTTCTAACCATGGCAGAAAAGGGTAAGTCTACAAGTGATAAGAGTGAATCTTCTGATGCTGCCAACTCCCAGAACGACTTCGCTTATATTGTCAGTCAAAATCAACTTGCTGACACTATTGCTAAGTTCGATCAGAGGATGACCGAGCAATTTCAGGCAATGAACCAAAAATTACAGCGTCTCTCAACTCGTATAACAATCTTTGAGACACGTCGACCACAACAGAGAGAGAAAGAGGAAGATGAAGTTACTGACGAGAACTATTTCGAGAATAGCGTTGACAATGATAGAGAAAAACAAAACAGAATGCGCAACTATCAACGTCGTAACCGCCAAAGCATGAGAGGTAATAAACATCATACTCCCTATGAAACTTTCGCTAAGATTAAGTTTACCATCCCACCCTTTTCTGGTAATTATGATGCTAAAGCTTATCTAGATTGGGAGATGATTATAGAGCAAAAAATTACATCTCACTTAGTTCCTAAATAACATAGAGTTAGACAAGCTACTATTGAGTTTCGAGATTTTACTTTACGATGGTGGATTGATATTTACAAAGCGCTATACGTCACCGTTTTATTCCTCCTTCCTATCAAAGAGATTTACGTAAAAAATTGCAACGCCTAGAACAACATGATAATCCAAAATATTTTACTGATAGGGATAGACTTGCTAATGAAAAAAAGAACATCCTTCTAGATCTGAAAATCAGCAAACAATAAATTCAAAAAGTCATGTAATACTTGCAATAAAATCTGATCTTGTTGAAATTTATGATGAACACTCTTTAGAGGAAGAGCTTTCTATTGTACCTCCTATTGCATCTAACATTTTGTAGGAAATTGAGATCAAACAAAAAGATGAAAGTGATACATACATAAAGAAAGAAAAGATACACAATGTTTC
>BCLG01000104.1:92251-140680 GCA_001602295.1 Zoysia matrella
CACGTCAAAAAGTATTGCTGAAAATGAGAACAAACTTATTGAACATCGATCTACAAAAGGTGGCAATAATTTTGTTGCGTTGAAATTTCTTGTCTATCCTACTTTTGTAAATCAACCGCTAGTATCACCTTTTATCCATTTATCTTTGTCAATGTTTGATTTGCCCACTAGTTCTTATGATAAAGAAAGGTTGTGTGCCGATATTTCTCTTCTTCCTATGCAACAAGAAGTGAATCAATACGATACTCCTAATTTTTATCCATTCACTAGTGCTAAAATTAAACATTTCACACCCATTACATGTGAAAACGATGAGCTGAAATTGCTATCTTCTCCAAACACTGTGGGTTATAATGAATATGATTCTTTTCGTGACCTTGCTACTGTAGAGAGGACGATATTTTCTAAATCTGAATTGTCTTTGTTAAGTAAAATCCATTTTTATGTTACAAGCAACTCTGATCATAGAGGTGTGTTTATAGTGCATAAAGTTTATATTTGCTCAAATTTGAAATCCTCTTGCATGGTGAAAATAAATAACAAACTAGATGATAGAAATATTAAATGTCATGCCATGTCATGTTTTTCTAGTTTTTTTAAGATAACACACTTTATGGCTTCTCATAAGAATGATCTTGCTGATTTTTATGATAAAAATACCCCATGTGATGATTTAGTGTGCAAAGATGTCATGTTTGCATCTCGTGATCTTTCTAGCTATTAGTGCGCTTCTATTACTAACTATTTGCAGAAGTATCATGATACCCAAGGGAGCAAGCCGAGGATGTCTTTCCATCGAGAAGGAGAGAATGATGAGATTATAAAGATCTTTGAACCACCAAGTGATTGCGTTCAAATACCCCTGTTGCCTACACCTTTTCATACAGGTTGTAGGGCATAGTGGAGTTGAGGTCCTGATAATGAACTTGAGTCGAGGACAACTCCAAAACAAGAAGAGGAGGATGATGAAGACATCACTCCTTTAGATACACACAGGACTCCTCAAATTAGTATTGATAAAACTCACGCACGACAGTTAAGATTAGAGGTGAGCTCATTCATAAACACATGTATTCCTTACTTTGAGAATAGATTGCTATCTAATAACTTTATCATGATTAGTAACATTTCAGAGAGTTAAGTAAAGCATGAGGAAAGATTTGGAGATGCTCAAGATCAGAACAGCAAGTTCGACCTCGGAGAAGATACAAACAACTCGAAGTTCAAGTCACACTCGGACTCCAGAGCAGCCTGCACTGAAACGGATGCCCCGGTCTCATACAAGCTCCGTTTTGAACGTTCTAGATATGTTTGGAAAGCTAACAAGATAACCTTTCCAACGGCACTAGTCTGATCTCCAAATTCGACCAGAATTAGCAGAAATCGTTAAAACAAGATGACGTCCTGAAACTGCCTCGGGTGCTGCGACACTATCTTTTGGCCTTTGGGCCGTGTATCTTTTCTAGGCCCATTAGTATAAGGGTTTGCACCTAAGGTCGTCCAAAACTCTATATAATTAGTAACCGCCGTCATTAGAGATTGGTTTTGGTTTGTTTTCCTCTGTTGTGAAACAGTTTCGTCATTTGACAGTTTGTTGGTTTTCCAACTTAGTGATTTAATTCAGATTTCGCAATTGAGTTGCGTTCTTCTTTGTTCTTGCTTGTGTTCTTCGATTCACGGGCTGGGATTAGCCTTTTTGGCGAGATCAATCGTTTGTGCACAGTTGATAACCAGAAGAGAAGTGGTGCTGCGATTGCGGGGTTCAAATTGTGTTGATTTGAGACCGGATCGATTGTGTGTCGCGTCTCCACCAAATCGAGAGTTATTACGACCCGATGGAATATAGGGAACCAACCAGAAGATTTGGTGCCGCCTTGGTGGATATCGGGACGAAGCTAGCATGCATCATCACCGATCTCATCACCGCTCCCTATCTCTCTCAAAGCGACAACCCGCGTGCCCACCAAGCACCTGCGCCAGCAGCTCACGGCACAATAGAACGCGGTACTATAAATAACAACCCTCATCCCTCCTCGTGTCTCACCATTCAACACAAACGAACACCAATCCAGTCTCGATTCAGAGCCAGTGTCAAGTGTCAACCAAGCTACTAGTTGAGACTTGAGAGCAGAGTTGTTTGTACGCTGGACATCGGCGACCACAACTTCATCCCCATGGTGCAGCCGCACTTCCGCAAGTGGATCCAACTCTCTGCTAACGTGCCTCTTGCTAAGATACAAGTGGCGCTCTGCTCTTGTTTTTTTTGCAGTGGGCTCAATGCTTTTGCTTCTGTGTGTGCATGGCGAACGTTAGTGTACCGGACCGGGGCGAGGCCGAACTTGTGCGTCGCCGACGTGAAAGTTGTGAAGCAGGTGCTCGCCGACCGCACAGGACTGTACCCAAAGAACCTGATGAACCCGCACATCGCTCGCCTCCTCGGCAAGGGCCTCGACCTCACCGACGGCGACGAGTGGGAGCGCCACCGCAAGGTCGTGAACCCGGCCTTCAACATGGACAAGATCAAGGTACGTGCACTCGCCAGCGTGTTGCTTCTTGTGTTCGTTAATCTATACGTTACATTGATGCTAGTTACTACTTGTGGAACTATACAAAGAAATCTAATTATGGAATAGTTGGTGGTGTACATGGCAGATGATGACCGTGACAATGTCTGACTGCGCTCTCAGTCCATGATGTCTGAGTTGGAGGCGCAGCTGAAAATGGGTGGCGAACTGGAGGTCGACCTGGGCGCCCGCTTCGAGGAGCTTGCCGCCGACGTGATCTCCCACACTGCATTCGGGAGCAGCTACGTAGAGGGGAAAAAGGTTTTCTTGGCGCATAGGGAGCTGCAATTCCTCGCATTCTCCACCATCTTCGATGTCCAGATCCCCGGGTTCAGGTACCTTCCAACCGAGAAGAACCTCAAGACATGGACGCTCGACAGGAAGGTTAGAGGCATGCTCAAGAACATCATCAAGACCCGGCTCGCCAACAAGGACGCCAACGGGTACGGAAACGATATGCTGGGCCTGATGCTGGAAGCATGCGCCCCGGAAAACGGTGAGAGCCCGGTCCTGAGCATGGACGAGATCATCAACGAGTGCAAGACCTTCTTCTTCGCGGGGCACGACACTACCTCACACCTGCTCACGTGGGCCTCGTTCCTGCTGAGCACGCACCCGGAGTGGCAGGAGAGGCTCTGAGAGGAGGTACGTCGTGAGTGCGGCCACTGTTGACCCCACAATGATCTTGCACCTCCAGCACACACCTAGCCGACCCCTGGAACTAACTCCTGACCCCTGAGCCGTGAAGACGAACAGTGCGCAACGGGGAAGCAGAGACAAAACACACGCGAAGTGGCCGAGTGAATTGCCTTTCTTACTTCTGCTTCTTCCAGAGGAAAGCCTTTGGGTTTTATACACACGCTGCAAGTGCAGCAGTAATTCCTACAACTACCAATTACTCTACTGTACAGTACTGTACACCTTTTGACTTCGGCATCCACGGCCATACTGTGCACGTTGCCTGTCACACGTCGCTGCCTGCGCTGCCACAGTGGAGTCCCGTCGGGCATCTCGTCGCATTGGAAACCGCCGAAGGAGTAAACACGGAGCAGTAGGGTTGTTGTGTCTAACAATCTCCCCCTAACCATGCTGCTCCTCCCTCAACGAACTCCAGGAATCAGACGTGCCCAAGTGACTTGGTAAGTGTGTCCGCAAGTTGCCGACCGGTTTCGACGAACTCGAGGACGATCTGCCCTCCCTCGACGCTGTCACGCATGAAGTGATACCTCACGTCAATGTGCTTGCTGCAATCGTGAAGGACGGGGTTCTTGCACAGGGCGATGGCGGACTTGTTGTCCCCCATCAGGGTCGGCGCTTGCATCTGCTCTCCTGAGAGCTTGCACAGCAGCCGATGGAGCCACACACCCTGACATACAGCTATCGCCGCAGCGATGTACACCACCTCGCACGTCGAGAGAGCCACCACTCGCTACTTCTAGGCCTGCCAGTTGATGGGGTTGTGCCCCAGGTAGAACACGACGCCGGTTGTGCTCTGCCGATCGTCGATGTCGCCGCTCATGTCACTGTCGCTGAACCCGGTCAGCTTCAGTGAACCTCCGCTGGTCTTGCTATACTGGACTCCATAGCCTTGTGTCCCTGCGACGTAGCGTAGGATCCTCTTGATAGTGGCGAGGTGATCCTCCCTCGGATCTTGCATGAAACGGCTCACGAACCCCACGGCGAACGCAATGTCCGGCCGTGTGTTCACCAGGTAGCGCAGCCCACTGACGATGCTTCGGTACCAGAACGCATCAACGGTCGGTGCTGTGCTCCTCTTTGACAGCTTCAGCCGATCCTCTATCGGCGTCTGTGCTGCCTTACACTCCGAGAGGCCTGCCCTCTCCAGGAGCTTTGCCGCGTAGGCGGACTGGGAGAGCTTGATGACTCCTCCCACCTGCATCACCTCGATGCCCAAGTAGTAGGATAGCAACCTCAGGTCACTCAACCTGAACAGAGACGTCATCTCCTGCTTGAACGTCTCGATGTCCTCCTTCTTGGCGCCGATGATGATAAGATCGTCGACGTAGACTCCAACGCTCAGCGTGCTCCCCCTGGAGCGTCGTGTGTAGAGCGCATGCTCATCTACACACCTGGTGAAGCCAAGCTTATTTAAGCTTGCGTCCAGCTTGGTGTTCCACGCTCGCGGAGCCTGTCGGAGCCCGTACAGTGCCTTCCGCAGCCGGAGCACCTTGTGCTCTTCACCCTTCTCAACGAAGCCCGGTGATTGTTCTACAAGCACCTCTTCGGCTAGCTCTCCGTTGAGGAACTTCACGTCCATGTGATGGACCTGCCAGCCTTTCTCCGCCGCCAACGCCAGCATGAGTTGGACCGTCTCCATCCGCGCAACTAGCGCGAACACCTCGTCGAAGTCCATTCCTTCTCGCTGCACGTACCCCTTGGCAACCAGCCTCGCCTTGTGCTTCACCAGCTTCCCATTGGCATCGCGCTTCACCTTGAAGACCCACTTGAACCCGTTTGGCCGACAACGGGTCGGCGTATCCACTAGCTCCCAAGTGCGGTTCTCTTCAATTGAGCTCATCTCCTCTGCCACGGCCTTCTGCCAGCATGGGTCGCGTTCGGCATCTGCGAACGTGCTTGGTTTCTCAGCAGTCACCGCCAGCAGGTGCTGCGCGCTGCGTTCCACCTGAGTCCCTGACCTCAGGTGTTGAGGGTCGGTGATCAAATCATTGATCGACCGATACCTCAACGGCCCTTCGTCCTGCGCCGCATCAAGGTCGAGAGAGCGGTCGGGAGGAGGCGACACGGACCTTAGTCTCGCTGTCGACCTCCCCGACCAGGAAGACCCTGAGCTTCCTGTACTCGCAGCGTCTGAGTCGCTCTGCCGACCCTTAGACCCCGACCCTCCACGCTGACCCCGACCCTCGGGCCTCGAGTCACGCTGGAGCCGACCGCCCAACCCTTGATCGCGTCGACTGCCGCTGCGCCAACCGCCCGACCTCTGGTCGCGTCGACTGTCGCTGCGCCGATCGCCCGACCTTTGATCGCGCCGACGGCCCAACCTGGATCCGCTCTGCCCACCCGGATTCGAGTCCTCCTAACTTGCTGATCTCGGGCTCCGCCGACCTCCAGTCTCGGCATCGCGCCGACCCTTAGTCGTAGCTGAGTCGCGCCGACCGTTCGACCTTTGGTCGCGTCGACTGCCCGACCTTTGGCCGCGCCGACCGTCGAAGTCAAAGTCCTCCTGATTCCATGACCTCAACCCTTGGTCGCGCCGATCCTCCGGTCGCTTCCTGCGCCGACTCTTGGAGTTCGGGCCTTGCTCCGCTAACTCTGAGTCGCGCGGTGCGGCTGACCTAGAATAGCGCCGACCCCGACCATCCGAGCCCTCTGGCTCTGTCAACCCCGGTTCACGCTGACCTCTGGCATCGCCGCGCTCAGCGCCCCCTGAAGCTGAGCCCGCCTCGTCTATCTCTGTGGAGTGCTCGACGGAGAAGGGGCTCCGTGAGCCTGCCTCTCCTTCTTCGGCACTGATCCCCGACCAGTTCTAGTTTGCTGCCTCGTTGAAGACGACATCCCGAGAGATATGCACCCTCTTCTCGACAGGGTCATATAGGCGATACTCCTTACTCCCGGCTTCGTAGCCAAGGAACACCATCTTGTTGCTCCTATCCTCCCGTTTGCCGAGGTGTGGCTTCACCGTCTTCACGTGCGCCACACAGCCGAATATCCTGAGGAAGGACACGTCTGGCTTCCTCCCGCGCCAAGCCTCGAAGGGGTTCTTCCTGGCTACGGCTTTGGTCAGCGAGTGGTTGAGAATGAACACCGCCGTGCTAACCGCCTCACCCTAGAACGCCGCCGGCATATCGTTGGCCTTCAACATGCTCCTAGCCATGTCGACGATGGTCTGGTTCTACCTCTCCACGACACCATTCTGCTGCGGCGAGTATGGCACCGTAAGGTGCCGCTCCACGTCTTTCTCAGCGCAGTACTGACCAAACTCCACCGAGGTGAACTCTCCACCCCGATCGGTCCTCAGCACGCGCAGTTTCCGACCCGTCTTGGTCTCAACCCGTGTATGGAACTCTACGATGGCTTTGAGAGCCTCGACTTTAGTGGTGAGCAGTCGCAACCACATGTACCGACTGCAATCATCCACCAGTAGAAGGAAGTAGCGCCGATCCCCATGCGTCGGCGGGGTGATTGGCCCACACATGTCACCGTGCACGAGGTCCAGAAGACCCTCGGCACGATAAGTCGCCTTGCATGAAAACAACTATCTCCGCTGCTTTCCGGCGAGGCAACTATCACACAGCTCTCCGACATGCTCGATCGTGGGAAGGCCTCGCACCATATCGTGCCGACCTAGCCTTGCCAGCGTATCGAAGCTGATGTGGCCAAACCGCCCATGCCACAGCCACGCATCGTCACCAAGCCTCGCCACCAGGCACACCGACTGTGTCCCCTGGAGCTTGGTGGTGTAGAGATGGTTCCTCCCGCGGTTCACCTTCAGCAGCAACTGCCGCTCTCGGTCTCTGACGCGGAGGACCCTGTCTTCGAGCAATATCTGGCACCTTCGCTCGTCCAGCTGCCGAGGCTCACAATGTTGGTCTTCAGACATGGAATGAAGTAGACTCCGGTCAACGCGCGGTGCTCGCCCCTTTGGCCCCTGAACACCACCGTGCCTTGTCCCTCAATCTTCACCTCTGACCCGCCCCCGAACTTAACCGACCCCGAGATGGCGGAGTCAAGTTCTGTGAAGACCGCCTTATTGCCCGTCATGTGGCTGCTGGCCCCTGAATCGAGGTACCAGACGTCCTCGATGGCGTCTTCCTCCCTTCCCAGGTGAACATGAGCCTGGACCTCGTCCAGCTCAAGTTCCCGATGCTCTCCGTCCTCTAGGACGTCCCCGAGAGCACAAAGCCGCGCCAGCAGCAAAGGCGAATCTTGCTCGCCCTCTTCCGTCAGATGGGCCTTCTCCTTCCGCTCTCAGCCCTAGCAGGCGCGCCACTGACTCCCATGGTCACGGCGCTTTGGCGCACGGCAATCACGTGGCCAGTGCCCCTTCTTGGCACAGTTGTGGCACTCGTCGTCGGCGCATGAGGAGGGTTTGCCACTCCTTGGCTTGCCTCTACCGCGCCCACTCCGACCGAAGGTGGACGGGCTGCCCGCCTGCTCTCTGCAGCGCGCCCTCCATTCTTCCTTCGTCAGCAGCAGCCTGCTGCTAGTACTTGCCGATGTTGCTGCCGCGGCGCTGTCTTCGACGGTCTTCAACTTTTCGGTCACGTTCTCCAACGTGAGTTCCCAGAGGTCGAGCAGAGTCTCAATCGAGAGAGCAATCTGCTCGTACTTCGCCGGCACAATCCGCAGGTACTTCTCGATAACCCGTTGCTCAGCAATCTCGTCACCGAGTGCCGCTAGCTCCGCCACCAACGAGGTGAGACGCAGTGCGAAATCCTCTACGAACTCGCCATCACGGAACGTGATGTTCTCATACTACTTCTGGAGTAGCTGCGCCTTCGCCTTCTTTGCTCGGTCCGAGCCTATGCGCATCGATGCGAGTTTCTTCCACGCCTCTGCCGCCGTCTTAACTCTCCCCAAAGTGGAGATGAGATCTGGCGTCACCGCGTGGAGAATCGCCTCCAGCGCCAGCTTGTCCTCTATGTCGTCGTCGGTTCCGGACTCAACGGCGACGCACAAGCCACGCGCCTAGAGCATCACTTTCATCAACACCGCCCAATCGGAGTAGTTCGTGCGTGTAAGCGTAGGGTAGGTAGTGGCGCCGCCAAACTTCCTCACAGTCTTGTAGACGACGACCGTGCGTGACCCGGAGCGGTCCCTTCCACCGTGCCGCTTTGCGCGGCCACGGCGCTCAGGAGAGCACTCAGGCGCCCGCACCGTGAGCCCACTGGAGAAGTCTCTGGCGTGTCTGCCATCGCTGCTGGTGCTCAACGTAAGCTCTGATATCACTTTTTAGCCTCACAATGATCTTGCACCTGCAGCACACACCTAGCCTACCTCTGGAACTTACTTCCGACTTTTGAGGCGCGAAGATGAACAGTGCGCAACAGGGAAGCAGAGACAAAACACACGCGAAGTGGCCGAGTGAATTGCCTTTCTTACTTCTGCTTCTTCCAGAGGAAAGCCTCTAGGTTTTATACACACGCTACAAGTGCAGCAGTAATTACGTCAACTATCAACTACTATACTGTAACAGTACTGTACACCTTTTGATTTCGACGTTCACAGCCATACTGCGCACGTCGCCTGTCACACGTCGCCGTCTGCGCTGACACAGTGGAGTCCTGTCAAACGTTTCGTCGCTTTGAAAACCGTCGAAAAGATAAACAAGAGCAACAGAGTTACTGTGTCTAACAGCGACATGCTCAACAAGCTCAGGCTAGTCAACATGCTCCTCCTCGAGATGCTGCGACTCTACGCCCCCGTGTCTCAGATAACCAGGAAGTCAAGCTCGGACCTCGACCTCGGCAGCTTCCGGGTGCCACAGGGCACGATACTGACGATTCCGATCGCGACCATCCACCGCGACAAGGAGGTCTGGGGTGAAGATGCCGGCGAGTTCAGGCCGGAAAGGTTCGAGAACAGGGTGACGAAAGCGCCCAAGCACCCAAATGCGCTGCTTTCCTTCTCGAGTGGCCCAAGGTCCTGCATCGGTCAGAGCTTCGCGATGGTTGAGGCCAAGGCGGTGGTCGCCATGATGCTACAGAGGTTCACGCTGGAGCTTTCCCCCAAGTACGTGCACGCACCCATGGACGTGCTCTCGCTGCGGCCCAGGCATGGACTTCCCATGGTCCTCAGGACTCCGTGAAGGTCGACAGAGGCTATGCGCGCCCTGTCAACTGTACCATATATACTACACTAGACTGCATTGGCTAGTGGCCTAGGGTCATGACCTTCTGTGTATGTGGTAGATTGATTTGCTTGGTATTTGCATCATGCTGTGTAATTCCATCTCTATAAGCATCTCCATTGTTCATCAAAGTTCCTCGCATGCTTCAGTAATTCCGGAATAATTAAGTACTATTTCTATTTTCTTGTTTTATCAGAGTTTCATACATTTTGGTTCCCATAAAGTTCATGTGTAAAGAAAAGCTAGAAGCAAAACATCTGAATTTGTGCGGCAGGCAAGCAGAGGAATTTCAAATCGCAGACTCATTACAGAATGAGAGTCACTAGCGTGCCCGCACGGTGCTCAAGCTTTAGACCGTGTTTGTGGAGCTTTCTCCCCCTTCCCCGTTTTCAAAGTGTTAAAACTTCAGCCCACAGGCTAGCTAGGTCAAACAAAGGTGAAATTACTTTGGATGGATTGAAACAGGTTAAAGTTTAAATCGGGTTGGGTTGGGGCAGCTTAACATGCATATTGGTTTGGAATTAGGTGGAAATCCATAGGTGCTGGCGGATTGAACCCACGGTGTGCGCGTGGATTTGGTCGTCGGTTCATCCTGAACAGATGCCACTGCTGATGAGCCCCCGAAATCACGTTCGCTGCTCAACGCTACCGTCAAAAACACAGGTGCTGTTGGTGCAGTCTAAGCTGTATAGCAAGCTCCCGGGAGCACTCGTCAATGATGTCGTTGAAGAGGATCTTAAGCACCAAGGAGAGTGAATTGCCAATGGTGGCCAACCGACTTCATAGTGTTAAACAGAATGCGTATCTGATGCTTCCCTGAACAATATCCGAAACTTTCAGTTTCTATAGTATATCTGAAAAACAACAAGTTGTTGTTCTGCTGTAACAAACTCTTGTATACTAGATATAAATATAGCAAGAGCTCGTGAGGCTCATTACTCTGGCCAAATATTCTTTCATGGTACCAAGAGCCAAGATCAAAACCATTCTTCCGCAATCATGTTGGCATTATCCTTAAATGCATCTAGCACCTACACCCCATCCTTCAGCAAATTCATCAGCATAAAGCTTACCAAGGAAAATTTTCCTGTATGGAAGGCCCAGCTCATGTTGTATCTACGCCGTCAACAACTGGTGGGATACATCGACGGATCCAACGTCGAGCCGCCCAAGATGATCATTCAAGGGACCGGCGCTGCAGCAATAGGGTCTCCAAATCCTGCATACCAAACTTGGTATCTGCAGGATCAAGCGGTGCTTGCAGCATTGCTTTCTTCAATGACAGGAGATTTCTCCCATGTCATCACCCACACAAAGTCAGCAGACGTGAAAGACGCTTGAAAATGAGTTTGGATGCCAATCGCAAGAAAAAGCCATGCAAATGCGCATTCAGTTAGCCAGTCTTAAGAAGAAGAACATGTCCATGGCTGACTACTACAGAAAGGTGAAGTCCATAACAGATACTTTGGCTCTCATTGGCGAGCCTTTGAAGGAGCAGGAGATCATTGCATATCTGCTCACAGGCCTTGGATCAGAATATGATTCTCTGGTCATTTCCATCACAACACGCACAACACCGGTGTCTCTGAGCGAAGTGTATGCTCATCATCTGAATTTTGAAGTCCGTCTGGAACGCAACAATGATGCACTTCAGATCAACACAAATTTCTCTGCCCAGCAAGCAAACCGTGCTCCAGTAGCAGGGCGCGGTCAGGGCAACGGCGGTCGTGGACGTTTTTCAGGCAGGCGCAACAGTCAAAACTTCTCGAGCAGTACAAAATTACCTATCAGGTATGCGGAAAAATTGGTCATGGTGCACTTCGTTGCTGGTACAGGTTCGACCAAGGTTATCAAGAAGAAGATCAGTGCACTGGAAACACTGCTGCCAGTGGCTACTATGTTGACACAAATTGGTATGTTGATAATGGTGCTCTCTTACTGGTCAATCTGTTATTACTGGTTCTATTAGAGATTTAATCCTCAAAAATGTCCTTCACGTTCCTAAACTACCACAAAGACCTTTCAGTTCATAAACTTCCCCTTGATAATCAGTGGAATTCTTTCCTAACTCCTTTTTTTTATAAAGGATCTGGAAACGAGGGAAACACTTCTTGAAGGACCATGTGTTGGTGGCCTTTATCCTTTGAGCGCTGCACGAAGGCCACATTCTCGCTCCTCCTTGTCTGCAGTCAAACTTACAGCAGCACAAGCTGTGTATGTGGTAGATTGATTTGCTTGGTATTTGCATCCTGCTGTGTAATTCCATCTCTATAAGCATCTCCATTGTTCATTAAAGCTCCTCGCATGCTTCAGTAATTCCTTAATAATCATGTACTATTTTTATTTTCTTGTTTTATCAGAGTTTCATACATTTTGGTTCCCATAAAGTTCATGTGTAAAGAAAAGCTTGAAGCAAAACATCTGAAGTCCGTCTGGAAACATCTGAACTACCACAAAGACCTTTCAGTTCATAAACTTTCCCTTGATAATCATGTTTCAGTGGAATTCTTTCCTAACTCTTTTTTTTATGAAGGATCTGGAAACGAGAGAAACACTTCTTGAAGGACCATGTGTTGGTGGCTTTTATCCTATGAGCGTGTAAAGTCCCACAATTTTAGAAACACTGGAATCAAGTTAAGTTGGACAAAATTGGAAACTTGGAACCTGAGCTCAAAATGGAAACAAATAAATGCAAGTTAAATTTCAAATTTTGAGTTTAAATTTAAATTTAGAAAAAATAAATGTTTAAAACTTTTCAACGAATTTTTTTTTGAAATAAATTTTAAGTTGAAATGTTTTACTTAATATGTGAATTTATAAAATTTTTATAAAAGTTTTGTTTAAAGATTTAAAAGGCCAAATAAAGGTTTCTTCCTAAATGGTTGACTTTCTTCCTGAATTTATAAAACTTTATTTATTTCGAATTTGAACATGGCCCCAAAAGAAAAGTTGTTCATTTTAAAGACATGAACATTTCTGCAAACTTTCATCATATTTTGAGCTCGGGAAATATCATTTCCTAATTTTGGAAAGCAAGCAAGGAAAGAGAACTGAAAATCAGGAAAAAGGAAAAAAGGACGGGCCCCACTGGTCAGTGTCACCACCGCTTTTCTTCTTCCCTGGGTAGCCAGCGCAGCACTGAAGAGTTCATGCGGCACGGCACGCAGCTGCCTGCTAGCCTGCCTGGCTGCTGCTTGCCGTCATATGCTGCTCGCGAGAGGATAAGAACGACTCTGCTGTTCGGTTCATTCTCCCTCATTTTCGTTCTCTCTGTCTCGTTCATCCTCCGCCTTCGCCGTCCGCCATTGCCGCCCCAAGATCCGGCCGCCACTGTGAAACGCCGCCTCCAGACCTTGGTTGCGTTCGAATTAGGGCCACAGTAAGCACGATGGTTGTGATTGATCCTCCACCGCCGAGAGTTCCCTGAGCTTGTCCGAAATCATTGGATTTGAAGCTTTTTCCCCAGAGCTTGTTTTCAGGACCGCCGCCGCCTCTTCACCGATTTCACAGGCTGCCGGTGAGCTTTTCCCCGGTTGAGCAGGATGCCGCCTCTCTATCTCACTGGACTACCCTATGATCTCATCATTTCACGTATTTGTTGCCAGGTTGCCGGTATTTTCTGGATTTTAGTCGCCGCTTGACACAACCGAAGCACCTCGCTGTTGACGACCATCTCCCGGCCATTTTCCGCACCAGAAGCCTCCATGCCGGCCTTATTTGGAGCTCAGTGAAGCTGTATTGTCATGTTTTCCGGAGTTTTATCATCTGGTTAGGGAGAACGCCGCCGCCGGACCCGTCTCGGCCGCCACCGCTCGCTGCCAACCTGTTCCGGTGATAACCTCGCCTCGCCGACCCTTCCAGTAAGATCATGGTGTCGTGAGGAGCATTTTGGTACAGGTATCAGGAAGTTTCGGTCACTGGAACGCCATCCCGACGTGGTACGCCGCCGCTCCGGCGAGCCGGCCACCATGGCCGCCGAGGAGCTCGGCTCCACGGGATCCTCTGTGGCAAGTGGCCAGAACCATAGTCAACTGTGCGTCCTCCCTATTTGGGCCAGGGGATTCCGGCCCACTTTTTGGCCAGGCCCAATCCGGCTGAAAAAAATTAGTTTAATCTTTACTTCGAATTATTTATTATTCAAAAATCAGTTTAATTTTGTAAAATTTGTATAAAATTCATTTTAGATAATAAAATTATGAGATAAATTTTGTTAGGTTTCTCTCAACTAGAGCAATATTATGGAGCTAGCTACTTTTTATTTTATGCATTAAAATAATTTAATTAATTAAGATCATATAATAAACAAGAAATGCATTATTATTTTTATCAGCATATAAAAATATTATAAAATTTACTTTTCTGTTCATTTATTTAATTTTTACTGGTTTGGAAAAATATTATAATTTATTTCGATAAATATAATTTTATAATGATTTATTCCTTGTACCTAATATTTAACTCATTATAAATCTATTTGTTTTCAATAAATTCTGTAAAATTTTAGAAAATTCAAAAATAATTTCCTTATATTATGAAATATTTGAAATTAGTTTTATGTCTTCAAGAATCATATTAAATGGGTTTATAATCATATTTAATTACTTTGCTTTCCAAATTCATGTATTGTTACTGAAAAGTTTTATTTATAAAAATATAAAAGGACATCATTCTCATTGTATGCATATCATTTCATATAGGATCTAGGGAAATTAAGGAGGAGATCGGGGAGTATCATCAGAAGGTTCAAGAAGCCCCGATCGACGCTGATTTTGTAGCCGAGAATTCTAACTTTGAGCAAAGCCCAGGCAAGCCTCGGTGCATTATCCTGTTTTCAAATTATTTACTTCATCACTTTAGATGGTTAGTTGTAATGTGCATTAGGTGATAGGAGTTGATTGAAACCGTAGTTACATTTATAGAGTCCTACCTTAGGTTAATATATTTGGTACAGGTACATCGATGTAGAGCTAAGCTAATAGTTCTTTTAACAGTAGAAGTCGAGTGGATAAGTCTTCACTTGTGAGCTATAAGTTGGTACAAAAAGGTTTATTTGTCACCTGAAATAAACTGGAGACCGGGCAGGGAAGTAGGTTGTAACATGGCATGTGTCTATTGCGGATGCATGGCCAATGTGTTGTAGCCCTATCTGTGTCGATTAAGGACCGTTCGTTGTCGGCTCTGTCGAGCAAGTTTGAATAGTACTGATTAATACTAGATCTATGGGCTCCAAAAAACTGATGTAGCCCAATGTGGGTAGTGACCGGACGTAACCGAACCTCTCTTCTGAAGATAATAAAAGATAGAGCTTTGGAGTTAACCATGGATAGACCCGATGTGGTTATCGCATGGAGGACTACTGCTCGGGAGAGGTGAGCATTTGACCGACGCTATGTATTATTGGCATGAAAGGTTGCTATGTACGGTTTCGAAGAAGCGCGTACATGTCGTGTAATCAGGTTTCTCCAGCTGGATGTAAATCGATTCGTATCGCTGCCCCTCACAGTAATGAGTACCACTTGTCTCGCTGTGTCACATCGTAGTAATAAATAGAAGTATGGAAGGTGAAGGTAAATATGAGCTTGTTTGAAATGTTTATTAGAATTTGCTTGACAACTATGATTGTAGCAGTTGATAGTGCAAACTAAATTTATATTATGGTACTTAATTAACTGCTAAAACTTGAAAATAATGACTCACATCTAGTGCTGCTTTTGCAAATAGCCAACCTTGGTGAGTCAACCTTCTCATTTTTATGAGTCGACTGCAGATAGCCATTTTTGTCGGGTAAGTCTTGCTGAGCATTAGATGCTCAGGGCTTTATGGTTATTGTTTTCGGTTGTAGGTGCTCTCTCTTTTCCTTCTCCGTTCCAGTCAGAGGGAGAAACCCCTGAGGGTGGCTTCATTTGCTGGGAGCCTTGCTCGTCGCCTTAAGTGGGTTGTCGCTAGTAGGTATATCATATAGGCTCGATGTATCTTTCTGCTTAGTATCTAAGACGCCCTTGTGTAATAGGTTTGTAGCTTTCGCATTTTAAACTCGTGGTTTGTAAACTTAAATAACAAGTTTGTAATATATTTTATTGTGCTTGAGCTGTATTGTAGTCCTCGCTTCGTCGAGTGACATCCGATATAATCCTGAGGTCAATGGTTCGTATCTTTCGAGGTACGGGCTGTCACAGAGCGCTGCACGAAGGCCACATTCTGGCTCCTCCTTGTCTGCAGTCAAACTTACAGCAGCATAATGGCACAGACGCTCTGGTCATCCTGCCCATCCAGTAGTTAAAAGTGTCCTTAAGACTTATGGTTTTGTTTTAGCATCCAATAAAGATGAGTCCATGTGTGATACTTGTCAGCAGGCTAAGGTTCATTAGTTTCCTTTTGAGTCTTCAACTAGAAAGTCCACTCATCCTTTAGAACTTGTCCACTCTGATGTTTGGGGTCCTGCAATAAAATCTGTTGGTGGTTATCAATATTATATCAGTTTCAATATTATTTCAGTCGTTACACATGGATTTTTCTTATGAAACACGTCAGATGCTAAAACAATATTTCTTCAGTTTCAAAGAAATGTTGAATGCTTGCTTAATGCCAACATTCAGTCTGTCCAAACTGATTGGGGAGGAGAGTATCAAAAACTCAGTCAATTCTTTGACAGTGTAGGAATTACTCATAGAGTTTCTTGCCCACACACTCACCAACAAAATGGATTGGCTGAATGAAAGCACAGCCATATTGTTGAAACTGGGCTAGCCCTCCTTGCTCAATCATCCTTACCAGTCAGGTTTTGGGACGAAGCCTTCTTAACTGTTTGCTATCTTATTAATAGATTGCCTACCCGAGTGATTGAGAATCAAACTCCTATCTACCTTCTTTTGAAAATCAAGCCTGACTATACTTTTCTCAAAACCTTTGGGCGCAAATGTTGGCCTAATCTCAGACCTTACAACACTAAAAATTTGTCTTTTCGATCTTTGCCATGTGTTTTTCTGGGATATAGCCACATTCACAAAGGTTACAAGTGTCTGCATCGGCCTACTCGATGCATATACATCTCACGAGATGTCACTTTTGATGAAAATGTTTTTCCTTTTGCCTTTGATAATATAAGCCCAAACACTGAACGCCCAGCCACATCTCAACCTGATCCTGTTCTTTTACCCAGCTCTGTTATCTCTACAGAACCAGTAGTTTCTGATTTCCAAAATGAGTCTTGTGCTTTACCTCATGTTACTAATGATTATGATGCTGTCAGTTAGCATTCTTTTGCAGGACTACATGATCAAGGGGGAGTAGAACATGTCTTACAAGAATCAGCACCATTTCCAGAACCCACAGAACCTGCTCCTGCTGGTGAGGTTGCTGCAGAAATAGCACCTGATCCTCCTGTAACAAGCTCAAGACCAACCACAAGACTTCAAAATAACATTGTCTGTCCTAAGAAGTACACTGATGGTACAGTTGTGTATCAGAAAGGTTTTCTAGGAATCAAAGAGAGTTCTAAAGAACCTGAAAATTATAGGCAAGCTCTAAGTGATCCAAAATGAAAGCAAGCCATGGACAGTGAGTACAGTGCACTTATGAAGAATCAAACCTGGAAGCTTGTTCCTCCAGAAAATGGACAGAACATAGTTGATGGTAAATGGGTTTACAAGACCAAAAGAAAAGCATATGGAAGTATCGAAAGATATAAAGCTAGATTGGTAGCCAAAGGATTTTCTCAAAGGTATGGTATTGACTATTGGTAGAACTAGGGTTTCTATCGGATTGGCTGCGGAGGTTGTAAGGGTGGAAGAGACGGCGCCGTGGTGAACACGCCGCCCTAGGGTTTACTGGGGCGGCTGAATTCTGTTGAAGCTAGCAACCAAAGCGTTGCTTCTGCTTGATTTCTTCAATGAGGTTTACAACTTATTTATAGCCTCTCTGTCTAACTATGGATCATGTATTAAAGGTTCTGATCTTATACGCTCGAACTCCTAAATTAAAGGACCTCCACAAATTAGAGATCCTATATAAATAGAAAGATTATCATAAATAAGAGAAAATAGAGAAAGAATAATAGGGGCTGATCTTAGCCCCTAGGTGGGACCGGCTGGGGTGGCGCCAGCCCCCTGTGCGCCGTCTGACTCCTGCGCGCCGGCCGGCTGGTGCGCCCCTTGGCCACTGGCTGGCTAGCACCTGCTGTAGTAGACGCCGGTGATAACAATTATGGTGATATTTTTAGCCTAGTAGTCAAACCTGCAACCATCAGACTTATTTTGTCATTAGCTGTTTTTTGCGGTTGGAAACTAAGACAGATTGATGTACAAAATGCTTTCCTGCATGGTGATGTTAAACGTATTTTGACAGAGTGTGTCAATTCTTGCATCAACCTACTGATGTTCACTGGAGTGTTGTTAAACGTATTTTGACGTATTTAAAAGCTACAGCACATACAGGCATGAAAATTCTGAGATCAACTAATACTCTGCTAAGTGCTTTTTCAGATGCCAAATGGGCTGGTTGTCCAGATGATAGAAGGTCAACAAGTGGGTTTGCAATCTACCTTGGACCAAATCTAGTGTTTTGGAGCTCACGAAAACAACATACTGTCTTAGATCAAGCACCGAAGCAGAATATAAAGCAATAGCAAATGCAACAGCTGAGGTAATATGGTTTCAGTCTCTTCTTGCATATGGTGTGATAATTTGAAAGCAACCTAAATAACAGCTAATCCTGTTTTTCATGCCCGGACAAAGCATATAGAAGTTGATTTTCATTTTGTCAGGGAGAGAGTTGCTCGTCGACAACTAGAAGTCAGATTCATTTCATTAGCTGACCAAATTGCAGATGTAATTACCCAAGCTTTGCCTCAGCGAAATCATGAAGGTTATGCTACAATCACGAAAACGCGTTCTATTGAGTTTTATGAAGAATTGCAGGTAATCAAAAAGAGAGAAAAAATGAGATGTGCCTAAAGTGGAGCCTATTGAAGATTCTTATAGTTTTTATTTTGTCCTTGAGTTTAGGGATGTCGTACTATCAAGAGGGACATGAAATGAAGTGGAAGAACCGAAGCAAATGCTCAACATCTCCAAAAAACATCATTTCCAGAATATCCCTGGCCGAAGTGTTCGGCCTCAGGCCGGAGACTCCGGTGCATTTTATTCGAGTCCAGAGGACCCCTTGCCGGAGTGTCCGGCCTATGGCCAGAGACTTCGAGCCTTTTCCTTGGATTTCAGTACACCCCTAACCGGAGTGTTCGGCCCCAGGCCGGAGACTCCGAGAATTTTTATCCGAACTCTAGTACAACCCTCACCAGAGTGTCCGACCCTTGGACCGGAGACTCCGGGTATTTTTCACTGAGTCCAGTACACCCCTTGCCGGTGTGTTCGGCCCCTGGCCGGAGATTCCGACGTTTGAATTCTGCCTCCTTGATACCTGTCGGAGTGTCCGGCCTGGAGCCGGAGTCTTCGGTGCCGGAGTGTCTGGCCCTTGACTGGAGACTCCTGTGGTTCTGATACCCCAACGACTCTTTCAGAAGTGAGGAGTATAAAAGACTCCTCCCCAACGGACAGAACAATCTCTAAGCCTCATTTTTGACCTGAACACACTTGAGCGCATTCTCACACTCTCTCACACTCTTGCTAAGGCTTCCTTGCTTAGATTTGAGCAAGGGAAGTGAGAGGGCAATCTTTCAATGGCTTTGAGAGCATCCCTTTGATTCAACGAGCATTTGCGGAGGTGGAAACTTGATTCGCGTTTGTTACTCTTGGAGCTTCAAGCTCCAAGACGACTAGGCATGCTCGGGAGCTCCCAACTCATGTGGTGAAGCCCTGAAAAGTTTGTATTGCCCTCTCGAAAGGGATTTGATAGTGAAGCACTCATCTCGACCGTGGTGGTCGTTTTGAGAGAGAAAAAGGTTGAGTGCAACCTGGTTCTTTGTGAACCTCTCAACGGAGACGTAGGATCCTTAGTGGATCAGAACTCCGAGATAAGTCTTTGTGTCTTCGTGTGCTTCTTGTTTTCTACCGGTTTGAGATCTATTTCCCGCTTTTTTTACATTTCGGCATCAATCTATTAGAGTAGCTTGTTCCAGCTTCATTTGCTTGTTCCTGCTTGCTCTAATGCTTCCGTGTTATCTTTTGGTTGAAGTAAATTTGTTAGATCTAGCTTTAAATTCCTGCATTTGAAGTTCTCAGTGGTTGCCGGAGTGTTCAGTCAATAGCCGGAGTCTCCGACCCCAGAGTGTCCATCCAGTGGCTAGAGTGTCGAGGGGACTAATAGTTTGTTTAAGTCTTGATTTGTAGGAATTTTTAGGTTGGCCTATTCACCCCCCTCTAAGCCACTTTCAATTGGTATCAGAGCCAAACTCTCTAAATCGAGCTTAACCGCTTGGCGAGACGATGAAGGGTCTAAAGGAATCTAGTCAAGTGAGCGAAGAATCAAGTGAAGAAGTTGAACATTCTTCTTCGAGTGAGAATGAAAGAGAATCCTTCTCATTCCTCAAGTGGAAGGCCAAAGAAGAGAAGAAGAAAAAGAAGAAGGGAGTTAAAAAGGACTATTTAAAACTCCTTTCAATTATTCTCGTCATAATTCTAACACTAACTTATTGTCGTTACCCATTGGTAAACCACCTCAATTTGATGGGGTGAATTATACCAAGTGGAGGCACAACATGAAGTATCATCTATTTTCGCTCCATCCGAGCATATGGGATATTGTTTGTACATGTGTTAATTATCCAGATAGTGATGATGATGAAGAACTCACTTCGGACAAGAACAAGATCTCCACCGAAATGCTAAAGCGGTGGCGGTTCTTCTCTCATCGCTCAACCAAGAGGAATTCAGCAAGGTTGATGAGTTGAACTCGGCAAAGGACATTTGGGATACACTTTGAGTTGCTCATGAAGGCACCAAGACAATTAGGATTGCCAAGATTGAGATGATTGAGGGAGAATTGGGTAGATTTGTGATGGAAGACAATGAATCCCCTCAAGAGATGTACAACCGGCTCAAGATTCTCGTCAACAAGATTAGAGCCTATGAAAGCAGAAATTGGAATGATCATGAGGTTGTCAAAAAGATGATTAGGGCTTACACTATTGGGAACACAACCTTGTGTACAATAATTCGTGAGAGCCCTAACTATAATAAGATGACTCCCGATGAAGTGCTTGGAAAGATTATTAACCATGAGATATGGAGAAGAAAGCCCAATATGTAACGAACTTGTCAAAGGGTACCTCAAGCTCAAAAAATCAAGACATAGCACTCAAGGTAGTAAGCATGAAGATCAAAGGCAAGAAGATAGTTGAAGAGAGCTCAAGTAATGAAGATGAAAGTTTCAATCTTGATGATGAAGACATGGCTCTCTTTGTCAAGATATTCAAGAAGTTCATGAGGAAGGAGCGGAATTACCGTGATGACAAGGGGAAAGATAAGCTCAAGTCAAGAGGAAAAAGAGCTTGCTAAAATTGTGGGAAGTATGGGCACTTTATTGCAAATTGCCCACATGAGAATAAAGAAGAAGATGATGGCTAGAAGAAAAAGAAGAAGTACTTCAACAAAGACAAAAAAAATTTAAATAAGAAGTACACCAGTGAAGCCCATCTAGGAATGGAACGGGACTCAAATGAGGAGAGTTCCGATTCGAATGATGAAGGCGTTGCAACATTTGCCATCAAAGAATCTTCATCAAGCAAATCTCTCTTTACCAACCTCAACAAGAGCAAGAGCGCAAGAGCACTACTCACACATGCTTGATGGCAAAGAAGGGAAAGCATAAGGTAAAAAGCAAATCCAACCTCCCTCATAAGTATGTTAGTAGTGATGAGAAAATTGAAAATGATAGTGAAGATGAGGCATTGCTCAAAGGCTTAAGTAAAAGTACCATAACTAAAATTAAAACACTTATGGATAAAATAGTTGAGATGGATGAGATTTTTGAGAATCAAAAAGACTTGCTTATTCTTGAAAAGAAGAGAAACCTTGAACTTGAGAATCTCTTAACTATAGAAAGGAAGAAAAATGAAGAGTTAGGCCAACGACTTGCTTCATGAAAGGAGACTTGTACATGTCTTGAGAATTCAAGTGGTGCTCCTTAAGGAGACTATGCTGCCTTGAAAAAGGCTCATAAAGACCTTGAAGTGCAATTTAATACTCTACGGTCTAACTCCAAACCTAAACATGCACCTAGCTCAACTAAAGCTTTCACGAGTAAACATTGTGCTAGATGTAAGAATATTGATCTCAAAGCTTGTGCTACTAATGTCAAATTGATTCATGACTTGAAAGATCAAGTGAAAACCATGAAGGGGCAAGTTCACCAAAAAAAGCAAGAACTTGACAGTAAAAAGGTTAAATATGCAAGAAGTGCATATTTGAACACAAGGCACCCTCATGTGAAGGATGGTATTGGCTATGTTCATGGTGAAAAGCAAAATGCAAGAGAATTCAAGAATGGCCAAGAATTTCCAAAATTCACAAAAGAGAGAGCCTACCAAAAAAGCAAGCCAAGAGCATAATGATCTTATAAAGTCTCATTATTATCATACTAATGCTTCTCATAATATGCCCATGCTATTTCAAACATTTGATTCATCATATGTACTTATGAAGAACAAGCATGGTAGAATTATTGCTAAGTATGTTGGGCCACGTAATAAGAACTCAAAAGCTTGTGTATAGGTGCCTAAGACTTGTGGCTAATGTGAAAGGACCCAACAAATTTGGGTACCTAAAAACAAGGCTTAACTTGTTTTTTAGGTATACTCGTCCGGTGGATCAAGTTAGGTGCTAGATAGTGGATGCACCAATCATATGACCGGAGAGAAAAGGATGTTCACCTCTTATCAAGAGAATGAGGATTCAATGGAGAGCATCACTTTTGGTGACAACGGCCAAGAAAGAGTGCGTGGTTATGGTAAAATTGCTATCACAACCGAGCATTCAATTTCTAATGTTTTGCCTGTTGATTCTTTGGGCTACAATTTGTTTTCCGTTTCACAACTTTGTGAGATGGACTATAATTGTTTGTTCACTAATGAGGGTTTGACGGTCTTTAGAAGGAGGGATGACTCAATTGCCTTTAAAGGTGTGTTAAAGGAAAAGCTATATCTCGTTGACTTTTTAATGGATAAGGCTCAACTTGACACATGTTTAATTGCAAAGTCCAACATGGGTTGGTTGTGGCATCGTTGGCTAGCCCATGTTGGAATGAGGAATCTTAATAAGCTCTTAAAAGGTGGTCACATTATATGACTAACTAATATTGTGTTTGAGAAAGATAAGCCTTATGGAACATGTCAAGCCGGAAAACAAGTTGGAGCGCCACACCCTGCTAAGAATATTGTGTCAACAACAAAGCCATTGGAATTGCTTCATATGGATCTCTTTGGTCCAATTGCCTACATAAGCATTGACGGTAATAAATATGGTCTTGTAATTATTGAGGATTATTCTCGTTTTACTGGGGTGTTTTTTTGCATGACAAGAGTGAAACTCAAAGAGAACTCAAGAAGTTCTTGAGAAGAGCTCAAAATGAATTCGGCTTGAGAGTCAAGAAGATAAGAAGTGACAATGGAAGCGAATTCAAAAACACTCAAGTGGAGGAGTATCTTGATGAAGAAGGCATCAAGCATGAGTTTTCGGCACCTTACTCCCATTAACAAAATGGAGTTGCCAAAAGGAAGAACCGTACACTCATAGAGATGGCAAGAACAATGCTTGATGAATACAAGACCTTCGATCGCTTTTGGGCCGAAGTGGTTAACATGCCGTGTCATGCAACCAACCGGCTCTATCTTCATCGCATCTTGAAGAAGACCCCCTACGAGCTTCTCACAGGTAACAATCCTTATGTCTCTTACTTTCATGTTTTTGGAAGCAAGTGCTATATTCTCAACAAGAAACACAAATCATACAAGTTTGCTCCAAAAGCGAACGTAGGTTTCTTGCTTGGTTATGACTCAAACTCTCATGCCTATCGTGTCTTTAACAAAAACTCCGGTTTAGTTGAAGTCACGTGTGACGCGGTGTTTGATGAGACTAATGGCTCTCAAGTAGAGCAAGTTAATCTTGATGTTTTAGATGATAAAGAAGCTCCGTGTGATGCATTGAGAAGGATAGCAATTAGTGATGTGCGTCTATGTGATTCACAAGATGTGAAAGATGATCCATTCTTCAATGTAGCATCACCTCCAACACAAGATGAAGCTCAAGAAGAAGAGAAGAGCAATGATCAAGGGGGAGATGATGAAGAAGAGCAAGATAAACCAAGACCTCGAGTGCCATACCCAAGAGTCCATCAAAGCGTTCAAAGAGATCACCCCGATGACAACATACTTGGTGATATTGAAAAAGGGGTAACCACAAGATCACGAGTCGCTACCTTCTGTGAACATTACTCTTTTGTTTTCTCCTTGGAACCATTTAGGGTAGAAGACGCACTTCGTGATCTGGATTGGGTGATGGCCATGGAAGAAGAATTGAACAACTTCAAGCAAAATGAAGTCTGATCCTTGGTGGAGCGTCCAAGTCAAAATGTTGTGGGAACTAAATGGGTGTTCCGCAACAAACAAGATGAGCATGGAGTTGTGACAAGGAACAAGGCAAAGCTCGTGGTAAAAGGTTATTCACAAGTTGAAGGTTTGGATTTTGATTTAACCTTTGTCCCTATAGCTAGACTTGAGTCAATTCGTATATTATTTGCCTATGCTACTCACTATGATTTCAAGCTATATCAAATGGACGTGAAAAGTGCGTTTCTCAATGGGCCAATTAAAGAAGAGGTATACGTGGAGCAACCACCGGGCTTTGAAGATGAGTATCCAAACCACGTATGTAAACTCTATAAGGTGTTCAATGGGCTTAACCCAGCTCCTAGAGCATGGTATGAATGCCTTAGGGACTTCCTTATTAAAAGTGGTTTTACAATTGAAAAATTCGATTCCACCCTCTTCATAAAAAGAGTTGACAATGATTTATTTGCGTGCCAAATATATGTCGATGACATAATATTTGGTTCTACTAACAAAGCTTATTGTGATGAATTTAGCAAGATAATGACCCAAAGAATTGAGATGTCAATGATGGGAGGGTTGACGTTCTTCCTCGGCTTTCAAGTGAAACAACTCAAGGAAAGAACGTTCATATGTCAAACCAAGTACACTCATGTCGGTTTTATGACCACCGGCACAATAAAATTTATGTAATCAAAGGGAGAGTTCGTGCGCTCTTCGTATTCGAATGGCCTAGTCTACGAAAGACTCAAAGGTTAACCAGGTTCAGGCCGTCGAGAGGCGTAATACCCTACGTCTAGGAACGAGAGAGATCAAATCGTATGAACTCAAGAACACGAGTACAATGCGAAAGGGCCTTGGCTCGATCCAATATCCCTAGCACGCGTGGGCGGATGTGGTTACAGCGGAATACAACTTGGCTAACTTGACTTGTCCGGTATATTAGCGTCCCTGGTGCCCCCTTTTATATAGGGCCGATCTTGGGTTACACGACCAGACCATGGTTACTCGGCTGAACCAAGGTTGCGTGGCTTGCTGCCTACAGATATGGATGACCCCCTGATGGGTGGGGCCACGGTCTTCGGTTGGTATGGTCTTCTGGCGCCCGTTAGCGCTTGGAGCAGACGGTCGGCGTCCTCCGTTCGTTCTGTTGTCCACTGTGGGAGGACAAAAGTTATTTTACCATTTGTCTTTATCGCCCGGAGGGCAACTTTACCTCCCGCTGGATTGCTTTACGTGCCTCTAGAATGCTTTGCCGCCCTGGCCTGGCTGCTTTACTGTCTTGGACTGCTGTACGTCGTCAGAAATCTCTGTGCCTGCCAGCCGTGGCCGTTGGAGCGGTGGCCGGCCCTCAGGTGGGCAACCAGGCTTTGTCGTCATCCAATCCCGTTCTTCGGCGGTCGGGATAGTGTTGGCGGTTCCGGTGTAAATCCTAGAAGCGGTCGGCTCTGGTTTCCCGACCCTTGGGGTCGAGCTGTTGTTTTTGATTTGCCTAAGTCCTTCGTGGGTTGTAGATGGGCTGTGGGCCATAGTTTGCCAGTGGGCCATTTCGTAGAGGCTGAGTCTGTAAGTACCCGGGGCATACTATCCCGACAGTAACCCACGAGCCCTACGCCGTTTGCAATCCTTCTTGAGGTGGCGTTGGGCTGATCTTCATCAGAGCTCGACGTTTGATCCTACGGGGGCGCGCGAGCGCACCCGTAGGGCGTAGCCCACGAGCCCCCGAGAGATCCGAAGGGTCGGTCGTGGGCTAAATCTTCGTCTTCGTCACCGTTCGCCGATGGTTGATCCTACGAGTGCCCGCGAGCGCACCCGTAGGGCGTAGCCCCCGAGCCCCCGAGTGATCCGAAGGGTCGGTCGTGGGCTAAATCGAATGGATAGTTCCCAACCGTCAAGGCTGGTTTGAAACTGATTTTCGTTATCAGTCGAGTGCTAGGAAAGATGTCTAGATTGGGCTGGTCGGGCCAGCCTCGTCTCTTGATCAGCATCACACCTAGGTCAGACTGGGGGACCAGTCGCTTCCCATGATCAGCACCCTGAGTGAGTATCCGGCCGGTCGGTTTGTCGTTCGACCTTTCGTTTGCCCTGAGCTGCGAAATTTGTTATCACGGCGTTAATAACGAGTGTCGGTAATGGCTCCGACAATCATGCGGTTCCGTCGCCTCCATGTGGACGACGGATATGGCGTCTGGGAATTGTAACCGCTAGTTGATCCGGATAGTTGGATCGACTGACTGAGGAGGGTGAGGTCCAGCCCCCCGGCTCCTGATGCCGGGGAAGTCCAAGTGCAGCCCCTAAGCATTGATGCTGGGGTTGCAAATGTTGATGTTGGGGAGGCGCAGGTGCAGCCCCCGAGCATCGAGGCTGGAGGAGATGAAGCCCAGCCCCCGAGCGCAAGTGCTGAGGGGGCCCAAGAGTCGGAGCCGTCCCCCGCCGCAGGGATGAAGGAGTCGACGCCGCCGTCGTCACCGGCGGCCGTCGTTGATGAGCCGGAGGTGCAGGTGTGGGCCCCGTCCCTGCTGCCAATGAGTTGTTGGCGTTGGTGCCGGTGGGACAGCTTCCTGCTGCTGTCGCGGAGGAGCGGAGGGCGCTGGTGCAGTCCCAGACGACGGAGAGGAGGAGGGAACCGTCACCTCTGATCACCGCGGGACAGCAAGCGGTGCTCCCCTGGCTCCGGTTGAGGCGGTCAGGGAGGCCTGAACGTACCTCGACGACCAAGAGTCCATGGCGAGCCGACGCGTCGCCGAGGCCATCCAGTGCCTTCGCGGCGCACTGGAGTCCTTGGCGGAGTTCTAGGACATCTTCAAAGACCCTTATGCACGGCAATTTCGGGTAAGTCAGAAATTTTTATTGAGTCGATTTTTATGAACCTTAGCTGGCTCTACTGCTGAGTGGAGGGCTTTGCAGGAGACCCTCCGAGGGTCGACAGGCTATCCTTTGCAGGATCCCCTCCGGGCCGAGGTCGACGCGCTGCGCGAAGAGTTGAATAAGACTCGCGCAGACCATGACGAGGCCAGAAGGATTGCCACCGAACGGCGCTGCGCTGTGGAGGCGGCCGAGCATCGCAGCCAAATCTCCTTCGAGCAGGGTATTGAAACCCAGAGGGAGGTAGCTCCGCTGCGCGCGGAGAAGAAGTACGGGGAGGACTTCGCAGCCGCCCGGCACGCCGCCATAAGTAAGCGTCCTTATCTCTTTGCCTCTTGGTTTACTGGTTGGTCAGCCAGTTGACGTTCGCTGGGTTGTATAGAGCTCCAGAAACAAGTCAACCACAACGCTAAGGAGATGGAGGAGTTGCGGGATCGGGCGTGCGCTACCGCAGGGGCCCAAGAGTCGGCCGAAGGCGTCCTTGCCCGGTCTGAGGAGCTTTGCCGCCTCACCTAGGAGAGCCAAGACGCCTCGGATTCGCGCCTTGTGGTGGCCGAGGGAGCGGATGAAGCTGAGGGAGTCGTCGGCCACCGCCTTGGCGCAGGAGCAGGAGGCTCACGAGGCGACGGTGGCCCAGCTTCAACGAGAGCTGGCGAGAGAACGCACTGCCGCCGAAACTGCAAGGAAGGATCGAGTTGGTAAGTACTTACTTTGCTCGTTGTCCTTTGGGGGCCGGACCCTTAGTGTTATGTTTGACGCAGATGCGGTCGAGGAGTTTCGGCCGCTGCGAGGGGGAGTTCGTTCCCTGCTGCGTCAAGTTTTCGACGACGCCCGTGAAGGTGCCATCGCCATGGACCACGCGGTCCGAGTGCTGAACCTGCTCCGGGGGCTGATCAGCATCGAGCTGGTGGTAGCGCTGCGGGACGAAGCAGCGCTGACCCTGGCGCACACTCGGTCGCACTATCTCGATGCCTACCTTAAGCGCATCTCCGAGGGGTTCACCACTGGGACATCGGAAGAAGAGATGGTGAGCCTGCACGATGAAGTGAAGCACCAAGCTCAGTATATCATTTTCGGCTACCAGCAAAGGCTGAACTTCCTCCGGAGGCGCTTCGGCCACTTGCCTCCTCGCGTCTAGTGTGTATCTGTAGTTAGGAATTCGTTTGTAAATAGCTTCAAAACTATGTGAACTTTTGCGTTCGAAGTTTATGCGAATCGATGTTTTTGACCCTTCTGTGCTGTCAAAAGTGTTTCACACTTAGCATTTTTCGTAATCCGTTGGACATTGATCAAGCGACTGGGTCGGGTATAGCTCGTTGGGTCGAGTGTCGGGCTCGATAAAGCCGTAGAGCGTCACCAACACCGGGTTGGATTGTTAGCCACTTGGAAGTACTTAAACGAGAGTGCTCATAGTCCACTTCGGCATGTCCGAGGGTTACCCGTGAGCTGGGCACGGGTCAGGGGGTCGGTCTCGAGGAAGCAAAGGAGGCACGGAGCCTTAAAGAGATGAGGCACGGGGCCTCCGTTGGAAAGCAAGGCGCGGAGCCTTGAAGAAAACGAGAAGGGTGGACGATCTGACCCTTAGACAGGGACACCAAGAATAGCCTCCGGGTGGCGAAGGGTGGCCAAGCCGACTACGCTTCGCCGTCCAAAGTAGTTAAGTGAAAAAAACGAGATGGGCACAGAAAAACTTAACTGATTTTATTATGCGTAGAAACGACGCAAGTTCTCGATATTCCAGGCATGGGCTGTCCCTGCCGCCTTCTGTCGCCAATTTGTAGGCGCCGGGCCTTAAGACTCGTTTGATTACATAAGGTCCCTCACAGGGTGGAGACAACTTGTGATGGTCGATCTTGTCCTGCACTCTCTTGAGCACAACGTCGCCGACGTTGAAGGCTCGACCTTTGACGCGCCGAGCGTGTAGTCGTCACAGGCTCTGCTAGTACTTGGTCGATCGTAGGTTCACCACATCATGTGTTTCATCCACCTGGTCCAGAGCATCTTGTCACGCCGCTTCAGATCTTTCTTCATCGTAGGCTTGAACTCTCGGGAAATCATAGTCGAGGTCGGTCGGTAGCACACCTTCAACTCCAAATGTTATGAAGAAAGGGGTGAACCCTGTAGTTCTGTTGGGGGTAGTTCGTAGCCCTGTAGTTCTGTTGGGGGTAGTTCGTAGGCCCCACAACACGGACGAGAGTTCCTTGACTGACCACTCGGTCGCCCGCCTGACGGAGTAGATTCGAGGTTTCAATCCTTCGAGCATCATCCCATTGGTGCGCTCAACCTGGCCGTTGGTCCTCGGATGGGCCACAGAAGCGAGGTCGAGTCGGATGTGGTGCTCGTCGCAGAATTTCTAAAAAACATGCTCGGTAAACTATGTACCGTTGTCGGTGATGATGGAGTGCAGGACCCCAAATTTGCAGATGATGTCGCGGATGAACTCGACGGCTCGATCGAAAGTGATGCTGGGAACTAGCTTGGCCTCGATCCACTTGATGAACTTGTCGACAGCAACCAAGAGGTGGGTGAAGCCCCCTGGTGCTGGCCGGAAAGGCCCGAGGACGTCGAGCCCCCAGACCGCAAAGGGCCATGTGATCGGAATCGTCTGGAGTTCCTGAGCAGGCAGATGCGTCTGTCAGGTGTAGTACTGGCACCCTCTGCAGGAGCGAATGAGCTTCTCAGCGTCGGAGACCGCCGTGAGCCAGTAGAACCCTTGGCGGAAAACCTTCCCGACCAAGGTCCTTGGAGCGGCGTGATGCCCGCAAATGCCCGAGTGCATGTCGTCGAGGAGATGGAGACCCTCCGCCTGAGGGATGCAGCGCTGGATAATGCCGCTGGGGCTCTGCTTGTAGAGTTCATCATCAATGATGACGTAGGCGGTGGCTCGGCGCGAAACCCACTGAGCCTCGGTTGTGTTAGCTGAAAGAGTACCGTCCTGGAGAAAAGCGTAGATGTCCTGGGATCTGTCGGGGACAATGGCCATAATCTCCGCCTCAAGGGTCGGAGCTTGCTCGCTGACTGCCGCCTTAACCTAGGGGTCGGCGGCATCATCTTTGAACTTGATCGTTGGCTTGGAGAAGATCTCAAGGAAGACGTCGTCGGGGATCGGATCCCGCCCCGAGGCAATCGAGGAGAGGGTGTCGGCCACTTCGTTGTTGCGGCGTAGAACGTGATGGAGCTCGAGGCCGTCAAACTTGTCTTCGAGCATGAAAACTTCTAGGCAGTAAACATCCATCTTGGGGTCTCGACAGCTTGATATCTTCATGACTTGATTTACGACGGGCTCGGAGTCGCCCTTGACGTAGAGTCGTCGGACGTCGAGGGTGATGGCCATTCGGAGGCCATGTAGCAAGGCTTTATATTTTACAGCGTTGTTGGAGGCAGGAAAGTGGATCTGCAGTACGTACCGGAACTTGTCTCCCTTGAGAGAGATGAGAATGACGCCAGCCCCCGAGCCCTTCAGCCATTAAGAGCCGTCGTAGAACATAGTCCAGTGCTCGAGGTCGGCGGGATCTGGTGGTTCTTGTGCCTCGGTTCACTCAGCGATGAAGTCGGAGAGAGTTTGGGATTTGATGGCTTGCCGAGGCACGTAGGTGATGTCATGGCCCATGAGCTCCATAGCCCATGTAGCGATGCGCTCGACCACATCTTTGCCGTTGATGATCTCCTCGAGTGGGAAGCTTGTCACCACTCGGATGGAGTGGCTGTCGAAGTAGTGGCGAAGCTTTCGGCTGGTGATGAGGATGGCATAGAGCAGCTTCTCCACCTGAGTGTAGCAAGTCTTGGCGTCGGCCAATACCTCACTGATGAAGTAGACGAGCCACTGGACCTTCAGGGTGCGGCTCCTCCGATCGCTCGACGACGAGGACAGTACTGACGACCTTTGTAATTGCAGAAATGTAGAGCAGCAGCTCACTAGGGGTCGGACCGGTTAGGACTGGCGGTGTAGATAACATAGTCTTTAGTTGCTCGAATGCTTCTTAGGCCTCGGCGGTCCAGGTGAAACGGTCGAACTTTTGAATGAGTCAGTAAAAAGGCATGGACTTCTCACCCAGTCAAAAGATAAAATGGCTTAGTGCTGCCAAGCACCCAGTGAGCTTCTGGACACCCTTGACGTTGTTGATGGACCTGAGGTTGCGGATAGCGACGATCTTCTCGAGATTGGCTTTGATGCCGTACTCGGAGATGACAAACCCGAGGAGCTTGCCAGAGGGGACGCCAATGATGCACTTCTCGGGGTTGAGCTTGATGCACAACTTTTGGAGGTTGGCGAAGGTTTCCTCCAGGTCTTCAATGAGGCCGGCAGTTTACCAGGTCTTGATGACGATGTCGTCGACGTAGACATTTAGGTTCCAACCTAGTTGGTCGTGAAAGCATTTCTGCATGCAGCGCTGATACATGGCGCTAGCATTCTTGAGCCCGAACGGCATGGTGACGTAGCAGAACGAGCCGAACGGCGTAATGAAGGACGTAGCCGGCTGGTCGGAGCCGCGCATGGATATCTGATGATACCCGAAGTACGCATCATGAAAGCTTAGGGTTTCGCACCCGACAGTGGAATAGATCACCTGATCTATGTGCGGCAAAAGAAACGGATCCTTTGGGCATGCTTTGTTAAGACTCGTGTAGTCAACGCACATTCTCCATTTCTCATTCTTCTTCATAACCATTACACGGTTGGCTAGCCACTCAGGGTGGTTAGACCTCTTGGATGAGCTTAGCGTCTAGCAGCTTGGTGATCTCCTCCCCAATGGCGCGGCGCTTCTCATCGTCGAAGCGTCAAAGTCATTGCTTCACCGATCGAGAGCCGAGGATGATGTTCAGAAAGTGCTCGGTGACCTCCCTCGAGATGCCCAACATATCAGACGGTGCCCAGGCGAAGACATCTCGATTCTTGATGACGAAGTCGACGAGCGCGCAATCCTATTTGTCGGAGAGCGCTATCCCAATCCTAGCCTTCTTGGTCGGGTCAGCGTGGTCAAGGACGATCTCCTTAGAGTCGTTGGTGGGTTCGATAGATATAGAGGTTGAAGGTTTGGAGTCGAGGGTTGAAGCCAACACTTGGGACTTGCGAATCTCTTCGAGTTGAGCCAACCCTGCGAAGGCGGCGGCTAGCTCATAGCTCTCCTGCTCGCAGGTGAGGGCGTGTTTGAAGCGAGATGTGACGGTGATTGTCCCCTTGGGGCCGGCATCTTGAGCTTGAGGTAGATGTAGTTGGGGACGGCCATGAACTTGGCGTAGGCAGGCCGGCCAAGGATGGCATGGTAGACGTCGGAGAAGTTGACCACTTCGTAGATGAGCTTCTCCGACCTGAAGTTGTCATGGTCGCCGAAGGTGACTGGCAAGTAGATCCGACCCATGGGCACCGCGCTACCCCCGGGGATGACGCCATGAAACGGAACGTTGCTTGGACAGAGGTCAGACTCCGAGAGCTTCATGGCCTTCAAGGTGTCGATGTAGAGGATGTTGAGGGCGCTCCCTCAGTCCATGAAGACCTTGGTTAGACGCGTGGTGCCGATGATCGGATCGAGCACCAGGGGCAGGCGCTCTAGCTGAGGCACGTAGTCGGGGTGGTCGGATCAGTCGAAGGTGATCGGGGCCTCCGACCACTTGAGGTATGTGGGTACAGCGGGGTCGGTGAGGTTGACTTCCCGCCATGTCTGCTTTTGGTGGCGCCATGACTCGTAAGCCACCAGCCCGCCAAAGATCATAAGGCAATCCTCCGGCTCGAAGAAGGCATTGTCGGCGTTACCCTCGGCCTCCTTCGCAGGAGGGTCGAGATTTTGAGGTTGACGAGAGTCGGGTCAGAAGTGACCTCTGTAGAAGGCTCGCATAAGGTGGCAGTCCCGCAAGGTGTGCTTGACGGGGGTCACAAGGTCGATGCAAATCTTGTCTAGCATCTTTTCGAAGTGGTTGTTGTGGTCAACCGGCTTCTCTGCTTGGGGTCGGGGCAGCCGCTCGGTGACGCCCACGAACTCCTCGTCGTGCCGGTGGTTCTTCTGCTTCTTGCTGCTTGAGCCGCCCCCGTCTCGACCGTCCCAGCGGTTGGAGCGTCAGTCAGAGCGGTTGTCATTCTTGCGATCGGCCTTGGATTTCTCCTTGTCCTCGGTTCGATCCCGATCGAAGTTGGCTTGGACAGCCTTCTCCCCGGTGGCGAAGGTGGTGGCGATGTCGATAAGGGCGCGCGTCGTCCGAAGGTTTTTACACCCAAGCTTGTGGATGAGCGCTTTGGATGTTGTGCCGCAAGTGAAGGCATTGATGACATCGGCGTCGCTCACGTCGGGCAGCTCATTCCTCTTGCGTGAAAAGCGTTGGATGTAGTCACGGAGCGATTCGCCAGGGTTCTGCTTGCAGTTCTTCAGATCCCAGGAGTTATCCGGGTGGGTATATGTCCTCTGTAAGTTGCCACGAAGGCACGACGGAGGTCAGCCCAGTCGTGGATGTTGTCTCTGGGAAGGTGCTCGAGCCACCCCCTGGTCGAGTCGAACAGGAAGATGGCAGGTACTCGATGGCGAACAGGTTGTCGGCACCACTGGCTCTGCACGCAAGACGATAATCCTCGAGCCAGTGGGCAGGGTTGGTCTCACCAGTGTATCGGACGATGTTGGTCGGAGCGCGGAATCTCTAAGGAAAAGGTGCTCTCCAGATGTCAAACCCGAACGCTCGGGGCCCGACCTCATCAGGACTGAGGCTCCGGACGTGGCCGTAGCTACGCCGACGGCGGCGACGATCGGGAGACCGCTCTTGCCTGGACTCAGCGTAGCGCTCGCTTCTGGCTTGCTTCCGCGCGTCGATGGTGTGGCGAACATCACGGTGCTCCCCGAGGCGCTGGCCAATGTTGCCAACTGGAGGGTAGAGATCACACACCTCGGTCCAACTGCGACGGCTGTCGCGGGCCAGATTTCGTCGGTCGACGCTCGGTCGGTGAGAGCTGTGCGCCTTGGAGTGCTATCGAAGTGATGGTTTAGGTTGTTGAAGCGCGCCATTGAGGTAGACACGAAGATGATCGTAGGTTTCTTTGAGCATGGGGTTGTCGGCGTGGCGGACTCGTACAAGACGTAAGCCGCTGCTGTCAAGTTCTCGGATGGTGTGTCGAAAGCGGGCGTAGCACCATCCATTATCTGTTGATAAGTAGACCGGGCCCGGGCTCGGGCCTCACCACTCGTCGCAGCGGCACCCTTACCCTGGGTATCGCCCCCGGCCGCAAGCTTGCACCAGAGAGCATCTTCAACGACAAAAAGAGCGCGACGGTGCGGAGAAGGATCATCGCCAAGAGCCTTGTCGGGGGTATCGACCTCCGCGGCCTTGTTAGGCTGTATCATGAAGCATTCACGGGGCGAGTCATGGCTAGGTGAACGATGGCGAGGTGAACGATGCCTAGGCGAACGCCGCATGCGCGGAGTCTGAAGGTGGAGCTCGCCACCGTTGTCAGCAACGAAATCCAGACTTTCAAAGCAGAAAGCCTGGCGCCTGGCCAGCAGCGAAAGTGAGGATGTTCCACGATCGACCATCACAAGCGATGGCAACCGCAAAACACCCGACGAACAGCGAGAGATCGAGGACTCTCCCACCAAAGCGAAAATCGAAGCCATCGAAAAGCAAAGCAAAAATGCACCACGAAAACGCCCTACCTGCCGCGCCAACTATCGATGTTCTGACCATCAGCACAGTAAAATTTACGTAATCGAAAAAAGAGTTCGTGTGCCAACTATCGTATTTGAATGGCCTAGTCTACAAAAGACTTGAAGGTTAACCTGGTTTGGGCCGCCGAGAGACGTAATACCCTATGTCCAGGGGCGAGAAAGATCAAATCGTATGAACTCAAGAACATGAGTACAATGCGGAAGGGCCTTCGCTCGATCCAAGATCCCTAGCACGCGTGGGTGGATGTGGTTACAGCAGAATACAACTTGCCTAACTTGACTTGTCCCGTATACTAGCGTCCCTGGTGCCCCCCTTTTATATAGGGCCGATCCAGCGTTACACGACCAGACCATGGTTACTCGGCTGAACCAAGGTTGCGTGGCTTGCCGCCTACAGAAATGGATGACCCCCTGACGGGTGGGGCCACGGTCTTCAGTTGGTATGGTCTTCTGGTGCCCGCTAGCGCTTGGAGCAGACGATTTGCGTCCTCCGTTTGACCTGTTGTCCAACGCGGGGGAACAAAAGTTACTTTACCGTTTGGTTACCGCTCGGAGGGCAACTTTACCTCCCGTCGGATTGCTTTACGTGCTTCTGGAATGCTTTGCCGCCCTGACCTGGCTGCTTTTCCGTATTGGACTGCTGTACATTGTCCGAAATCTCTGTGCCTGCCAGGCGTGGCCGTTGGAGCAGTGTCCAGCCCTCGGGCAGGCAGCCAATCTTTGTCGTTGTCCAATCCCGTCCTTCAGGGGTCGAGATGGTGTTGGCTGTTTCGGTGTAAGTGCTGGAAGCGGTCGGCTCCGGTTTCTCGACCCCTGGGGCCAGGCTATCGTTTTTATTTGCCTAAGTCCTTCGTAGGCTGTAGATGGGCTGTGGGCCGTAGTTTCCAAGTGGGCCTTTACGTAGAGACCGGGTCCGTAAGTACCCGGGGCATACTATCCCGACGACCCATGACATTCTCAAGAAGTTCAGGATGGCGGATGCTTAACCTATCAAAACTCCCGTGGGGACAAGTGGTCATCTTTATCTTGACTTTGGTGGAAAAGCGGTGAATCAAACGGTATATCGCTCTATGATTGGATATTTGCTTTACCTTTGTGCCTCTAGACCCAATATCATACTTAGTGTGTGTATGTGTGCAAGATTTCAAGCTGCTCCAAAAGAGTGCCATTTAAGGGCCGTTAAGAGAATCTTAAAGATATTTAGTTCACACACTAAATGTAGGGCTTTGGTATCTAAAGGGTTTCACTTTTAATCTTATTGGATATTCCGATGCGGATTATGTCGGATGCAAAGTGGATAGGAATTGCACATCGGGGACTTGCCAATTTTCAGGAAGATCTCTAGTATCATGGTCCTCCAAGAAACAAAATTGCGTTGCCCTATCCACCACCGAAGCCGAGTACATAGCTGCGGGTAGCTGTTGCGCCCAATTGCTACGGATGAGGCAAACTCTTAAGAACTTTGGTTACATTGAGAACAAAGTCCCTCTCTTATGTGACAATGAGAGTGCCCTTAAAATTGCTAATAATCCTTGTGATCATAACAGCACAAAACACATATCATATGACCACGCTATCAAGCAAGATGTTACAACCTCCAAATCAAGCTACACCAACTCAAGTCTCACCAACATTGACACCAGCCCAAATCATTAATGGACCGATTACACGTAGTCGAGCAAAGAAGCTACAACAAGAGGTGAACACGCTATTTTGTGAGAATCATTTTAACATTAATGAGAATTATATACTGCCTAAGTCGTGTACATTGCTATTGCTTAGATTCACCAAGAAGAATGACAGGAACATACAAAGAGATGACTACAGAGAAGGAACACACTTGAACTAGACCAGTCCAGCAGAACAGTTTGAAACAAAATACCATAACTCTTGATTTCCAAATACTATGGAGGTCCATGAGGACATTTTGGAAAGCTTATTAAGTCTAGTTTTCAATGCCACCAGAGCCGAGCTGTTTGGAATTTTCATTGTGATAGCCAACCAGTTTTAGTGAAGACTGGTTACAAGGTCAACAGTCTGCCAGACGTTCAACTTCCCATGCAAAACTGTACCATTCTACATTATTTCGTGGTGCATGCTGTACATGGTGTGAAAGCTTATCAAGTTAACTTTCCAACTCAACTGACCGCACATCTTTTGGACTTTCCAAGGTGGAGTTATTGACAAAACACTGAAGACTGCGCAGAAGACCAACAGCCACGTGAGAACAACTCAGAGCCATTTCGTGGAGGCCCTTTCACATAGTCTATCTTATCTTTTTTATTTCCTGTTTACACCTATCTAGGAGGACTGTTCCTAGTATAAATACCCCATTGCCTCATAGCAACAGGAGACTTTTGATAAACAAAATACAGAACCCCTTTGTTCAGCTGTGCGCTAACAAACCTTTGAGAGTTGATCTCTACCCCTTTTCTCTTGTGATTTCCTTCGCGGGATTACAGCAGCTGCGGCTTCATCCGCTCCCAATTGGTGCTCCTGCTCCCTTCGAGGTTTTCTTGATTGATTGTAGGCTGTGTTGGTTGGTTCCTTGAGAGTGTAGTCGGGCGAATCCTCGATTCAGGTTGCCGGTTAAAGACGGTGGTTGGCTTCGAGTTTTATTTGTCAGGTTGCACTAGTTACCCATTGCTTGCAGGAAGTTATCTTGGCTTCTTTGAAGTTAGTTATCTGGTGATCATCCTACGTCGTGAAGATCGTGACCCCGTGACGTATCATCTGGCATCAGATCTTTCGTTACCACGATAGGATTCTTTACCTTTAGCAATATATATATGTGTTTCGTCCTATCCACCCAAAAGCCTAAAAAATTGCTTTAGCCCTTTGTTTCAATGTGTTATTTCAGTGAGTTTTGTTAAGTTTCAGTCCAAGAGTCTTTGTTTTAGTTGCTGATCATTTTCCTTTGCGTGTCCTTTGAGCCTCTTTTATATATCTGAAAATCTCCACACAAAAAAAATCTATAGCCTATATCATCTTTCGCGTTAACTTTGATCCTATAAAACTATAGCTACTGGTTGTGTTTTTTTTTCTTCTATCATAAGTGTGCTAGTGTTATCTCTAGTCGTTGTGTTAAGTTCTATAAAAAAAAAGTGTGTCAAAAAAAAGAAGAAAGAAAAGTGTAAAAAAAAGAGAGTTGAGAAAAATTGAGAAAGAAAGGTTGAAGATCAGTTTGTTAAAGTGCACAAGTGCTGAAAGTTTGTCACGCCAAGTTGAGCAACCAGTTTGCTATTTGTGTTTGGTGCAAAATTTTGTTTGGGTCTGATCGCAACACTTGCATCCCGATCATACTCTTTGTTTGCATCAACTCTAAAATTTCTTTGCGTGTGTGTGTGATTGATTTATATCTCCCATATCTTGTGATCAGCACTAGGCAGGGAACTTCTAGTTTGGATTGTAATTTAACTTTACAACAACTAGAATTCAGATTTCATTCTTTGTGTATCACTCCCCACCACGCTCCACATAAAAATCCATCGTAATCGGTACTCTGGTCTTGTATTCGCATCTCCATCACTTTTTTATTACCACCACACATTTGTTTCTCTATAATCCGCAGCAAGGAATTCATAAGAGCTTCGGTTGGTAAGAGAGGTGAGTTGTGAGAGCCACCAAATTTTTATATTCCAGAAATACCTATTGTTCGTATTTAGCTAACCTTACAGGAAGATGGGTGGAGTGGAGATAGAAGATTGTGTTACTATGGCACAATTCAATGAACTGAAGCAAAGCTTGGAAGATAAGCAAGATCGGTTGACACAAGATCTTCACGCTTTTATGACTGAAATCAGAGGACATCGCCAACCTCATGACGGTGCAAGCTACCATGGTGAAGATGGAGGAGATAGTGATGGTAGAGTTGCTGCTAGAAGAGCAAGAGAAAAGAAAGGAGGAACCAAGGTGTTGAACATGGTAGAGGAAGAGCTCGAGGTTGAAGAAATGATGACAATGATGAATCTAAAGATGAGGATGATGATAATCATTCTCAATATCATTTTGGTCGCCGACATCGTAGAGGAGGCAACCATGAGGAGAGGTTTGGAAAACTGAAGTTTACCATGCCAAAATTTGATGGAGGGTCTGATCCTGAAGCTTATTTCACTTGGGAGTTGAAGGTGGACAAGATCTTTCACCTGCATAATTATGCAGAGGAGAAGAAGTTGGCAATGGCATCTCTGGAGTTTGAAGGATATGCTCTGATATGGTGGGAGAAACTTCTCCATGGCCGTGAAGATGGAGAAAATCCTATTGCCATTTGGGAAGAAATGAAGAGAGAAATGAGAACTCATTTTGTACCGAAGCACTATCATCGTGATCTTTTCGATAAACTGCAGAATCTGAAGCAAGGAAGTTTCTCTGTTGCGGAGTATTATAAGGAGATGGAGAAGGCTATGATTAGAGCCAATGTGTATGAAGATGAAGAGCAAACTATTGCACGTTTTATGGCTGGGTTACATCGCAATATCCAGCGCATTGTTGAGTTTTAGCCGTACCGTCATCTTATTGATTTGGTACATCTGGCAACCAAAGCTGAACGCCAACTACAGCAAGATGCCAAGAGTAGTAAGCCCTTGTCATGTGGTACGAATACTGCGTCTAGAGGAAGCAAGTCAATCTCTAAGTTTTCTGCTTCACTCTCAATGGCAAAGAGCTCAAGTGGAGGCCTCCGCTCTAATGTTCAAGGTGTTTATAGTGAGAAGAACACTGCTGCCCCAAGCATGAGTTCTAAACCAACAGCATCTACCTCTACTTCAGTGGGTTCTACATCCAAGAGTAGTGGAATTCAATGCATCAAATGTGAAGGCCGTGGGCATGTAATCAAGAAGTGTCCAAATAATCGTGTGATCATTGTGAATGGCAATGAAGAATATGATTCAGCTAGTGAAGAGAAAGTTGAGGAAGAGTATGTTGATGAAGCCCATGAAGATGAGAAACATACTGGATGTGAATTTGAGCACGGTGCTGCTCTTGTAGTGGCCCAAATCTTGAGTGTTCAGATGAAAGAAGCTGAAATTGGGCAGGGACATAATCTTTTTCAATCCAGAGCCAAGGTGCAAGATAAAGTGGTGAAGGTGATCATTGATGGCGAGAGCTGCCATAATCTTGCTAGTCGTGAGATGGTTGACAAGCTTCGTTTGAAACTACAGCGACATCCTCATCCATATCATGTCCAATGGCTGAATGATTCGGGAGATATTAAGATTCGATATAAGGTGAAAGTTCCATTCAAGATTGGTGAATATGTTGACACCGTTGAGTGCGATGTGGCACCTATGTATGTGTGTCACATGTTACTTGGAAGACCTTGGCAATATGATCGATATACTCAGCATTATGGGAGTACACACCTCAACAAATCATGGCTGAGCACTTACAAAAGAAATCTTAAATTGGTCCAGTGATTACAGGAGGAGCAGAGCAAAAGAAAATGAGTGGCATCCACAACTTGGTGAGTGAGAGCCACAAGCCAAATTTGAGAGAAAAAAAAAGAGGAGAGGGAGAGCATCTAGTTATGCTAGCCACAAAATCTGAACTAACAGAAGTGAGGAAGAACTCAGATCAAGTGCTCTTTGTACTTGTGAGCAAAGACGTTTTAATTTCACCTAACGATATCACCTCTCTTTCTAGTGTTGTGTCTCATATTTTACAGGACTATAAAGATGTTTTTCCAAAAGAAACACCAGCCGAACTACCTCCAATTCGTGGGATTGAGCATCAAATTGATCTCATTCCAGGGGCTGCACTCCCTAACCGTCCACCATACCGAACCAATCCAGAAGAAACCAAGGTGATACAAAGGCAAGTATAAGAACTTCTTGACAAAGGTTTTGTTTGTGAAAGCTTAAGTCCTTGTGCTGTTTCTGTGATCTTAGTACCTAAGAAAGATGGTTCTTGGAGGATGTGTGTTGACTGTAGAGCTATAAATAATATCACTGTTCGCTATCGTCATCCTATTCCACGGTTAGATGACATGCTTGATGAATTGAGTGGTTCTATAATTTTTACTAAAATTGATTTGAAAAGTGGTTACCATCAAATAAGAATGAAAACGGGGGATGAATGGAAAACTGCATTTTAAAACAAAATTTGGGTTGTATGAATGGTTAGTTATGCCATTTGCTTTGACTAATGCTCCTCGTTCTTTCATGAGATTAATGAACCATGTCTTGAGAGCTTTCATTGGAAAATTTGTTGTTGTCTACTTTGATGATATCTTAATTTATAGCAAGTCTTTTGATGAGCATGTGAATCACATTTGTCAAGTTTTGGATGAGCTTCGAAAGGAGAAATTATTTGCTAATCTTGAGAAGTGCAGTTTTTGTACAGACCACATTGTGTTTCTTGGTTTTGTTGTTTCTGGAAAAGGAATCAAACTGGATGAAACCAAGGTGAAAGCCATCAAGTATTGGCCAGCTCTAACGAATGTAAGTCAAGTAAGAAGTTTTCATGGCCTTGCTGGTTTTTATAGAAGTTTTGTGAGAGATTTCAGTACCACTGCTGCTCCTTTGAACGAATTGACCAAGAAGTGGGTTGATTTTAAGTGGAAAAACTCACAGGAAAATGCTTTTCAAGAATTAAGAAACGTTTGACTGAAGCACCCGTACTTGTTCTTCCTGATTTCACTAAAACTTTTGAAGTAGAATGTGATGCTAGTGGAATTGGGATAGGAGGAGTTTTAATGCAACAAGAAAAACCAGTAGCATATTTTAGTGAAAAACTGGGAGGTGCTCAATTGAATTATTCTGTGTATGACAAAGAATTGTATGCTTTGGTGCGTGTGCTTGAAACCTAGCAGCACTATTTATGGCCAAAAGAGTTTGTTATCCATTTTGATCATGAAGCTTTGAAGTACTTGAAAGGTCAAGCTAAGCTGAACCGTCGCCATGCCAAATGGGTTGAGTTTATCGAAACATTTCCATACATTGTGAAATATAAGAAAGGTAAGGACAATGTTGTTGCCGATGCTTTGTCTCGAAAGAGTGTGTTGTTGAACCAACTCGAGGTAAAGGTTTTGGGTCTTCAAAGTTTGAAAGGTATGTATAATAATGATCCTGAATTTTTAGAACCATGTAATCATTGTAAAGATGGAAAAGGTTGAGAAAAATATCACATACATGATGGATTTCTGTTTAGAGCTAACAAGCTTTGTGTTTCAAATTCTTCGGTTAGATTGCTTTTGTTACAAAAATCACATGGAGGTGGGCTAACTGGTCATTTTGGACAAAAGAAAACTTATGAACTGCTAGGTGATCATTTCTATTGGCCCAAGATGAGGAGAGATATCATCCGATTTGTGGAGCGATGCGTCACCTATCACAAAGCTAAGTCAAAATTGAACCCTCATGGCTTATACACTCCTTTACCTGTTTCCAATATCCCTTGGGAAGACATAAGCATGGACTTTATTTTGGGATTACATAGAACTCAGAAAGGAAAGGATTCTATTTTTGTTATGGTTGATAGATTTTCAAATATGGCTCATTTTGTCCCTAGCAACAAGATCGACGATGCTTCACATATTGCTAATTTATTTTTTAGGGAAATTGTGAGGCTACATGGGATGCCCAGGACAATTGTGTCCGATCGAGATGTCAAGTTCGTGAGCTATTTTTGGAAAACATTATGGGCCAAACAAGGAACCAAGCTCCTATTCTCCACCACTTGTCACCCTCAAACCGATGGACAAACTGAAGTGGTGAATTGAACATTATCAATGTTGCTGCGAACAATGGTGAAAAAGAACTTGAAGATTTGGGAGGAATGCTTGCCATATGTGGAGTTTGCTTATAACAGGGCAGTACACTCTACCACTAACTTATGTCCTTTTGAAATTGTATATGGTTTCAAACCTATTGCTCCGATAGATTTGTTGCTCCTTCCATTGCAGGAGAGGACCAACATGGAAGCTTCCAAGCATGCTGCATATGTAAAGAAGATACATGAGAAGACCAAGGAAGTAATTGAACTCAAGGCAAGACGCAAGGCTGCAAGTATGAACAAGCATAGGAAGGAAGTGTTACTCGAGCCCGGGGACTTGATGTGGATACACTTGCGCAAGGATCGCTTTCCCCATCAGCGCAAATCAAAATTGTTGCCACGAGGAGATGGTCCATTTCATGTTCTCGAGAAGATTAATGATAATGCATACAAGATAGATCTTCTAGCAAATTATGGTGTGAACAACACCTTCAATATTGCTGACCTCTTACCATTCACAAGTGAAGACATGTCAGAGTCAAGGACGACTCCTTTTCAAGGGGGGAGGATGATATGATCACGCTATCAAGCAAGATGTTACAACCTCCAAATCAAGCTACACCAACTCAAGTCTCACCTACATCGACACTAGCCCAAGTCATTAATGGACCGATTTACACGTAGTCGAGCAAAGAAGCTACAACAAGAGGTGAACGCGCTACTTTATGAGAATCCTTTTAACATTAATGAGTATTATATACTGCCTAAGTCGTGTACATTGCTATTGCTTAGGTTCACCAAGAAGGATGATAGGAACATACAAACAGATGACTACAGAGAAGGACCACACTCGAGCCAGACCAGTCCAGCAGAACAGTTCGAAAGAAAATACCATAACTCTTGATTTCCAAAGGCTATGGAGGTCCATGAGGACATTTTGGAAAGCTTATTAAGTCTAGTTTTCAATGCCTCTGGAGCCGAGCTGTTTGGAATTTCCGTTGTGAGAGCCGACCAGTTTTAGTGAAGACTGGTCAGAAGGTCAACAGTCTGCCAGACGTTCAACTTCGCATACAAAACTGTACCATTCTACATTATTTTGTGGTGCATGCTGCACATGGTGTGAAAGCTTATCAAGTTAACTTTCCAACGCAACTGACGGCACATCTGTTGGACTTTACAAGGTGGAGTTATTGACAAAACACCGAAGACTGCGCAGAAGACCAACAGCCATGCGGGAACAACTTAGAGCCATTTCGTGGAGGCCCTTTAACATAGTCTATCTTATCTTTTTTATTTCGTGTTTACACCTATCTAGGAGGACTGTTCCTAGTATAAATACCCCATTGCCTCATAGCAATAAGAGACTTTTGATAAACAAAATACAGAACCCCTTTGTTCAGCTGTGTGCTAACAAACCTTTGAGAGTTGATCTCTACCCCTTTGCTCTTGTGATTTCCTTCGAGGTTTTCTCGATTGATTGTAGGCTGTGTTGGTTGGTTCCTTGAGAGTGTGGTTGGGCAAATAATCGATTCAGGTTGCCGGTTAAAGACAGTGGTTGGCTTCGAGTTTTATTTGTCAGGTTGCACTAGTTATCGCTGCTTGCAGCAAGTTATCTTGGCTTCTTTGAAGCTAGTTATCTAGTGATCATCCTACGTCGTGAAGATTGGGATCCCGTGACGTATCAACATAGACATCCGGCACCATTTCTTGAGAGATCATTCACTAAAGGGGGATATAGAGATATTCCCTGTACCCACCAAAGACCAATTGGCCGAAATTTTCACCAAGCCTGTAGATGAGAAGCGGTTTTGTGAGCTTAATATCATTGATGGCTTGAAGTAATGCACATCTGCTTGTTGTTTTCTCTTTGATTGAAAAACAAAAGGTTTGTGAAAACATTGAGTGATTTTCAAAACTATTTTATTCGTTCTTGCCACTTTTTGGCATACATACTTGACTATGGTGATTATTGTTATTAAAATGTTGATTGTTGGCTAATCACCATTAGTTAAGACCATAATATAAGTCTCACACTCTATCTTTCATCTTTCCGCCATCAAAATCCGCTTCAAATACTAGTCTGATTCTTCATTCCAGAAGATCTCCTGTCGGAGTCTCCGGCCACTTGTCGGAATCTCCGGCGTCGGAGTCTCCGTCCTGTTGCCGGAGTCTCCGGGGTCCTCGGGTATAAAAGCTTTCCAACCATTGCCAGGGTTCATTTTAGAACCCTAGCGCATCCAACCATCCCCAAATCGCCTCCTCTTGCCATTTGCTCGAATCTTGGACTTTGGAGTGGGATTTCTACGGGAAATCACTTCCCCAATCCTTCTCCGGAGTCTCCGATCTTCATCCAGTCTTTTTTCTCAAGTTTTTGAAGGTAATCTGATTTTGCCTGATCTCTTTCCCTAGAAGGTTTTAGGTTGTTCCAATGCTTTCAATCTTGCTACCACATGTTTCTAAGGCAATGCTAGTGATTTGTAAACCGTAGATCCACCAAAATCTTCATTCAAACTTGTTTTAGCCCAATCTACTTTTCTAGGAAGTTTTGGACGACAACTCTTTGACAAAGTTGTGTGTATGAACACCTAGAACCACCACCAAAAGACATTCCTTGATCCCCCAAGTTTTTAGCGTCGATGCAAACAGAATTTTATCTGGCTGGAGTGTCCGGCTCCTAGCCGGAGTCTCCGGCCCCTAGCCGGACACTCTAACTCTGCCAGATCTGTTCCATCTTTTCAAGTCCAAATCAAAACTTCTTTTAGCTTCTTCTTCACATCATATGGGTTCCTCACTACTTGTAATTCATTTCTTTGGCAGATGGCCCATACCAAGAATACTCAAGGAAATAGCCCCTCTAGTGAAGAGGAGATTGTCCCGGAGCGAAGTCTGTTGGTCAAAAGGAAGAGGCAGCCCAGCCGTTCTTCTAGCGACATTGTGATTCAGGATTCTCAAGAGGGCGGTTACTCTCGGCCTATCTCAAAGAAGACCGCTCACCCAAAAGCCAAAGGAAAAGGAAAAGGAAAAGGGCTTATGGGCGGGCCAACTGATCCAGCGAAGTCAGCGGGGCAGCACAAGGGTACACGTCCTCTCAAGTGTAATGTTTTCTACCGAGTGCATTATCCCAAGGTGGAGTAGCCTCTAACTGTCACCCCCAGATTGATGGTAGACTACAAGCGGGGTAAACGTGATTTGATGACCAAGAGACTTGAGGACCCCTACTTGTATGAGACTGAGGATGGCGTCGCGGATCACCGGTTCCATAACATGTTTCAGCTTGATTGGTATAGATCCGTCATCTTTGACAACAAGAAGAACAGGACCACCCTGATGAAATGGATGGACTGGGATTACATGGAGAAGAAGAAGGATCCGGTATTTGACGAGGTGATCAGAATGTGTGAAGCTAGGAATGTTAAGAAGATCATGGGCTTCAAGTATGGATGGAATGAGGAGCTCATTGCTCAACTCTATTACACACTTTGGATTGATCACAGTGGCGAGGATGAGGTGCTGTATTGGAGCCTTGAAGGCAATTGTTTTCATGCATCTCGTCGGTTCTTTGCTTCCATTCTTGGTTTTGATGATGAAGATCTTGCCAAGGAGAACATTCATGGTGGAAGGACATTGAACAATGAGGAAATCACTTTCATATATGACTGTGACTTTGGCCTCCTATCTATGGGATGGTTCATGGTATGGCTTACATGATCTTCACAGCTCTTTCTGTCACACACTAGATCTGAAGAGTGGTGATGCTACCAGTGTTTTGCATAACATGAAGACTTTGCTCTCGTATATTCAAGACTACCTGGACAAAGAAAGGGGATTTAGTGTGTTCATATTCATCTACTCATCCATCATCGAGAACTCCATCTCTCCCACGAAGAGTTGTGGATATGCTCCTTATATCATGACACTAATTGAGCGGACTTGTGGCACTGGGCTCTCTCATGACAAAGTCCACAGTCCCAACAGAGTCCACCCTATCAAGATTGCAGCTGTTCCTTCTTTTCGAGCTGACTCTCCCATTGGAGGACCCTCCACTTCCACTAGGTCTTGCTTTGGCAAGACCCAAGCCTCTAGGAAGAAGAGCTCCTTGATCTCTAGAGCTCTTCGATCAATCTTCAACCTTTGCTCCTCCCAAGCAAGAAAATCTGAGAAGCACTTTCAGAGGTCTCATGAGCGCTTCTTCTATCTTGAGGACAAGGTACAAAGGTGTGGTGCTCAAGCCTCTCTTCAGTTGACTCCTCCTCGTGAGTACTCTCCACCTTCGCCTTTTGAGCCGGAGCCGGATCCTTGGGCTCCATATCGTCTTGCACAGGAGGTTGCTGGAGAAGAACATGATGATGGTGACGATGGTGATGATGGGGATGATGGCGGTGACGACGGTAGTGCTGAAATTGAAGATTATGACTTCTATTGAGCTTCACTTCTTTTCTTCTTTTTCGTGATGTGATGCCAAAGGGGAGAAGTAGTTATCTTTATCTTCCTTGTTAGCCATTTCGAGTGTGTGTGAGACTTGTGTTAAGACTACTTGAATGATTGTAATCTTAAGACGTCCTTGTACTTTTATTATTATCATGTATGGTTGTATTGGTCCTTGTTTACTCTCTTGCTTTGCATTTGTGTGACTATATCTTGTCATGGGCATCACACATATATATTGTTGTCACACACACTAGTTGCACCCCACGGATGCATTGATATAGGGGGAGCTCTCACAAATTTTATCTTTGCAATATGTGCATTTTGGCTTGTCATGTCATATCTTGTTCTATATGCACACATTGAGGGGGAGTTCACTATGTCAAAGCATCTAAAACCTTATTTTTATCTCTCTCTTGAAGATTTAATTGTGTTGTCATCAATCACCAAAAAGGGAGAGATTGTTAGTGCATCTAGGCCCCTTGTGGGTTTTGGTGATAAATGACAATGTAATTAAAGAGCTAACGCATTCTATTGAGTTCTATAAAGAATTGCAGGTAATCAAAAAGAGAGAAAAAATGAGACGTGCCTACAGCGGAGCCTATTGAAGATTCTTATAGTTTTTATTTTATCCCTGAGTTTAGGCATGTCGTACTATCAAGAGGGACGGGAAATGAAGTGAAAGAACCGAAGAAAATGATCAAAATCTCCTTAAAACATCATTTCCAAAACACCCCTGACTGGCGTGTTCGGCCTCAGGCCGGAGACTCCGGCCCATTTTATTCGAGTCCAAAGGACCCCTTGTCGGAGTGTCCGGCCTATGGCCAGAGACTTCGGGCCTTTTCCTTGGATTCCAGTACACCCCTATCCGGAGTGTCCGGCCCCAAGCCGGAGACTCCGGGCATTTTGATCCGGACTCCAAAACACCCTTCGCCAATGTCCGACCCCTGGACCAGAGACTCCGGGTATTTTTCACCGAGTCCAGTACACCCCTTGCCGGAGTGTCTGGCCCTAGGCCGGAGACTCCGATGTTTGAATTATGCCTCCTTCATACCTATCGGAGTGTTTAGCCTGGAGCCGGAGTCTCCGGTGTCGGAGTGTTCGGCCCTCGACTGGAGACTCTAGTGGTTTTGACACCCCAATGACTCTTTTAGAAGTGAGGAGTATAAAAGACTCCACCCCAACGGGCAGAACAATCTCTAAGCCTCATTTTCGACCTGAACACACTTGAGCTCATTCTCACACTCTCTCACATTCTTACTAAGGCTTTCTTACTTAGATTTGAGTAAGGGAAGTGAGAGGGCAATCTTTCAAAGGCTTTGAGAGCATCCCTTTAATTCCAACGAGCATTTGCGGAGGTGGAAACTTGATTTCGCGTTTGTTACTCTTAGAGCTTCAAGCTCTTAGACGACTAGGCGTGCTCGGGAGCTCCCAACTCATGTGGTGAAGCCTCGAGAAGTTTGTATTGCCCTTTCGAAAGGGATTTGATAGTGAAGAACTCATCTTGACCTTGGTGGTCGTTTTGAGAGAGAGAAAGGGTTGAGTGCAACCTGGTTCTTTGTGAACCTCTCAACGGAGACGTAGGATCCTCAGTGATCTGAACTCCAGAATAAATCCTTATGTCTTTGTGTGCTTCTTGTTTTCTACCAGTTTGAGATCTATTCCCTGCTTTATTTACATTTCGGCATCGATCTATTAGGGTAGCTTTTTCTAGCTTCATTTGCCTGTTCCTGCTTGCTCTTGTACTTCTGCGTTATCTTTTGGTTCAAGTAAATTTGCTAGATCTAGCTTAAAATTCCTGCATTCGAAGTTCTCAGTGGTTGCCGGAGTGTCTGGGGACTATAATTTGCTTAAGTCTTGATTTGCAGGAAAATTTTAGGTTGGCCTATTCACCCC
>BCLG01000104.1:140780-160564 GCA_001602295.1 Zoysia matrella
TGAATTACAAACTTGTGCTGGCAAAAGACAGTGAGGAAAAGGAGTTTGTGAAAGTTAAGAATGATCTAGCTTGCCCAAGCAAACAAACATATGTGGGAACCCATGGCAAATCCACGGGTTCAACCCGCACTAGGGGTTGGGATGGGGCTAATCAAACTTATGAGTAGGGTTGGGGCAGGTTTAAGCTGAGTTTTTGTGGGTTGGGTGAGGTTGAAATTTTTTGCTGAGTTTATTTGGGTTGGGATGGGTGCAGAGTGGGTTTGAACCCCCTTAGCAAGCCTAAGTCCAACCAAACACCTTTTGAATACGGTCATCTCAAACCAAAAAATTATTACCAGGTGAAAACAAGTCACTGAATTAGACATCTACAAGCAAGGATTCCCGTAATAAGCCGCATGCCCAGTTGTCAGCCAGACAACATAAAATCTATATTAAAAAATGATGTATTACTAGTGTTCTTTCTCCATCAAAGACTCCGTAGCATTCCCCAGCCACAGGAGCGCTAGACTGCTAGTACTATCTTTCCATGGGTGTTCATATACTCGATTCGTAGCATTCCCCAGCCAACGAGCAATCACTTGTCCAGGTTTCCGCTGATACTTCCACGTTGCTCGTAAGTCTTGTACTAGTAGTATTCGTACTAAACAAATTATGGAATAGTGCAATGATCCTGGACATAAACGCGTAGAGTAATTATTGACGCTGAAAAGTTCCGGATCAGCACACCACACGCATATCTGTGTGCAAAGAATCGAAACGGCAAAATCAGATTAACAACAACACCTGAAAACTCGAGTTTGAGAGAGACCCTGTCGGATCAACCTTATTAGGGTTGATCTAGGCTCGGCGGGCCAACTAGATCGCCTTCAAACGCCACCACGACGAAGGAAGAACAGAAACTAGAGTTTGAAAGAGATAGGGTAAAAGGGATAAAAACTAAAGACATATTGTTTGATAATTAGAGAGGGGCTCTCTCAATCAGCCTTAGACCTCTTTATATAGAGGTGGGATGGTCTTATCCCAGAGAGGAACAATCCTAACAAACTGGAACCAAATCGGATCTGATATGCGTTCAAAACTACCAAAAATCAACATTCCTAAATACTCCGATTGGTTACCGGAGACTCGGACGGGTTAAAAATTTGATTCCAAAAAAGGTGTCATCGAGGACTCTGATAATGTATCGGACACTCCGATGGATTAAAATTCGGTTCTAGAAAGGGGTTACCAAAGATTCCGGCTCCAAACGTAGGCTCCGGTGGGCGCTTTTTCTGAGTGTCAATATATGTCTCCTTCTGTTTTTTTTGGCAATGGTAGCATACCAAAAAATATCCCAAAATTGCCTAAGGGCGATGAAACTCATCAGCTTTTTGTTCTAAGGGTAATAGGCCATAAACTCCTAGTATTGTTTAACTAGAAATACTAATCTTACTTGTTTAGGTCTCCATTATTTTTTGATGCACGAAAGATATTGGGGAGACACTATTTTGTGAGATGGATTAATTATTTGGCTAGACCCTTGATCTTTGTTCTCTTGATTGTGCAATCTTTGCAATCTCTTAGAACTCTACTACACCACCTCAACTGAAAACATTTGTCAGGAAAACAACTACTATCTTTAGAACTCTTAGCATCTATAGAGTGTTTTGAATTAATCTGATTTTTTGTAATAATCGGTTCTTTTGATGGTTCCTTAATAACCACATCTATGCTTTCAATTCTAACCACATTGTTGACCGATCTAATCGAGAGAATGTGATCGTTTCTTATCTAGAGGTGGCCTTGTATTACCTTTTGCTGGCCGATTTTTCGAAACGGTCTTTTGATTCTTATATTTGATAAAAGTTAGTCAAAGGTAGGTTTGAAATTTACCTTTCTGTTTTTCATCTTTGTCTCATTTATTTTTCATCTTCTCATCTCAGGATTCTTTTGTTTGAGCATCCTTTGTTGGGCAGCAAGATCACTCGATTTCTGATTTTTTTTTTACTTGCCCCCCAAGTCCAGAGGCTTTAATAATGATTTTCAAAGACTCTTTACCATCCGAAGACTTTTCTAACACCACTTATGTTGAAGGATTTGTATTTTCCTGTCTTTGTTTCATGGATGATCACATTCTTACCTTTAGTTGTATTGGCTTGTTCAGGCCGAACCAACACTATTACATTTTGTAGATCTGGTGTTAATCGGAAAAGAATGTCTACCTATTTGCATCTCACTAAAAGATAATCTCCTTTATTAATGGCCGATTGAATTTGTCTTCAGAATACATTACAATCACTAGTGTCATGAGACAAGAGTGATACCACTTACAATAAGCACACCATTTTAACTCATCAAGCGGCGGGACAATGTGTGACATCTTGATGTAGCATCATTTTTTTAACTCATCAAATATTTTATCATGTTTAGCTACATCAAAAGTAAACTTCATCTCTTCTTGCTAATTTTTATGAATCGGCTTGAGAGAATCACAAGGGTGAGAGTTAGATTTAGATGGCCATGAAAATTCAGCAGCATAAACATCATGATCCTCATCGTCCATCTTGTCAGACCTGCAACCAATCAAATAAACAGGACGATTGACCTTTTCATTTGATTTTTGCACTTGTTTAAACTCTTTAGCTCTATTTTCATTAGCCATAGCTTTCTGCAATACTTGGCTAACATCTAAAAATTCCTGACCCTCTAGCTTTTCTTTATGATAATCAAGCAAACAAAAAAAAAGCTAGATCAGCCAAGTCTCAATCAAAAATTGTCAAACTATAGCATCAGTTTCTAGTATCGCTAAATCTTCTAATATAATCAGAAACACTGAGAATCTCATTGATCTTTTGTTTAACCGATGTAAGATGCAACAATTTCAATTTTGTTTCACTGGTAAAGAAATATTCATGAAACTTTTGCTCTAATTGACACCAATTATGAATAGAATTGGGTGGCAAAGAAGTAAACCAAGTAAATGCAGCACCCGAATGAGACAAAGGAAATAATCTTATCTTAAGAATATCAATAGAATTTGCCTCTCCACGTTGTATAATAAACTGGCCTATGTATTCCATAGTAGATCTATTATCATCACCTGTGAATTTGACAACATCACGAATCCTAAAACCATGTGGAAATTGAATATGCTCATGATGTTCAAAATAGGGCTTTTGATATGATCGGTTCTTACTTTTAGCATCTAAGTCGAAGGTCATCCTAAACATTTCCATCATCTCTGCTTTAAATTCCTTTATGCTTTTCCTATCGGTTCCTGGCCGATTTGAAGTTAGTTTTGGTGATGGTGTGATATTTGTATTTTGTCGTGAATATTTCGGCAGTAGATTTGGAGCATGATGCAACGAACTATTAGCGTTAGATAAACCACGAAAAGAAGTATCATTATGAGCAGTCTTATGGTATGGTGGAATTGGCTCACTACATCGACTATATGGGTATTGGCTAATAGAACTATTGATTGTAGCGTCAGTAAATTGCACCCCCATATTAGCCGAGGTGCCGATAACGGTTCGGCTTTGTGTATGGTTGGGTGATTGCCCATGAGAGATCTTAGTGTTTTGCCAATTTGATGGATTAATAGATCCTTCAACAGTAGAAGTGGGAGCATCAAGAGTACTGCCAAAAAGCTTTTTATCAACCTTATTATCAATTGCTTGTAAGCGAGTAGCAATCACATCATAAAAAATTTTAGTCAAAGTATAACATTTATTATTTAGACTCACACAAACAGCAGAATCAACCTTATTGGCAATATCAGAACCGGGGATAGATGTGTGTGTATTAGCGGTTACCTCCGATTTAACAGATGGTAAGATGGGATCTCTGATTTGTTTAGCGTTGCCTTGTCGATCCTTCGTGAAGCATGCTATGAATTCTTGGAGTTCTTGCGCCTTCTTACATTCCATGAATGCCTTCCGAACATCCTCGGGGATCTCTTCAAAAGATGCCATCACGATGTTCTTTGGCGAGATCTCGGAAATCATGATGTGAAAAAGATGATCCGGTTTGTATAACCAGAACCTTCTTTGCCCAACGGAGTCGTCAAAAAGTGTGTTAATGCTAAAAAGTTTCGGATCAGCACATCACATGCATATCCGCGTGCAAAGAATCGAAACAGCAAAACCAGATTATCAACAGCACCTGGAAACTCGAACTCGGGAGGGACCTCATCGGAGCAAGACCTTTTTAGGGTTGATATAGACTCGGCAGGCCAGCTAGATCCCCTTCAAAGGCCACCGAGACGAAGGAAGAATATAAACTAAGGTTCGGAAGAGATTAGGGTAAAAGAATAAAAAGTAAAGACATACTGTTTGATAATTGGAGGGGCTCTCTCTGTTGGCCTTAGACCTCTTTATATAGAGGTGGATGGTCTTATCCCATAAAGCAACAAATCCTAACAAATCAGAACCGAATCGATCTGATATGCGTTTAAAACTATCAAAAATCGACATTCTCAGATAATCTGGTCAGTTACCGAAGACTCCGACGAGTTAAAAACGCAACTTTAGAAAGGGTGTCATCGGAGGCTCCGATTACGTACCTGACACTCTAGTGAATTAAAATTCGGGGCACCGAGGCTTCGGCTCCCAACCGGAGGCTCCTGCAGGGGATTTTTTTTTAAGTGTCAACAGTAATATTGGAAATTGGGGAAACAAAATTACAAGAGACGTGAAAAAAAGAAAAGCTATTTTACAGTTAGAATAGGATATGGTCATGTGCAAAATAAGATTTTTCTTGGTTTGTGATATATCATATCTCTCATAATTTATTTCTTAAAATTCGAGGTCGTGTTAGTCCGGTTTGAACCTCTAATTTTAAGGAATAAATTAGTCTAACTGCAAGTGTCTTTTTTATGCAAGCGTGTCACAAACTTGATTACAGCGTTCAAATTTATTGCTCTCTCTATTCTAAATTGTCATCATCATTGATTTCTAATATTATCTTTGCCTCTTTGCTTTATTAAAAAATATGATAAATATTATATATTTAAATATAATTTGTTTTAACATTAAACTTATTTATATAAGAACTTATAATATTAGATACTTGAACAAAATTTTGAACAAAATCAATAGTTAAACATGATATAATATAGGTGAGGAGAGCAAACGAGCCAGAGCACCAGCCTCACCACCCAAAGCATCGGTGGGCTTTGCTTTTCCTAGTGAGGCACCATCCGAGGGCACGCGCTGGCGCGTGGGCAAGCGCGAATTGGAGAGGGGCCACGGCCTGGTCCCAGCGATTTCTCTTTTTGCTCGGACCGCACCGCGCGCGCAGCATCGTCGCAACATGGGTGGCTCGTCGTTGTGTTGCTGTTGCAGCGTGGTGTCTGTTAGCTGCAAGCGCGGCCGCCGCTGCCCGCGGGGAAAAGACGAGCCCCTCATACTGCCACCTTACGCGAGCTCTGTCCGTGCTCGCCAGTCAAGCAGAGCAGAGCAGGTGGGACACATAAAAAGATTCTTATATTCGTCGAAACATGATCGTCATCGTCACAAGTCTAAGGTGCGTGTTTCAGTGACATGTCAAGCGCCACTGACATCATGTTCCTATCCACGCTCTGTATCGTCTGTCGTCGCTTCACAAAAAAAAAAAAAAAAGACGACCTCCCTTTTTCGGGAAAAAAAAATCATAGACGACCTCAACACAAACTCTTTTCAGGTCTTAGCTCAGGAGAACCTGTCCTGTCGCATATCCTCCTCTTCGTCGGAAAGTAAACCGACGACGCAGACACGGATTCACAATCTGAGCTCCACTTGGTTATATAAAACTTTCACGGAAACCTATTCATTTCCACGAAGAAAATGTAGGATTTTGAGAAAAATCCTCACGTTCCAAAGTGATCCTAAATTCACGCTTCATGGGGTTTGTTAAACTTATGCTGGTCGTCACATCGGAGAAGGCTCACGGCCAATATTGTGACAAGCGTCACCATCAGTTGACATTATTTTGTCGTGTCAATCACAGCGAACCGCACAACCCTCCCGTGCAATATATAGCCGCAAAGATTACCACTTCAATTCCCTTTTTTGTGCACGAAAACCCACACCCCATGTTTAAGACATACGCCCTCTATTTTTATTTTGGATAAAATCTAAATTACTGCTCTCAACTGTATTGAAAAGGGGAAGAAGAGACCTATTGAAAATAGATATAGTGTATTAGAATGAGAGAAATATGTATTGCGAAGTGAAAATGATAAGTAGCGCTGCCATGCCAAACAAATGTTTTTTTTAACTTTTGAAAGTCACGTTTTTACCATGCGTCTTATTTAAAAGAATTATACAAATATAAAAATAAACAAAGCTGCTAGCTAGAAGTATTTCTAATAATAAATTGTCACAACAAAATAAACCATATTTTTACAAAATTTTGGGTTAAGACAAATATTCAAACATGATTTCTAAAAGTAAAAAGATGGCAGTTACTTTGGGAGGGAGGGAGTATTTATGAACAAATTTTAAACACTAGTAGAATAACAAATAAAAGTGATAGAAATTGTATATTACTCCATTCATCCTAATTTATAAGTTATTTTAGGGAAGGATATGGGCATTTAGAAGTGTGAAAAAGTTGTGATATGTTAAAAATAAGGAAGAAAGAGAGATAGAGAAATATCAGGAAGAAGAGAGAAAGTTTACTGAAAATGATAATGACTTATAAGGGGAAAAAAGCTTCGGAGTGATTCGTAGTAATCTGAGATGGAGTATATACATGAAAAAAATTTCTCCTTGGCTCTTAACCCTTCTATTAGTTTAGTGCATTATCGAAGTTAAGTGAAGGGTCCTCTTCTAACATAAATTTTATTTGTATTTGTATTTGTATTAATCTGATCTTTCCAACATAATTTCACAATTATTAATATCATATGATTAATAGCGTATGCTTAGATTAATATAAATACATAGTTCATTTTAGACGAGAGGTAAAATGGTGGTCTCATCCCTTACTTAACACGGTGAATGCTCTAAACTAATAAAAGGGTAAAAAAATGAACCAAATCTAAATTTTGGTTTTTAAAATTAAGTTTAAAATTTAAAAGGTCAAAAAAAGAAGCAGTGATAATTTCCGAGCTGAGAACATCCTACGCATCCCAGAAGACTGAAAGCCAAAAGCCGGAACTCTATCGGAAAACAAAAAAGCCGGCACTCTAACAGTACCAGGATAGGAAAAGAAGGGCCCCACCTTAAGCCCAGGACAATTCCCTTTTCCCAACGAAACCGATAGATGACCCACCCAGCACACTCCTTTACTGGTCCCGCAGCTTGTGTCCCCCATATCAGCGTGGCTGATCCGATCTCACCAGTGTAGCGAGAAGTATTCCCAGGGGAAGTAATAAAGGATCGCGCGGGGCGGGTGCCGGACACACGCCACCACTCGCATTCCCCATCCCAGCGCGACAAGCACCACGTGCCCCTGCGCCCCGCGCTGTCGCTGACTTCCCGATCCCCCACGAGTCACGTGGCTCGCAGCAGGAGGCTGATGGGCCCCGCGTTCTCCGCGGGATTCCCTCGGCCACTCCAGCTTCAAGCCCGGTACGAACCGCTGCTCACGAGTCACGAGACGTTGACGCGTGCGCGGTGCGCCGGCTGCCTGTCCCCGGTGTGCGGGCGGCCGCAGCGGATCCTGTAGCTGACGGCGGCGAGGCCGTGTGCGTTGCCGATGACAGCGGGTAACGCGCGGTTAATTTCTTGCTTTCTCGCCTCCTTGTGCGCGGCGCGCTCTGTCCGTCGCGGTGCCGTCACCGCCACCTGCCTCTCTCGCTCGCTCCGCCGAAATAACAGTATAGTACTCCCTTCGGTATAACAAAACAGGCCTCCCGTAATAAGTGACGTACCTTAGTATTTTAGTGAAATATGTCGTAATATTTTTTATATATACAATTTAATATAAATTTTATATAAAATCGTATAATTTATATATATTTTTATACACATCTATATAAAATTTTAAGTATACCGTGGCATACGTGGTTTACCCGCTAAAAACGTTACTGCCCATAATTACGTCTATGTTCGATGAGAAGGAAGTGCAGCTTGGAAAACTCAGCCCCAGCAAGGCACCAAGCACCAATGTCAAGTTTTCTTTGTTTTTCTAATCACAATGCACCAATGAGAAGTGGACACCGTTCGATGATCTCAGGCACTCTCTCCCTCGGTATTGCCCCTAGCTGCTTAGATAGAACCAACCATTTGCTAATTGTGGCCACATCCGCCTCCGCTGACCGGACCGAGCCTAAAGATGGCAACCGGCCTGAAACCCTCGATTAGGTAATTCCTCTAGATATGAGGAAGTTTTTTAGGTGTAAATTTAATGGGTATAGGTACAGAAAGAATCTATCCGTCTTCAAACCTGATACATAGCCAACATATAAAAAATACATATTTTTATTAGATATACGCATATAAAATATTATATCACATAAATTATTTTTATATTTTTTATCTAATATGTTATATTTAATTCAAATTTGTATTTGTTTCACTTATTATATGACAATGAATTGAATACTTATGCTAAATATATAGCATAAATATACATAAAATAACTAATTATAATTAGAGTCGCATTTTTAATAAGTACTCGATATTAAAAAATATCCGTAGTATGAGTAAGGAAAAATTTCATGCGATGATTAAATAGGTATCCCTCAATCCAAGGCCACGTTGGGACATTCCCAATGCAGAAAACAAAGTAGCGGCGATTACAATAGTTAGATGCCGTCCAGGTTAATGAAGGAGTCGGATTTGTTTGTTTAATAAAAATTGTATACTAGTATGCAAGGATTAGACCCTTGCCTGCGGAGAAGAGACAGGTCCAACCGGGCCGAGCCCGGCCCGAGGGGTGGGCTTTGCGTGCGCGCACCGCCCTGTCCGCCCGCCTGCCTCGGCTTGGTCGCGGTGGGCAACGCGAGGCGGTCGAACCTGACACTGACACCCCCTTTCGCTCTCTCTCCCTCCGCACACGGCTCACGCAGACGCGCACCTCACCCGCGCATAGCAAGAGAGGAGAGAGGCAGAGGAAGCGGTGGAGACTAGAGAGGCAGGAGTCGAGACACAGAAACTGACGTCGCCGTCGCCCCTCCGCGGCCTGCCGCTACTTAAACCGCCTGCCTCCCCCGCCTGGATCGCACAGCGCGAGGAGGGAGCAGCTCGGTAGCTCGGCGCCAGACGCGTGGCCGCGCGACGGGACTTGCATGTGAGATCCGATGGCGGCCGGCGACGGAGGTGGAGGTGTGCGTTGCGTCTCGCGCGTGCCGGGGGAGGGTTCGGGTTGGTCTTAACCTGGGTTTTTTTGTTGGGGCCGCGCGCAGGTGCTGCTGGTCGTGGGAGCGGCGGGGGCGACGGAGCCGGGAACGACGCGCTGTTCGTCGAGCTTTGGAAGGCCTGCGCGGGGCCGCTCGCCAGCGTGCCGCCGCTTGGCGAGAAGGTTTACTACTTCCCTCAGGGCCACATCGAGCAGGTGAGTGAGCGCGAGAGCGCCAGGTGTACTGGACGAATCTTATTTTTGTATATTTGCTCATGGGGAGATGATTCTGTTTTGCCGCTTTGTTTTCTCGAGGGATTTTGCGTTGGCCGGCGTCGCCGCGTGCGCGCGTGTTGGAATCGTCGCCAAATTTCGCGGGGTTCTGCTTGCTTGATCACTGCGAACGGTGGGGTTTGGAGAGGTTTTGGCGCGGGATCTGGGCGGTCGATGGACTCGATGTACGCCTCGTCGGTTTGGGAAATTTCGTGATTGTGGAAATGGGTTTGGGTTTACAAATCCTCGTCGTCCGCGAATTGGATTCGTGGGGGGTTTACAAATCCCTGTTTCGGAATCATCAATTTCCTTGAATTTTTCTCCCCCTTTTTCCTACCTCGGTCCATCTGGACTGTGATCTGATGCGGGAGGTGCGGCAATGCGAGCGCGCTTACCGATTCGGCCGAGCAGAATGCTGATTTAGGGGGGACAAGATTCGAGGTTTCGCCTGATGTTTGGGAACCTATGTTTCCTAGGTTCCGGAGGCTGTCGGTTACTTCACTTGACCCGGAAGATTTGGTCTTTCTTTAGTGCCTCGAATGGTATAAGGAATAGATGTGCTTTATGTAGTATTTTATTCGTTATCCGAAGTGTAGAATTTTTTATTCTGATTACCTGGAGGATTTCCAGTGATTCCTCTGTTGGGGATTCTTCTTCCTATGCTTTTGTGATTTGAGCGGCCTGTGCTCGTTTTTGCTGTGTTGTGGTTTCAGGTGGAGGCTTCAACGAACCAGGTCGCCGAGCAGCCGGGCACACCGCTCTACAACTTGCCATGGAAGATCCCCTGCAAGGTCATGAACATTGAATTGAAGGTAGTAGTAGCCTCTTGCTCTTTATTGATTTCATATGGGATGTGAATGCTGATCCGTGTACCTTTTATCCCTTCTATAGGCTGAGCAAGATACTGATGAGGTGTATGCCCAGCTCACCCTGCTTCCTGACAAGGTGAGTAATATGCAGCGGTACTTCCTGCATATATTTGGCTTCCCAGGTTAACAAATATATTATGTTTGTGTTTTATAATAGAAGGTAGAGGAGGATGCGTCTCCCACAGAGGGGAGCGAGGAGGAGGTCGTGTCTGATGTACCACGAGCTACTACAAGTGACCGGATTCGTATTTATGCCTTCTGCAAGACGCTGACTGCCTCTGATACATCCACTCATGGTGGATTCTCAGTCTTTCGCCGCGATGCAGATGAATGCCTCCCACCACTGGTTAGGCATTCAGAACCCTCCGCATATGCTTGTTTCTCACTACTACTAGCTTTTATTGTTGGATACTTCCTGTTGTTGGTATGATGATATTGATGCCTTTGATGTTGCTCCTTGATCAGGATATGAGTCAACGTCCTCCGAATCAAGAGCTGGTGGCTAGGGACCTGCATGGGGTTGAGTGGCGCTTCCGTCACATCTTCCGAGGTGATGACTCATCGTCCTTGTTATGGATGTATTCAAGAACATATCTTGCTCTTTGCTTCATTCTGTAAAATTACCTTGTAGGAGTTCCCTCTTAATGCTTGCTTGCTTGTTTGTATTATGGTATAGGCTACTTTTGTGTTGACCATTTACTCCAAAATTAACATTAATTTCTGTCACAATACAATCACATATAGTTCTCTGAAAAGAGGTTTATAAGCAGACATTTGTACCAAATTCATTTGACCCAAACAAATTTCTGTTCAGTTTTTATGGCCAATTTTGACTCATTTACTACATTGAAAATTCAAATTTCATTAATCCCCTCCTGTGGCTATTGCGTCTTTTTGTAGAATGTATATGGGTCCAAATTTTGTAGTATCGTAGAAGACTTACTACCCTAGCATTACCAAACAATGAAATTTTTGAAGTTATTTTCATAAGACAACTTGATATTATTTGAAGCAGTGAGACACAGAAGTTAATAAAAAATATTATAATAATGTTTTTTCAACATAGGGTATAATGTTTAATAGTATCCTACAAAATTTGAAATTGAAATTAATCTTGTAGTAGGGTGACAGGAAAAGACAAACTTCAACAGGTTTAAATTGACTAAGGTGGAATAGTCAGGGTATTCAATTAAGCCTTGATTTTTTTTTTGGGGTGTCAAATGAAAAATGTGAATTGTTTGGGGGTAGCAAGTAGACTTCCCTTTTGTTTGAGTTCTACTAAGATAGACCATCTCCTCTTCGTTCACCTCCTAGGAGGTAAAACCCCGAATCAATCTGAACCGTCGAATTTTGGAAGGGGAAAAAATAGTTCATGCGATGTCTCCAGTCAAATTTTCTTCGATGGAGCAATTTCCTTCCCGATGATGGCGTTTATTTCCAAAATAGTCACTTATCTAATATACAACACATGCAACTTTCCATAACTTGTTGATTCACTTCCAATTTAAATATTATAACAATTATTAATTATTTTAGTGCTTTTACCTCCTAGGAGGTAAAAGAGCCATTTTCTTCTCGAGATCCGTGTAAATGGACGGCTCACGTTCATTTGGGTCTACCGTAGAATTTGCTTTTTTATTTTTGAAATGTCTTTACAGCAGTAACTTTGTATTGATTCTTTCTTTGCATGGTTAGCTCATTTGGAATCGGATTTCCTTGTTGTCAATACTCTAATTGCAACTTAGCTAGATTTATTTTGTTGGATCCTTAAAGTCAGATTCGTGTTACTTGACAATAGGTCAGCCGAGAAGGCACCTCCTTCAGAGTGGTTGGAGCATTTTTGTTAGTGCCAAGCGGCTTGTTGCCGGGGATGCCTGTATATTTGTCAGGTGTGGTTATATGCCATGTTAAATAGTCAAGTTGAATTTCTTAACCCATTTGTTTACCTACGTTATGAATATTTGTTTTCTTATATTCTATGAGCCAGAGGTGAGAATGGGGAGCTACGTGTTGGAGTTCGACGTGCACTGAGGCATCAAACTATTTCTTCAGTTATATCAAGCCACAACATGCATCTTGGTGTTCTTGCAACAGCATGGCATGCAGTGAACACTGGGAGCATGTTCACTATCTACTACAAACCAAGGTTTGTGGGGAATAATAAACTGAGGCACATACTTTCTGTTTTAATGAGTAGCTCTAATGCAGTTTAATCTATTAGCGCCTTAATTCCATTATACTTGAGAATATAAATTGAACTGAACTACAACACTTGTCTTGCAGAACAAGTCCAGCTGAATTTGTGGTGTCACGTGATCGTTTCTATGAATCCCTGAAACAAAATTATTTAATAGGGATGAGATTCAAGATGAGATTTGAAGGTGAAGAGGCAGCAGATCAAAAGTAAGCATATTGGTTCCATGGATATTTGGTTGATTCACATATCATTCCTAATGTCCTCTTTGGAGATAGACTTTTTTGTTTGGATATTCGTTTTATTGGCATATCACTCAAATTCCTCTTTTGAGATAAACCTTTTGTTCTCATTTTTAGATTCACTGGCACAATAGTTGGAATAGGTGCATCTGATCCTTCTGGCTGGGCTGACTCAAAATGGCGTTCCCTGAAGGTATTTACCCTATGTAAATTTGTAGTTTAAGACAAGTTTGCACGAGACTTCATTAATATGCTATTGTAAAATCAGGTGAGATGGGATGAAGCTTCCTCTATTCCTCGTCCTGAGAGAGTCTCTCATTGGCAAATAGAACCTGCTGTTACCCCTCCAGTGAACCCTCACTCAGCTGCAAGAGTCAAGAGGCCTCGTCCAAATGTCAATGCTTTGTCATCAGACTTGCCAGCTGTAAACAGAGAAGGTTTGATTTTGACCTTGTCATTATATAGTTTTAGCTGTCGTTTCTAATGCACACATATCTTTTCATGTAGTTGCTTCTAAAGCTGCACCAGAGTCTCAACAAACTAGTATTCCTAAGGCCTTGCACAATCATGGAATTACACCTACGACAAGTCGATTTGCGAACACCAGCGATTTAAAGGTTGTTCAGGATCTTGCCATGTGGCCTTCGGGAATTGATCAAGGCAAGAACTTTATTGCTACCAATACAAAGCTTAAGGGTTGGATGCAGACGAGAAAACCTGAAGGTTACAAACAGATGTTACCAGGATTTCAACCAGTGAAAGATGCACATAACCCGCTTTCCTTTCCTAGTCACATGTCTGGAAATCATGCATTGTCCTGGGACACAAGCAATGCTCAATATTCAGTCCAACAAACGAACCACAATATGTTGCCTGGTGCATGGACTTTTATGCCTCATAATACTGGTATAGGGATGAATCAGCATAATTATCAAACAATGCCTGACACTGCATTTCCTCATAGGACTGGAATTGGTAATTTTAGTGGGAATGGGTCTTTCGCTCCGCTACAAGGATGTGATCAAAACTCTGGCTGGTATGACCATATTGAGTCAAGATCCTATATAGATCATTCATCCCTGACTTGGATAAAGCCCCGACCCTTGGTTATTGATAATGATGTTCAGAAAACAAAAAGCCCTACATTAAGACTTTTTGGACGTTCTCTTGATGTCTTAGCAAAATCTGATCCTCTGATATCCCCAGCAAGTGTCGCAAATGTTGGGAAGCTCCAAACATCTCCATCAGTGGAAGGGAATCAACATGATGTAATTGAACTGGATAATAGTCCTGATCATTCTGGTATGGAGAATACTCAACCTTATCCAGAAGCTAACCAAAATATTCAGAAGAAAGTGCACAGTGGTTGGACCCGAAGCTGCAAGAAGGTTTAGACTTCTCTAAATACATTATATGCTTACTGGAGCATAGCTTCTAAATGAGTTTATAAAGTAAAACTACTGGGATGTTTAGGTATAGGCTTTTTTCCCTGCAACACGTGTGGGTCTAGAATCTATGTTTGTCGTAGGTTCCTCAGATCCAGAAACCTACTGTCTTCCCCGCTACCAGAATGTTACATGTATTACATTTCTAGAACTGCTTGACATTATGCAGAAGTACCTTTAAGTAGAACTGAACGAAATGTCAATTAAAAGAGCGTTAGATTGAATTTTAAAGTTGCTGGAACAGCAGCTCAGTTAGTTAGGACCTCTAGTTGTGAGGCCACCCAGCAGGGTTCAAATCCTGTTGTGCACAATTTATGGAATAAAAAATCCACTCGTTCTATTCCATTTACTTGGTCTGAGCTCACTACAACCAACCTGTAGTGAGCGGGCCCTCATGTATGGGCTGGACCCAAAGCATGAGTTAAGACCCGAACCATAGGGGGCGGCTCTCTGAGGATGGGACCAAGGTTCGTGGATTTTCTCGGCTCCTTGCAGGTGCTTCTTCTTAAAAAGAAAACCGCGGGGGCTGTCTTACCCCCGGGGCCGAGGCTTTTTTTTTATTTATCATACGATATGCATATTGATATCAGGATATGACAAGCTTCCCATTTCAGGTCCATAAGCAAGGAAGTGCACTAGGAAGATCAGTTGATCTTACAAAATTCACTTGTTATGATGAGTTGATTGCTGAACTGGATCAGAAGTTTGGCTTTGATGGTGAGCTGAGCAGTTCCAGCAAGAATTGGTTGGTCGTGTACACTGACAATGATGATGACATGATGCTGGTTGGTGACGATCCCTGGAAGTGAGTCCTGCTATATTTGAATACATCTTTCCTTTCCATGGCCAAAATGTGATTATGCGCATATAATTTTGATTTAACTGTTTTTCATGTTGTAACAGTGAATTTTGCAACATGGTCCACAAGATCTTCATCTACACAAGGGAAGAGATCGAAAGGATGAATCCAGGTGCCCTAAACTCAAGGTCTGAAGATAGTCTGTCTAGTTCTATGGCAAAAGGAGTGGCTTTGAAAGAGCTCCACGGTGGCCCGCCCACTTCACCTCTCAATTCTGAGAACTGCGGAGTTGTCAATAAGTGAGGTACCACTTCAGCTGGGACCACCCTGCTCTGATTATAACGTCGGAAACAATGATTATTGGTACTGAATTTACAGCATGCACCCTTCGCTTCATCAGATCTTCTATTCAGGTGACAAATCTGTAGAACATTCGAGACACTTGTGGTAGGTTCTTTGCGTATATGTTGGATAAGCCTGCGGTACCCAGTTTGTAGATGGTGCTTTGCCCTGGTACTAGTTGCCTGATCTAAGTTCGCCAGTATAAGTATTAGGTGTGCTTTGTTGAGGTGTAAGTTATTGTAGCAGCAGAGAAGCAAAAGACGGGTGGTGCGCTTTCCTGATCATGGACCTGAGAACTGTAAATTTTTAGAATATGGAATTACATTCCCGCCTCTTGGTTCCCACATACAGCGTTTTAAATCTTAAAAAAAAAATCAGCTTCATAGCTGAAGAATGAATGGAGGAAAAAATATTAATTAAGTTCAACAAAATTTATTATTAAATTTCTATTCATGAGAAGCAAATAATTTAATCATAATGTGTCATCGAATTTGTAATTGACACTGTAAGAAGGCGAGTCAACATCTAACTGCTTGGTTCATTACTTGGAAGCACCTCTGATCATGTATCCGTTTGCTTTGTGATACGATGTGTGCGGCCCGATAGAAATGGATCTACATGTTTCGGGTTGGCTGGTGGGTGCTTGTTGTCATTCGTGACATATGAATGTGTCCCACTCCTAATTCTGATGCCGAGAAGTAAGGATTGTCATCAACATTGCTTTAATTTTTAATGCTGAGAAGTAAGGATTGACATCAACGTTGCTCTCTTTAGTTGGGATGAGGTCGTCGTGCCACCAGGGTGTCATATTATTGTGCGATGAGATTAGAAAGGTTTATCAGCTTTTATACAACAAAAACTATATACTTCCTACAATCATGTTGATAGTATTTGAGTGTCTAATTTTTCGGTGGGGTGATAACTATTGATTTTATGCAGGGTGATAACTATTGATTTTATGCAGTTGATCTTCACAATTTAACTACAAATGAACACGCTGTGTACGTTTTAGCAATTGTAGAATCAAACTCTAAATAGTTTTTGATCTCATCAGAATAGCAAAATCAACCTGAACACAAAGTTCAATTCTTGAAATCAATCAAAGAAATTTCTCAAATTTGGGGTTCTCAAAAGCTCAGGTGGTTATCCGACACAATTGAAGATAAAATTTTTTGCACAAAAGCTAAACTATAACAAAATAAAAACTAAGTGTTCTTTGTGGTGGTTGGCACTTTTAAATAGGATGAAGGACAACTATGAGGTGCTGGGGTCGTCCTCAAACTATAGGACGCACTTCTAATGGAATCAACTTATTACACGGGCCAACAACTCAAGTTGAGGTGATGCAACTCTTTTTTATTAAAATGATGATTGGTACTGACTCTGATGTTGTATGAATATGGAGCCGGATCTATTGGAAAGTAGATGTGAGAAGTTTTCTCGCAAGTACATGCATGTCAAAATCAGAATTTGTATGAAATCATTGCAGCCATTACGAGTTGGAGCTGTTTAGCTATCCAAATCCTGCCCGCTAGAATATTACTATGGAAGTCTTCATGAGAAGCTATGATGTATACATCATCCCCCACTTGATTTAGAGTCATACTTTACTCAAGTTTAGACTTGTCGGTGTTCTGACCACAAGCACAGTAAAATTTATGTAATCGAAGAGGGATTAGGTGCGCTCTTCGTATTTGAAGTGGCCTAGCCTAAGAAAGGCTCAAGGGTTAGGCGTAATACCCTGTGTACAGGGAGAGTGAGTGTATCGTATTAGCTCGTAACAATGTTACAATGGCAGAAGGGCTCTTGCTCGGAGAAAAACACTAGCGCTCGTGAGTGGTGTGTGTATGAGAACTAGAACTGAACTTGACCTGTCGACTAACGCCCCTAGTACCCCTTATATAGGGGTCGGACCGGGGTTACATGGCTTGACGCCTACAGAACTGAGCGGCTCCCTGACAGGTGGGGCTGCTATCTTCTGCGAGGTTGATCTTCTGGTGCCAGCTGGCGCCGGAGCAGACGGTCGGCGTCATTCAATCATCCTTCTGTCCATCGTCGGGGGACAAAGGTATCTTTACTGTTTGCCTTTACCGCCCGATGGGCAGCTTTACCTGCAGCCGGAACTACCTCCTTCTGTACTGCTTTACCGTCTTGTCTGGTGGCTTTACCATCTTCTGAGCAGCTTTACCTTCTTTCGTACATCGTCAGAACTCTCTGTGCCTATCAGATACGACCGTTGAAGCCTTGTCGTCGTTTGGCCCCGACCTTGGCGTGGTCGGGCTAGCATCTTCGGGTGAGTTCAGTTGTTGGGGACCAGGCGGTGTCTTCAGGCAGCCCCGACCTTAGGAGGTCGAGCTATTGCTCTGGTTCGTGACGCGGTGAAGTCCTTTGTGGGCTGTGAATTGGGCTGTGGGCCGTAATCCGTGGCTGGCCTTTTGTATTCATGCTGGGCCTTTAGGTACTCGGGGTACATAGTCCTGACAGTAGCCTCCGAGTCCTGCGCCATTTACAAGTCTTCGTTGAGGCGGCGCGGGGCTGATCTTCGACAGTTGCTGATGCTTGATGGTACGGGGGCGCGTGAGCGCAGCCGTTGGGCGTAGCCTCTGAGCCCCGAGTGATCTGAAGGGTCGGTCGGGGGGTTTGATCCTTCGTCTGGTCGTCAGCCTTCAACAGTTGATCATGCGGGGCGCGCGAGCGCGCCCAAAGGGCGTAGCCCCCCAGCTCCCGGGCGATCCGAAGGGTCGATCGGGGGTTTAGCCTTTAATTGTCGTAGAGGAATACTGCAGGCGCACGCGAGCGCACCCATAGGGTGTAACCCCCGAGCCCCCCGGCGATCCAAGGGGTCGGTCGGGGGTTTAATCTTCTGAGTCGAGTCTTTATAACATTTCCCCGACCGTCGGTGGTCCGGACCAACTGTTGTTGTTGGTCGGGTTTGTAGAGAGGAATGCCTAGATCAAGCCAGACGGGCAGCTGTGCTTGCGCCAAATGGATTGGCTTAGTTTCATGATCGACGAACGCCGGCTCGGACGATTCGGCCTCCGACCCTCGGCCGCCTGAGTGCACAGGTCCTGACCCTTGGACGCCCCCAGGAGATCCTGGCAACGGCTTCGGAGATCGAATGGTTCTGTGGTGTCCATGTGGACGGTAGATACCGTATCTTGGAAGTGTAACTGCCGAGCTGATCCGACGGTTGGATCAGGCCAATCGAACGGTTGCTGGGGCACGTCGATTCGCGCGTGTGCGTCCCATCCAATAGACGCTTTGGTCAGTCAGTTAATGCGCCCATAGTCGTGCACAAGCGTACGGACGTCACCTCAACCGGCGGAGGCGTCGAAGGAAAGCTTTGGGCCCATCCATCGGTGGGCGGGTCACGGAAGTCATGGGTGCTTGCGGGTTAGGGCACCCATCATGACACATCCAATGCTCCGTCACGTCGTGGAGGGGAGCGTGGAAACTGCCCCCTCCTGGCCTTTAAAGTGGGGCGCGACAGGGGTTTCGAAACCCACTTCGCCCGTTGCGCCTTTGTCTTCCTCTTGCATCCATCTTCTTGCTCCTGCGCTCTAGCTCGCCGTTGCCGTCGCCACAGTCGCGCTCTTCTTCTGCCGTCTTCATCTTCTCTGTCGTCGCCATGGCCTTCGGGTGGAAGAGGTCCACCATCTTCCCGAACGTCCTTGAATACCTTGTCAAGTGTGGCCTGCTCCAGCCGTTCAGCGTCGTCAAGTGGTGCCCGGCGGGCGCCCTCTCGGTGCTGTCGCCGAATACTGACAAGGTCGTGATTTTCACCGATTTCGCCGAGCACGGGCTTTCGTTGCCCGGCTCGGACTTCTTCCGCGGGCTCCTCCTCTACTACGGCATCTGTGCCCATCACTTGAACCCAAACGATCCTCTGTACATCTCCGCCTTCATCACGCTGTGCGAGGCGTACCTCGGCATTGCCCCCCACTTCAAGCTTTGGCGGTATTTCTTTCGCGTCACGCCGCAGCAGGACGATGATGGGATGCGGAGCGTCGGGTGTGTCGAGATGGCGCTTCGCGGCACTCGCGCTAGAGAGTACATGAAGCTCCATGTAACAGTCCGGAATTTTTAGATTAATCAAAGTGAAGTTTATCCCAAATTCGTTCCGTTCGATTTTGAATTTCTCCTTTTGATTTTTTGGCGGAATAATTTTGGTCCGCGGGCTTCTATTGGGCCGAGATTAATTCCCTCAGCCTTTAATTAATTCTCAAACCTCCTTAATTAATCTCCCTATAAATACCTCCTCCATCTTATCCCTTCCCACCAACCCCTCTTTTCCCCTCATTTTCTTTCCCCTTTCCCAAGTCAGAGCAGCAGAAGAGATCGGGCGACTGGAGGTCGCGCCGCTCCAACCGTTCC
>BCLG01000104.1:160685-172052 GCA_001602295.1 Zoysia matrella
GCCGTCCCGATACTCTGCGCCGTCATCGCGCCCCGTCTCGATCCGCGCCCGTTGCTTCGGTCTCCATCGCGTGTCGCCGATCCATCAACTGCCGCTGTCATCGCTTGGAACCGTCTCACGTCCGCGCACTGTCTCCGCTCTCGATCCAGCGCGCCATTTCTAGTCCCCGTTGCCTGTTCCCGACTCCGATCCAACGCACCGTCTCCGTTAACCGCCACCGATCCACTGCGCCTCTACTGTGGTGAGCTATCAGAATCTCCCTCTCGTGTTTTTCCTCTTCGGTAGATCGTGGAGTTGGTGCTAGTGAGGATAGTTAGATAGAAGTGCAAAGCGTCCCGTGTGTTCCTTTAGGCTAATCGATTTGCAATTAGTCTAGTTTCTCGTAGTCTAAATCTTCAGGGATTTTTGGGGAACTCCGTTTGGTCTCCAAAGATTCCCAAAATTATTCTGTTAAATTCGTCTCGTCGAGAACGTCGTGTAGAATTTTCCGGGGAACGTTTTGAGCACGTTTAGCCTAGTAATTTAAATTTGGATTTAATTATTCAAATTTAAATTATCGCATACCTAGTCTCACCCCTGTTCGTGTTGTGTTTAGCTGGTGATCTCGAGGAGTACAGCGAACCCGCTCAGTTCGTCGACCCGGATCCTGACTACGATCCCGAGCTGTCAGGCAAGCCGCGTTCCTTGATCACTTTTGTACCCAGCATTTTGAACTGCATGTTTTGTTTGCAACCCTAATTTGCATGCCAACTATTTTAAAATATGCTAGCAATATTTTCAAGCCGTTCCTATTTATCGTTCCACATATTATGAGCCCTAGAATTGCTTTAGAATGATTATTTTACTTTATGCTTAGTCGCATTTATTTTACCTCACACCTATTACTATAAAAATAGAAGTTGTGTTAAATGATTTTGAACTGTTATTCAAATGTGTGAGTTTTGCAAATAACTATACAAAACTATTTAGCGGGGGCAGGATGGAGTATGAGGAGCTGAGGGACTTTTGAGAAGTCTCTGTGGGCGTACCTGTGGCGGGTACAATGAGAAGATCTGGATCGAGATCTTTCCGTGAGACTTGTTTGTTGTTGGCGTTGACGATGGAGAGTGCCTGCCCCGGCATATGAGGACCGGTTCGTCGTGTCACATGTCTCGAGTGCTTTTCTATGCACACCACATTACCTTGTATGGGTAGAGGCCTGAGACTGGATGTTTACCCGTGGGTTAGCGGTGTTGTGTTAGTGTGGTCTATAGCTATGACTCCCACATGAGATCATACCCCACCTGATCAGTGGTAGGTTCTTGAAAGCTCCAGGACTCGGTTGCGTAGGCAATGGGATCCCTATCTTGGAGGACGGGTAATGCCAGTTAAAGCTTGTGGACGGGTCTTGTATGTTCGTTGGGACTACGACGGTTGTTTTCGATGGCACTTCTCGTCGGTCCAGGTGCATAAACTCTGCAGAGTTACAGTCAATGCGCATTTCCACGTCTCGAAGAGGGACACTGCCTGAGAGCTTCCACGATGATTAGTGTTGTTTTCTTCCCTCCCCTTCTATTTTAAAATGTTTTGGACTCCGGCCTTTGAGCTGTGGCCGGGTGTGGAGGTTACACTGGCATTTAAAATGAACCCCTGTCTGGGATAACGGAGATCCCTGCGGGGCAAGATAATAAAATTTGACAGTTTTAAAATAAAACTTTCTTGCATCTTTAAAATAAAATAAAATGTTTTAAACTTGCATTTAGCGCTTGAGCTAGCCTTTACCCTTGAAACCATTTGCACGCATACATTGTTGATAGGTAGTACGCGGTTTGCTAAGTATTCGTACTCACGGCTTCCTAATTTGTTGTTCAGAGGATACCCACAGCTTCGACTTCGACTACGTCTCTGACGGACCGTGAAGTCAGCTCCTACGTTCAAGCGTGCCTGTGTGGAGGAGGTTCGTTGCCGCTGGCATGATGATGCTTCCATTGCTGTTTTTCTATGGATTTCTCGATAGTGATCGTTTTGGTCTAAGATGTTTCCGGTCTGCGTGCCGATGTACCCCTTTAGAGGATTTCATTCTAATAAATTTGCATTAACTTGCTATTTTCTATTCTCGTTTGTTGTTTAATGCTTATGTTATGGTTTCTTGATTGATCGCTTGTGATGCCGTGCTTGCCAACCTCTTGGAATTGGCAAGGTCACAGAAGATCGGGACTTATCGAAAGGTAAGAAAAACCCGGTCGTTACACTCCACCTCAAAACATCGTTGAAGGGGTGGCACGAAGATTGGTTCTTCATCGAGAACATCGCCCCCGGACTGCCACCGTTCCGCGACGAGCCTGCTGTGCAGCTGGAGACTTGGGGCACGGACGCCACGGACACCGAGAAGGCGGCGCTGGTGACACTGCTGCAGCTCGAGCCCACCTCGTTTCCGACTACACCGGCGCGAACGACGACACGCGAATGGTAGCTGGGACGGAACTGCTATCGAAAGAGTTGAAGAACTGGCTGGCACGGCTGCTAGAGGGCGAGATCGCCAGCGACCTGGCCAATGGTCCCCTTCCCCTGGACAGAGATCATCAAGAGGGTGCCTTGGTGAGTTGCTCTTCAAAGCTCGTTCTTCGTAGTTTTGCTTCCAGTCGTAGCCTTAGGAAGGTTTCGCTCGATGTTGTTGTAGGTAGGGATCACTCCTTCCCGTGTCCCGCCACCTATGACTCTGCTCTCGGCTGCTCCGACCCTGGCCGCTCCAGGCGCGGTTGTCACAACCTCGACGGGAACGCCACCGTCGGCGCCGAGGATGAAGAGGGTGGTTGCCACTGGTCGGAAGCGGCGTGGCGTGACAGCTGTTCGGCTACTCGATCCGGCTGTGCAGCCAGTGCGGGCGGCGCCGAGGATCTTGCCGGTGGCTCCGCCGGTCGGCCCCCGGCAGCGACCAGCGCCGGGTCGGGAATCCCACCCCTGGAACCGTCGGCTGCAGGAGCAAGGGCCGCCGGGCCGGTTGGCTCCGCGACAGATTCTGAGTCCACGGGAGGAATCGAGCGGCGAGTCTGAGTCTCCATCGAAGAGGGCGAGGACGGAGGGATCCGGGGGTGTCGCCACGGCCGGCGGAGTGGAAGAAGAAGAGGAAGAAGACATCCCGAGTGTCGGCGACTTGAGGCCGGTTCGGAATGTGCCGCTGCCAACCCGAAGGTCGAAAGTGTAAGCCTGCATTTCAATTCAAATTATTGAGATTACCTCGTCTTTTCCGTGCTTAGCTCTTAGCCATTTGCTTTTCGTAGTCCTCCGACGTTGCTCGCTACTGTTTGGGCCTCCGGAGGAGGCTCGGCGACGGAAGGAGAGACCGCGGCTGGGGGGTCGGGGAGTTCCACGACACCTCCCTCGGTACCACTGTGACAGGACCCGTCGGCTGGCAGGTCAGCGTCAGTCGTAGCTGCGCAGGTGCCATCTCCGACGCGGGATTTATCCGCTGCCGAGCCGGCCTGCCGAGCCGGCGACTGAGACAGCTGCGCGTCCGCAAGACCCGCCGGCCGTCGAGCCGGCGTCTGTAGTTATGGTGTCGCTGCCGTCGCCGCAAGAGTCGCCGGTTCGTGAACTGGTGGCCGACGTTATTTTGTTGCTGCCGCCGCCGCCCCCTCCCCCGAACGCTCTAGCTGGGGACGAAGGAGAGGCCGTGGGCCGGGCGCCACCGCCGAGGAATTTGGGGCTCCAAGCTTGTCCCCGCCGCCGAAGCGCGGGAGCCGCCTTCGCCCCTTCGCGAAGCGGTGCCAGAGGAGCCGACTTCGTCCCCTGTCGGCGGAGTGAGACAAGGGTTGCTGCCGACGCCTGATGCCGAGGGGACGAGAGCGCCGACCCCTCAGCAAGCTGACGAGGGGCCTGGGTGTTGGCCCTGGCCTCTGGCGGTGAAGCTTCCGAGAGGTGAGACGATGCCCCGATGGAGGAGACGGCCGCTGAAGCCTGGCAGCACTTTGAATGAGTGTCGGGGCGTCTTCTGGGATCCTCAGGTCCTGTAGAGTAGGGTAAGTCATGGTCCTTTCGAGTTTTCATTACGAACCTTTTGCTAGTCAGGGTGTTTAGTTGTGCTCCTCGCAGGGAATCCTACGCCAGACCATGGGTCAAGCCCCTCCTGGCTTCGTTTCCAGGGCTGAGGTCGACGCCCTCCGCGAAGCGTTGAGGAAGGCCCAGGCCGGCAACGACGTGTCGAAGAAGGACGCCATCAAACTTCGCCAGCAGCTCAAGTCTACACGGGACACCGGCCGGGCTTTGTTCGAGGAGGTCCACGAGGTCTGGAAGGAGATCGCCAAGGTGCGGTTTGAGAAGGAGGTCTCCGTCGAGCTCGCCTCGGCCATGCACATTGCCGCACGTGAGTTCTTTTACCTTTTTTCGTTCTGCCGTTTCCTCATATTGCGGATTGCGAGCATGACATGTGTCGTTCCAGAGCTTCGGCAACAGGTCACCCGACAGTACTCGGAGCTTCAGACCCTTCGAGATCAGAAGCTCGCTGCCGAGGGGGCTCTCAGCGCCGTTGAAGCTCTGTGCGTGGCTGCCGAGTTGGAGGCCGCAAAGTCCTCGAAGGATTTGGCGGCGCTGCAGCAGGCGTCAGCCGATGCTCCCCTAAGCGTTTGGGAGGCATCGGGGCGGAGATAGCCCAGCTCCGTCAGGAGCTCAATGCTGCCAACGCTGAGACCGAGGCTGTCAAGAAAGATCGTGATGGGCATCGCTTACCCTGATTGCTATTATCGCCGTGATCGTCCCTTAACGGTGCTCATTGCAGGTGTGGTCGGCGAGTTCAAGGTGCTCCAGGGAGGTGTCCTTTGTCTGTTCTGGCAGGTCTTCATCGACGTGCGCGAGGACACCGTCACAATGGGCCATGTGAACCGAGTGCTGCGGCAAATGCCAGGGCTTATCGGCTTCACGCTGAAGGGAGCGCTGGAAGACGGGGCCTTGCTGACCCTGGAGCGGACTTGCTCTCACTATCCGGATGTCGACCTGGCGCGCATCGCCGTGGGCTTCGCCTCTAGGACGTCGGACGAGCAGATCTAGAAGCTGCTGTGAGACGCGTAGGTCAGGGCTTAGCAGCTTGCCGCGGACTTCAAGAGGGCCGAGTTCCTGTGGGAGCAGTTCGGGTAGCTCCCGACGCGTCGTGGTTACGGCTTGTAGTGTATTCTGCATTGTACTCGTAGTTTTGTAAATAAACGAATGAAGTTTCCCACCCTCTTGTACTTGTGCAAAATTTCACGCATTTACGTTTTCCGTTCTGTTGGGCGTTGATCAAGCGACTGGGTTGGGTATAGCTCGTAGGGTTGAGTGTCGGGCTCAATACAGCCGTAGAGCATGACCAACTCCGGGTCGTCGATCGTTAGCCGTGAGAAAAACTTAAATGAGAGCGCTTGCGATTACTTAGCACATCTGAGGGTCACCCGCAAAGCTCGACGCTGGTCAAGGGGTCGGGCCCCGAGGAAACAAGAAAAGGCATGAAGCTTAATCGTAGAAGACTAAGGCACGGAGCCCTAGGGAAAGAAACCGAGGCACGAGGCTTGAAAACGAAGAGCGAAGGGGTCGAATGTTCTGACCCTCGAGTGGGGACACTGAGACTAGCCCTTGGGCGGTGAAGCGCGGCCGAGTCAGCTGCGCTTCACTGCCCAAAACAGTAAGGAAGACAAAAAATGCACAAAAACTTAGCTGATTTTATTATGCGTAGAATCGATGCATATTCTTGATGTTCCTGGCATGGGCTAGCTCCCTGCCGCCCTCGGTCGCCAGCTTGTAGGTGTCGGGTCTTAGGACTCGCTTGATTATATATAGCCCTTCCTAGGGGGAGACAGGTTGTGGGATCGGCCTTGATTTGGACCCTCTTGAGCACAAGGTCGCCGACGTTGAAGGCCCGACCCTTGACGAGCCGAGCGTGTAGTCGTCGTAGTATTTGCTGGTACTTGGCCGACCATAGAATGGAGATGTCGCGTGCTTCGTCCAGCTGGTCCAAGGCATCCTGTCGCGTCACTTCTGACCTCTCCTCGTCGTAGGCTTAGACCCTCAAGGAGTCGTAGTCGAGGTCGGTCGGCAGCACAGCTTCGGCTCCAAAAGTCATGAAAAAGGGGGTGAACCCCGTAGTTCTGTTGGGAGTCGTTCGTAGACCCCACAACACCGACGGGAGTTCCTTGACCCATTGCCCGGCCGCCTGTCTGACGGAGTTGTAGATCAGAGGCTTCAAACCGTGGAGTACCATCCCGTTAGCAAGCTCGACCTGACCGTTGGTCCTCGGATGGGCCACGGAGGCGAAGTCGAGCCAGATGTGGTCCTTCTCACAGAATTCCTGAAATACATGCCCGGTAAACTGTGAACCGTTGTCGGTAATGATGGAGTGCGGGATTTTGAAACGACAGATGATGTCATGGATGCAATCGACCGCTCGGCCAGGGCTGAAGCTGGGGACCGGCTTGGCCTCAATCCACTTAGTGAACTTGTCGATGGCACGAAGAGATGAGTAAAGCCCCCAGGCACCTGTCGGAAAGGCCCGAGGATGTTGAGCCCCCAGACCGCAAAGGGCTATGTGATCGGGATCGTCTGGAGGTCTTGAGCCGGCAGATGCATTTGCCGGGCGTAGAACTGGCAGTCCTTGCATGATCAGATGAGCTTCTCAGCGTCGAAGACTGCCATGGGCCAGTAGAATCTCTGGCAGAAAACTTTACCGACAAAAGACCTCGGGGCAGCATGGTGGCCGCAATGCCCGAGTGAATGTTGTCGAGGAGATGTAAGATAATGCCGCTGGGACTTCTCTTGTAAAGTTTGTTGTCGATGATGACGTAGGCTTTGGCTCGACGTGAAATGCACCTGGCCTCGTTGGTGTTGACTAGAAGAGTGCCGTCTTGGATGAAGGCGAAGATGGGACCAATCGGGGACAACGGCCATGATGTCCGCTTCGGGGGGTTGGAGCTTGCTCGCCGACTGCCACCTTGACCTCTGGGTCGACGGCATCATCTTTGAGCTTGTTGGTCGGTTTGGAGAGGACCTCAACGAAAATGTCGTCGGGGACCGGATCTCGCCCCGAGGCCATCCGGGCTAGGGCATCGTCCGCTTCGTTGTCGGGCGTAGAACATGATGGAGCTCGAGCCCGTCGAACTTGTCTTCGAGCTTGCAAACTTCCTGACAGTAGGCCTCCATCTTTGGGTCTCGGTAGCTTGATATCTTCATAACTTGGTTTACGACGAGCTCGGAGTTGCCCTTAACGTAGAGCTGTCGGACGCCGAGGGTGATGGCCATTCGAAGACCGAGGAGCAAAGCTTCATACTCGGCGGCATGGTTGGAGGCGGGGAAATGGATTTGCAGGACGTAGCGGAACTTGTCCCCTTTTGGGGAGATTAAGACGACACCAGCCCCCGAGCCCTTCAATCGGTAGGAGCCGTCAAAGAACATTGTCCAGTGCTCGAAGTCGGCGAGGGTCAGCGGTTCCTGAGCCTCGGTCCCCTCGACGATGAAATCGGTGAGGGTCTTGGACTTGATGGCTTGGTGAGGTATGTAGGTGATGTCGTGGCCCATGAGCTCCGTAGCCCATGTGGCAATGCGTCCGTCCACATCTTTGCCGTTGGTGATTTCTCCGAGTGGGAAGCTTGTCACCACCCGGATGGAGTGGCTGTCGAAGTAATGGCGTAGCTTGCGGCTGGTGATGAGGACGGCGTACAGAAGCTTCTCAACCTGGGTGTACCGAGTATTAGCGTCGGCCAGCATATTGCTGAAAAAGTAGATAGGCTGCTGGACTTTCAAGGCCCGACCTCCTCCGACCGCTCGACGACGAGGACAGTGCTGACAACTTTCGTGGTTGCGGAGATGTAGAGGAGCAGTGGCTCACCAAGGGTCGACGAAGTTAGGACCGACAGGGTCAAGAACATGGTCTTGAGTTGCTCGAACACCTCTTGAGCCTCGACGGTCCAGGTGAAGCGATCAGACTTTCGCAAGAATCGATAGAAAGGAATTACCTTCTCGCCGAGTCGGGAGATGAAGCCACTGAGTGCCTCTAAACACCCAGTAAGCTTCTTGACCCCTTTGACGTTGTTGATGGGCCCGAGGTTGCAGATAGCGGTGATCTTCTCGGGATTGACTTCAATGTCGTGCTCGGAGATAGCAAAACTGAGGAGCTTGTTGGTGAGAACGCCGAAGATGCACTTCTCAGGGTTGAGCTTGATGCGGTACCTTCGAAGGTTGGCGAACGTCTCTTCTAGGTCCCCAATGAGGTCGGCAATATGCTAAGTCTTGATGACGATGTCGTCAATGTAAACCTCCAAGTTCCGACCCAGCTGGTCATGGAAACACTTCTGCATGTAGCGCTAATACATGGTGCCAGCATTCTTGAGCCCGAACGGCAATGGTGACGTAGCAGAAAGGGCCGAACAGTGTGATGAAAGACGTGGCCGGCTGGTCGGGGCCGCTCATAGAGATCTGATGGTACCCAAATTACGCATCTAGAAAACTGAGGGTTTCACAGCGAGCAGTGGAGTCGACCACCTGGTCTATGCGCGGCAAAGGAAACGGATCCTTTGGGCATCCTTGTTGAGACTCATGTAGTCAAAGCAAATCCTCCATTTTCCATTTTTCTTCTTGACCATTACAGGGTTGGCTAGTCACTTGGGGTTGTAGACCTCTTGGAGAGACTTAGCATCTAGTAGCTTTGTGATCTCCTCTCCAATGCCCCGGCGCTTCTTGTCATCGAAATGCTAGAATCGTTGCTTCACCGGTCGGGACCCGAGAATGATGTTGAGAGAATGCTCGGTGACCTTCGGGATGCTCGTCATATCAGAGGGTGCCTAGGCGAAGACGTCTCGATTCCAGATGAGGAAGTTGATGAGAACGCTTTTCTATTTGTCGATGAGCGTTGTTTCGATCCTGACCTTCTTGGTCGTGTCGGCGTTGTCGATGATGATCTCCTTGGAGTCGTCGACGGGCTCGAAGGATGCAGAGGTAGCAGGCTTGGAATCGAGGGTTGGAGCCGAGCCCTTGGTCTTGCGAATCTCCTCGCGCTGGATCGACCCTGTGAGTGCGACGGGCAGCTCAAAGCTTTCCTGTTGGCACGCGAGCACATGCTTGAAGCGGGAGGCCACGGTGATGACGCCTTTGGGCCCTGGCATCTTCAGTTTGAGGTAGACATAGTTTGGTACGGCCATGAACTTGGTGTAGCAAGGCCGACCGAGGAGGGCATGGTAGTGTCGGAGATGTCGGCCACCTCGAAGGAGAGCTTCTCGGTTCTGAAGTTGTCGCGGTCGCCGAAAGTGACCAGCAGGGTGATCTGGCCCAGGGGCACTGTGCTTCCCCTGGGGATGATGCCGTGGAACGGAGCGTGGCTTGGGCGGAGGTTTGACAACGAGAGCTGTATAGCCTTGAAGGTGACGATGTAGAGGACGTTAAGGGTGTGCTGCCGTCCATGAAGACCTTGGTCAGACGCGTGGTGCTGAAGATCGGATCGAGCACAAGAGGCAGGCGCCTCGGCTGGGGCACGTAGTCGGGGTGGTAAGACCTGTCAAAGGTGATTGGGGCCTCCGACCACTTGAGGGAGGTCGGGATAGTGGAGTCGGCGACGTTGACCTCCCACCAGGTTTGCTTCTGATGGCACTGAGACTCATAAGCCACCTGCCCACCGAAGATCATGAGGCAGTCCTCTGGCTCGGGGAAGGCAGTGTCGGTGTCGCCCTCGGCTTCCTTCGCAGGAGGGTTGGGACGAGTAGCTTGACAAGAGTCGGGTCGGAAGTTACCTTTGAAGAATTCCCTCATCAAGTGACAGTCTCGAAGGGTGTGCTTGACTGGGGCTGAGTGGTTGGTGGAGGTTTGTCGAGTAGCTTCTCGAAGTGGTTGTTGTGGCTGGCTGGCTTCCTTACTTGGGGTAAGGCTGTCGCTCTATGACGCCCACGAACTCATCGTCGTGTTGCCGGTTCTTCTTAGGCCTCTTGCTGCTCGAGCCGCCCTCGTACCGATCATCCTTGCGGTCAGAGCACCTGTCGGAACGACTGGCGGTCTTGCGGTCGGGCTTGGACTTCTCCTTGTACTTGGCCCGATCCTTGTCGAAGTTGGCTTGGATAGCCTCTTCTCCAATGGCAAAGGTGATGGCGATGTCGAGAAGGGCACGGGCCGTTCGAGGGTTTTTATACTCTAGCTTGTGGACGAGCGCCCTGGATGTCGTGCCGTAGGTGAAGGTGCTGATGATGTCGGCGTCGCTTACGTTGCGCAGCTCGTTCTCCATTCGTGAAAAGCGCTGGATGTAATCCCGGAGCGACTCGCCTGACCTCTGCTTTCAGTTCTTTAGGTCCCATGAGTTACCTGGCCGAGTGTAGGTCCCCTGGAAGTTACCGACGAAGATTCGACGGAGGTCGGCCCAATCATGGATGCAGCCCTTGCGAAGATGCTCGAGCTACCCCCTGGCCGAGTTGGAAAGGAAGAGTGGCAAGTACTGGATGGTGAATAGATCGTCTGCGCCCCCGGCACTGCAGGCGAGATGATAATCTTCAAGCCAGTGGGTTGGGTTGATGTTGGTCGGAGCGCGAAATCTCTGAGGAATCTTGGCTCTCCAGATCTGGGTCCCAAACGCCTAGGGTCCGACCGCGTCAGGACTGGGGCTTCGGAGATGGTCGTAGCTGCGTTGACGGTCGTGGCGGTCGGAAGTTCGCTCCCACCTAGACTCGGCGTCGCGCTCGCTCTTGGCTTGCCTCCTGGCATCGATGGTGTGGTGGACCTCGCGATGCTACCCGAGGCGCAGGCGGATGGAGCCAGCCGGTGGCAGTGGGTCACGTGCCTTGGTCCGGCCGCCACGGCTGTCGTGGGCCGGGCTTCGTTGGTCGGTGCGGGGTCGTTGGGTGCTGTGGACCTCGAAATGTTGTGGTCGGAGTGACGGTTCAGGTTGTTGAAGCACGCCGTGGAGGTAGACGCGCAGACGCTCGTAGGTTTCCTTGAGCATAGGGTTGTCGGGCGTGGCAGACTTGTTGAGGATGTAGGCCGCCGCCGCCAGGTTCTCGAATGGACTATTGAAGACGGGCGTGCCGCCATCCTGTAATACTCTCAAAATTTAAAATATAAAATAAGCTTTCTCCCGCGTTTCTCCTTTATTCTTTTTAGCTACACTTTTCTCCTTTTATTATTAAAGGAAAACCTCATATAATGAGTAGAACCCAGAAAGCCAAATTTCAAAGAATTAAAATTTGTCTCCTTATAAGTGCTTCAGTTGAAGTTCTCTTTTCGGATTTATCGAAATTTATTCAAATTTATTTGAATTGCAGTTTTTGATTTGCCTTCAAAATTAAATGCCAAAACCCCGCTGCACGGGCCGTCACTTTCGGCCCAACTCCCCACAGCCGCCTCGCCTCCACTTCCGCTGGGTCGTGCATTTCAGGCCCCCCAGGCGCGCATGCG
>BCLG01000104.1:181579-239032 GCA_001602295.1 Zoysia matrella
CAAGTGCGCGTCAATCGCCAGGCCTCTGGGCCGTGAGGCAGGTCCAGCCGCCACGTGCTGGCAGGTGGGCCTCTGGCCCACCTGGCAGCCTCTTGCCACCCACGCCGACTGGCCAGTGGGCCACTGGCCCACCTGTCGGCCACACGGCCAAAACGATAGGCGTACCCCGCTAGGTGCACACACAGATTTATTCCCAAGCCATTTTAACGCCAAATAAATTTCCAAAAATTCCCAAAAAATCCCCACTTTTCAAATACACCGCTACACGACAGAAACCCACCTAGCAAGCCCTTTTTTCGTACCACAAAATTTCACATTAGCCCTCCACATGTTAAAATATTGCAAAAAGGCCCTCACACTGTGTTGGTCACCATTTTCACATACCACCTCCGTTCACCGAGGTTTTTGCACCGTTGGAATCTTAAACCCGAACCCTACCTTTTGAAGCCACCCAACACTCTGAGATTCCCTATTTGTTTTGTTGTTTATTCAATTCTTTTTTTATGATCGTTTTTCGCTATAGATTTATTTTGTCTTTCTCTCGCGTAGACGATGAAACGCTCGGAGACGAAGGAGTCGCTGACCCGAAGTATGAGGAAGAACCCGAGGATACCTTCGAAGGCAAGTCCTGATCTCTTGATCATTTTGCACCTAGATTTTTCCTATGCAACTATAGGACCTGTATGCTTGCATGATTATAGTCATATGTTCAAACGTTGTGTAGTTAATTTCCTATTTGTTCTTACGTATTTATATTAAGCTCAGTTACTTGCTTCCATTAAATATGAATACTACCTTATTACCCGTTGATGACACCCCCTTGTTAACCATAGGACTTCCTTTGTTAAAATCCTTTCACAAACGAAAAGTTGCCTTGACATTAGATTGCTTAGGAAACCTTATGCGATGCAGTACATCACCACACCATACACCAATCATTTTATGAAATGTGTTAAAATGAGTTTGGTGGTGTGAGTAAAATAAAGTGGGATTGGGTGTTAGTGCAAACTGGTGCTAGGTGATGGGAAGAGATATTGTTTCTGTTTGTGGGGCATAGCTCCTAGTGCTATGTGTTGTGATGGGTGTTAGGGTTCAGACTGGTCCTCCTGCCGTGGACGAGCGCCACCCCTGCTATATAAGGACCGGTTCATCAGACCTCAACGTAGTGATTTCGTGCAACCACAGAACCCGTTTTCTTGGGAGGAACTCATTCTACCCCTCTGGTCATCCACATTGAGCCCCTTAGGCGGTCGGGTGGTACCAAGGTCCCAGGAGAGGACATGAGATACTCACGGTCTGGTCCTTGATTACAGAAATAGCACGCGCCATGAGATTGTATTGCCCACAGGTATAGTCCCTGGTTTCATAATCACCCGTCTGTGTGTGGGGTCCAGGGAGATGTCCTAAACCCACGATCTGGCTACGAGAATGTGCTATCGCATCGTCGGCATCCCCAATAGATGACCCCTGGATGAACCTTGTGGTGGAATCTGTGGATACCTTTGCATGCGTAGATTGAGCGCTATGCGACTCTGTTGATCAAGAGGAGCATAGCCTGTGGGTATGGTGTACAAACTCTACAGAGTGTATAATCTATCTGGAATGGCCATTGTCACAGTATTGACACACTACAGCTTGGGCTCACTTTGATTAATCTTAATCATCTCCTTGATGGTGTGAGTGGGTGTAGGTGCCCCGTATTTTGTAAAGTGTCTGGTTGGAATAGTGGAGGCCCATCCAATTAAAACTTGGGAACTGGTAGGAAAGGTGACTTCTCCCCCAGGTCCAACCTCTAAAATACTGATAGAATAGGAGTACTTGTCTTCTTGTTTTGAAAACCCTTCAGTAGAGATGCCTGCATAAAAGTGCTGCTTTCGCTATAGAAAAACCATAGCCTGCCATTGTTGGCCTACTATGCATGAATACAGCTAAGTACGAGGTTAGGACTTACTGAGTACGTTTGTTCTCACCCTTGCTGCTAATGTCCAGATGAAGAAGAAGATGGCGCTGAGCTCGATGGCGATGAGTAGGCCTCATTCTACGCGCAAGATTGCCTGTGGATTTTGCTTCTTTTCTTTCCTTTTTATGTAATTACTATTCGAGGTTGCCTAGTGCACCTTGTTGGCTTGTGAGGTAAGACTTGCTTGTAAGACTCTATTTCGGACAATATATGTAATATCAATGATATGTGCTATGTATCTACGATGTACATGCGTGCCAACTACTGATCTAAGGATTGGTACGGTGCTCACGAGTTCTCCCAAAAATGGGGTACGACACATCCATGATCTGCTGGTATGTGAACCATGCTCAGGCTCGGGCTCCTGCGCTGGTCGCTTCAGAGCCCTTGCTCGGAGCATCATCCCTGGCAGCGGTTTGGCGCCGGACGGCTTCCTCAATGATGGAGAGCGCGCGATGACGTGGAGAGGTGTCGCCATCTAGAGTTTTGTCGGGAGTCCTCTGCTCCGCGGCCTTTGGAGCCTGCAGCATGAAGCACTCCCGAGCCAGATTGTGGCCTATTACTGCTTGAGTCTGACGGTGACGGCCACGCGCCGCGTTGGTCGGTGACGGCTTCTAAAGAGGAAGGTTTGGCCAGCAGCGAAAATACAGACGCACCACGATCGACCATCACGAGCGATGGCAACCGCCAAACTCCCAAAGCGAAGGTGAGAGATCAACGTCTCTCCCACTAGAGCGAAAATCGAAGCCATCGAAAAGTGTCACGAAAACGCACCACAAAAACCTCCGTCCTAGCGTGCCAACTGTCGGTGTTCTGACCACCGACACAGCAGAATTTACGTAATCAAAGAGGGATTAAGTGTGCTCTTCGTATTTGAAGTGACCTAGGCTAAGAAAGACTCAAGGTTTAACCTGGTTCGGGCCGCCTCGGAGGCGTAATACCCTACGTCCAGGGAGAGAGTGGGTATTTCGTATCAGCTCATAACAAGGTTACAATGGCAGAAGGGCTCTTGCTCAGGGAAGAACCTTGGTTCTCATGAGTGGTTTGTGTATGAGAACTAGAACTGAGCTTGACCCTTCGACTAACGCCCCCGGTACCCCTCTATATAGGGGTCGGACCGGGGTTACATGGCTTGGCGCCTATGGAACTGGGTGGCTCCCTGACGGTGGGGCTGCTATCTTCTGTGAGGTTGATCTTTTGGTGCCTGCTGACGCCAGAGCAGATGGTCAGCGTCCTTCGATCGTCCTTCTGTCCATCGTCGGGGGACAAAGGTATCTCTACCGTTTGGCTTTACTGCCCGGTGGGCAGCTTTACCTGCCGCCGGAATGCTTTACCTCCTTCTGTACTGCTTTACCGCCTTGTCTTGGTTGCTTTAGTGTCTTCTGAGCAGCTTTACCTTCTTTTGTACGTTGTCAGGAATCTCTGTGCCTGTTAGATACGACCGTTGAAGCCTTGTCATCGTCCGGCCCCGACCTTGGCGTGGTCGGGCCAGCATCTTCGGGTGAGTTCGGTTGTTGGGGACCAGGCGGTGTCTTCAGGCAGCCCCGACCCTAGGGGGTTGGGCCATCCCTTCGGTCCATGACGTGGTGAAGTCCTTCGTGGGCTGTGAATTGAGCCGTCGGCCGTAATCAGTGGCTGGGCTTTTGTATTCATGCTGGGCCTTTAGGTACCCGGGGTACATAGCCTCGACAAGACTGCAAATCTGTCACTCCACCATGCCTTTCCGAAATCATGAATGATGAAGACCACGGGGGTATGTAAATCACTATAGGAATCTACAGGTTTCCCCACGGATTTTTCTTTTCCTCAGGGTTTCGTGATGATTCCTAGGGACAGTATTTCTCAAGGGCTGATTCGAAATCCGTAGGGAACTGAAATCTTTCCCTACCATTCAACTTGGTTCCTAGAGAACTCAGCACCTTTTCCTAGTGTTTTCACATTTCATAGGGAAATTAAAAGCATTCCCTACTTATTTCCTATGGGAATCAGAATCCCACGAGTCAGTTTAAAAAATGAGCAGGCGGCCATGACTATAGGAAATCTTTCCTCTATCTCTTCTATCCCTTTTTATCTCACCCATTTGAATCTCCAAGTGTTCATTCTTATCTCTTCCTGTACCAGCAGGCAGGGGCGCTGGGCATGCAGCGAGCATGCGGTGCGGCGAGCCACAGCGGTGACGTGAGGCGTGGAGGGCGATGAGAGGCAGCAGCAGCGGTGCGGTGGGCCACAGCGTCGAAGAGCGGTACGGAGGGCGACAGGAAGCAGCAGCAGTGGCACAGCGAGCCACAACGGCGACGCGAGGCACGAAGGGCGACGACAGGCGGCGATGGTGCGGTGGGACTTGGCAGCGACGTGAGGCACGGAGAGACTCAGGTGGCAGCGGCGTGGCACGGCACACATCCGAGCGCTGCTGGGCGGTGGCTTTCGGGCACGCGGGCAGTGCAACAGCGAGCGGCAGCAGCCGTGAAATGATCTAGGACAACAAAAAGGGGGGTTAAATCGTTGGATTTATAGAACTTAATTCGCTACAAACTCGATTGCAACAAGAGCAACCTACACAATTCTAGTAGGCCAAGACCCCAAACGATGCTAGTGGTAAGATAAAGACAGCAAGCAAATACTAGCGTGATAGCCACAAAAAAAAATCGTAAAGCAACCTATAACTCTACTCAACAAGATGAAATGCGAAAAGTAAAGAAAGAGAGTCAAGAGAACGCTCAGTGATTTTTCCCGAAGTCTCAGAAGGTTGGCGCCTTCCCCCAATCCTCGTTGGACCACTCCCGTTGGAGTACCCGTCCCTCCCGCCATTTCTGAAATGGTGCTCTCAATGGTATGCTCCACTTCCCAGAGTGAAGTCACTCGCGATCCGGCTGTAGCACACAATACCCTCGCGCAAAAGCAAGCCTCCAAGGCTCCGAGCGCTCCCTCTTGGTGTCTTTTTCGAGCAGAGAACCCGAAACTGCTCACAAACTTGATGTCGTCTTCCACAATCTTCTCAGAAGCTCGAACACCGACTTTTAGCCGGTCTAGGTTGCGAAACCAAGAGTAATAGGCAAAGATCACTCCTTTCAAAGCCCCACAAGCTCTAGAATTGTATGAATGCTCCTATTCACTCTCCTACTAGCACCAAAGATCTCCAATCTTGTGGTGTGCTCTCTTTTTGGTGTCCCTTGGCCTCTCACAATTTTTCTTCAGCAATTCACCTCAGGCACACTGCAAAACATCCCCCTCTGCGGTTTAAATAGGCTCCAAGCCCAGAAAGAACTGTTGGAACGTGATGTCATAAAGCTGACCGCTTTTGCCAGTCACCAGACTGTCCAGTGACTCCTCCCACTGGACTGTCCGACGCACCACTGGAGTGTTCGGTGACTCCTTCTGTCAGCAGACCAGGGAAACACCCTCTCTAAAATCCATTCCATATGACACTGGACTGTTCAGTGCATACCTTTATTGGATAGTCTGGTGACTCTCACATTTGGAATACCAGAGACACCTCTTCTGGACTTCGTCTTCATATTCACCGGACTGTCCGGTGGGTGACCAGACAGTCCGGTGTCTTCTTCTCTTCGACTCCAGAGAGCACCCTCTATGGACTTTGCATCTTCTGGCTCATTGTACTGTCCTGTGACCTCACCAAACTGTCCGATGACTCTTCTGCAACTACAAACTTGGATCTTCGACTTCGACTTGACTTCGGCTTTGGCTTTGCTTCCTCTGCCATCTTCAGTGCTTTCTGAGGTAACTAAGAGCATTAATACCTCCTAACACTTGTATGACCAAAAAACGAATAACTTGACCCCCCTTAATAATACCGACAATCAGATGGACTCTCTGCCTTGTCCTTAGCCTCGGTCAACCGACGCGCAAAACTCCTCATCTTGGGATCATCCTTGTCATCCATCGAGGAAGCCCACCATGTTGACGTAGAATATGTGGGGTGGTACCTAAAAATCATAATCATTACTTATGGTGTTCATTCAATCACCAAAATCAATTCATACTTTTTAACGGGACTTCAAAGTTCATAAAGCTTACAATCTCCCCCTTTTTGGTGATTGATGACAATAATAGTACTCACATATACATTCAAATGAGATGATATCAAATGAAGGAAAGAAGCACACGTTGAAACAAATACTTACCCGTTACCTTGATGACTCCCTCTATTAAATTGCATGAGTTCTCCCCCTTTGTCTGTCTTTTGAAAGTCGCCCTCCCTTCTCTATTGTAGCTCTCTCTCCCCGTCATCTAATCATGCAAAAAGATGGCATCGAGGAAACAAATAGAGAGGAGAGAAGTTGGGTAAACAAAGGTTAGTGCACAAGAGAACCTGCACCACAATCACATCACATGGAGTCATAATCACAATAAATGCACAAGGGTTAGTCCAAAAACCAAGTGAATCTCAATGAGCTAAAATGATCAAATAAACACAAGCTCATCAAAATGTCACAAAGAGCCAATGAAATCTGCCAAATAAAATCCAGAGCCCTAGCTACCCATCCACGGCCTCGCTAGACTCTCACAAGCAATGCCATAGACCTAGAAGAAGTCTAATCCTCTGCTGGCGCGGCTAGGGAGTCGGGTGCAGTGACAACTGGTGGCTGCTCCTCTGAAGCTGGCACTGCTGCTGCTGCCACATCTCCTTTTGGATGCTCAAAAACATCAAACGCGCTCAAGCCAAAAGCCGACATCGAGGAGGGCTCCTTGACATCAGCTGAAGCTAGCTGATCTAAACTGGCTATGGCAAGGGCCTAAGCTGCATCCTCTGTAGAGTATCCACCCTCAACTATGATAGCTGCATCTAAAACATTGGGCTGCTCAGCTGTGGTGGCTGCTGACTCTGCCTTAGAAACTGTCGGCGATGGCTCTGTAGGCATTGACTAAGTTGTGGTAGCCTCGAAAGAAAGCACTCTTGGAGCTAGTGGAGAGCTACCAACAACTATCCTTGTCTCCAATGTCGGCACTGTCACTCCAGGCTCAGCTGACACAAGAAGTGGTGACATGGAGAACGAGAAAATTGGAGAAAACTAACAAGCTGTCACTGGTGCACTGGCTCCGCTGTCACTGGTGCACTGGCTCCTCCGATAGTCAACGAAGAATTGGCTGCTCCAAAGGGTCCGAACGGTGATAGTGGAGCTGTGAGCAAAGTACTATACCTAGCTACTGTACCTAGGTTGCTGCTACTATGGCTGCTAAAGCTGAGTTGTAAATGCAGGCACTGGAGGCTGAGGTGCTGTAGGCTGTAGCTGTGAAGGCACGAGACTAGGTAGCGTGGTTGTCAAAAATACGGGCAATGGCAGCATATGGATCCATGGAGGTATGATGCAGTAGCTCCGAACCTGACAGACTTGTAGAATATGGTTGCTGCCATCTCCAGCTGAGTGGAACTCCCTGTCTTGCTGTCTCCTCTCCTTAGCTAGCACTCTCTGCACCCTCAGTCTCTCCTCAATGTGGAGGCGTTTGAGTCTGGCAGCTAGTACAGGGTCAAGTCTAGCACGAGAGGTAGGTGTCTCGGCCTAATCTGAAGCCTCAGTACTCCCAACCCTCGGTTGCACTCCCTCCGGAGCCTCAGTACTCCCAACCCCCGGTTGCACTCCCTCAGGAGCCTCAGCCTCATACTCAAACTCCTCGGGGCTGTGGTCTACTCTCCTTCAGGGGTGCTCTGTAAAGCTGACACTCATAGAACCTTGGAGTTAGATGGCTCAACTAGACTGAAGGTAGTAGTAATCTCTGGCAATGCTGTGTACTCCTTCTTAGTCATAACACCAGCTCTCCTCAGCAACAGGCATATATATGGAGCAAATAGAAGCTGACGAGCTCCAATCCCGTCAAAGATAACATCCTCTATCTGTGCAAGCAACAGATCAGTCATATCGAATACCTCATACCTCAGGAGAAAACAGAGCAGCCACTGATGAAAAATGATGACTCGCTCTCTGTAGCCAGATCTAAGGGCAATGGTCTTGCCCAGCAACCCTCTCATGTCACAAGCCTCATGTGTTAACCACAGAGGGTGCCTCGAGTAGTGTTTCCCATGCAGTGGTGGGGAAAGGTATACTCAGTCTCTCGTCGCTCGGCTCCATCCCTCCAAACGGTCTGTAAGGTGGCAAGAAGTCCAGATGGTCCAGAGCATGGATCTGTGTCTCAAACGATAGGAACTCCAGAGCAAAAATTACATCAGATCTCTCAAACAGATGTGGATCCCCTCTGTATAAGAACCAGAGACGTGACCTATCGGGGGAGATCCACAGCGAGGCGTAGAACAGAAGAACGACCTCCTCACTGTACCACAGGGGATGGGTGACCAACTCAGAAAGTGTAGGCAGAAAACTGATGTGCTCCTCCATGTTACTCCCAGCTTCTCTGCTCAGTGCCTCAAAACAACATAGGTGATCTGCGGCAAACACTGAGCTCTAGCCCTTAGCGGCAAGCTGTCGACGAAGAGCATCATAAATTGTTCGCTACAGAATAGTCCAAAAATGACCAACATCTCCATGCCCTCTACAGGGACCGAACAATAGAATCCACTCTCCTCTTGGCCTTCATGTTCGGGCCCTTGATCCCTTGACCCTCTCCAATGTTCCTAATCATGATAAAGTCATTAGGTAGCAATCTATTCTCAAAGAAAGAAAGACACGTGTTTAGAAACGAGCTCACCTCTAAATTTAATTGTCTTGAATGGGCCCTTGTGATTGGACCACCTATAGTAGGTGGAGGAGCGATATGTGTATCTAATAAAAGGATGTCCTCATCAAGCTTGAACCATCTAGCCTACCCTCAGAATGGAGATGGATGAGGAAGGAGATGAGATCCTGCTTGAGTATACCAGCCATGGCCCTGTACTGGTTAGGTGCATGACAGATCTGTGGCAGAAACAATCTCGAGCTCCGAGTCAATAAGGAAGGTGACAACGACTCACCCCCTTCACGAGGACATCCCATCATTAGATAAACATAATACTTCTTCGATTACTATTGATCACAAGAGCTCATGCACAACAACTGAACTTAGAGGTGACCTCATTTCTAAACACACGTTTACCATCCTTTCATAATAAATTGCTACATAATGATTTTATTGTGATTAGAAACATTGGAGAGGATCAAGGAAAGCACGGAAACGACTTGGAGACGCTTAAGAAAAACAAGACACGTTTAATTCCTAAATAATTTCAGTCCAACATGGATTCGAGTCTTCCTTGGTTTCAGGAGCAGTCCGCACTAAAAATAAATGTCTAGGTTGCATCTCAAAATTCGACCGGATCATTAGGAATTGTTAAAATAAGATGATATTCAAAAATAGTTCTAGTATTGCGATCTTTTAGCCTTTGGGTCGTATATCTTTTCTACATCTATTAGTATTAGGGTTACCCCCTATGGACATTCTAAACACTATATAAATAGTAGTCGCCATCATTTATAGTAGGGTTTTTCTTAGATTATTTTATTTTCATACAGTTTATTTGTCAAACGGTTTGTGAGATCCCAACTTGTAATCTTAATCTATATTTCACATTTGTTGCGTTCTTTCTTGTTCTTACACGTGTCCTTCAATTCAGAGACAAGAATTAGCATTCTTGATGTGGTTAATTCGGTAGCGCACAGTTGATAACCATAGGTTAAGTGGTGTGGCGATTGTGGGGCTTGAATTGGTTGATTTGAGGTTGGATCAATTATTTGTTGCATGTCACACCTGGTTTTAGGGTCAAAACCAAATGCACCTTTATGTGTGCCCAAGAATTAAGTTTTACACATAAAGCGACTTCATTAATGGTAAAACAAAATAATGTCTCAATAAAAGAGAAATAAGCGATTACCGAAATACAGCGGAAAAGAAAACTAAGCGCAGCGTAGCTTTCACAGGCAGTGGACTGAAGAGAAATCATGCCTAGACTTCAGCTCCTAAGTTTTCAACTTCATCACAAACTTATTCAACTGAGCATCATTTTTAAAGGCAAGGTTGCGTACGGGCAAAAGCAACGAAAGGCTATATAGGGTTCCTTTGCATAAAACTTGCAATAGAGAGACACTCCTATTAAGAACCTAATTACTAAGTGATAAGCATCGAACGCTTTTATATCATCAAACATGCCTACAGGCTACCTGCCAGTGACACCAAATAATAACGGATCACAGTATCCCACTGTGCTCCACCAACCAAGCCATACCAAATCCCACTAATGGTTTTAAAAAAACGAAATCCCTCTAATCATATGAGGGTCTATGCAATGCACATGACCATGAGCACGGCTATCATGACAGTTTTAATCCTGCAGAGGTTGTACATATTCACCACGAGAAGTGATTTCATCTCCTGTTTCCAAGTGACTAAAGAATCTCCATCCTGCCGGTGTCAGCTGTGCACTCTCACACTTCTTTTGGTGTGAAGGCTAAGAGATCACTTCAAAGCTTTTCCATAGCTTCTTCCAGCTTGTACGTGCCCACTAAGGTTTTACCCGTCAAGAATTAACTATAACCTGAAAGGCCCCCTCTTGCACCCTCCCTTCATCTCTATCCAGCCGGTTCTAGGCGTACCCCACTTTCCCCGCTCCACCACCTAGCACGAACATAATTGGTCTCCACCACTTGCTACGCTAGGCCACGTCCATTCTTTGTTATGCCTCCCTTGGCCGGCGGCGGCGAAGGACCGGGGCGTGAGACGGCGAACTCAATTCACCGGCCAACTCTGAAACAGAGAGGTATGTTTGGGACTGCTTTTCAATTTCTATTCATTCGTATCCTGTTCCTTTACAGAGGTGTGGCATATATAGCCCTTGCACATGGTTACAGCTATATACAGGCAGCAATTTGCCAACGCACACACACGCTGGTGCCAGCTTCTTCGTATCTCCCTTCCCACCAATACGCCGGTTCAAACATGAGAGCGACGTCGCTCAGCTCGACGCAGCCGTGGTTGTTACATCAACCCCCCTTGAAAACTTGCTTGTCCCCAAGCAAGCTCATCCGGGAAGCGGCGCTGGATGACATAGAAATCTTCCCAGGTTGCAGCCGAAGCTGGTAGAGTGGCCCACTGAATCAGCACTTGAGGGACAGCCGAATTTCCCTTCTTGACCAGGCGGCGTTGCAGAATAGCCACCAGGCGTGTATATCTTTGCCATCCAAGTCGGCCACTGAAGGAAGCTCGGAGTACACAGTAGTGTGATTAGGCACAAACAGCTTAAGCTGGGACACATGAAAAACAAAGTGCACGGCACTGCTCTCTGGCAAGTCCAGTTTGTAGGCGGCTGCACCAATTCGCTCCAAGACAGTGTACTGACCAAAGAACTTGAAAGCCAACTTAGGAAAAGGGCAATTAACCATAGAAGACTTGGCGTATGGCTGCAGTTTTAGAAGGACTTGCTCACCAACTTGGAACTCCCCAGCAGTACGCTGGCGATCAGCCTGCATCTTCATTCTGTTTTGGGCGGCCAGCAAATGGTCACGAAGCATAACTCGGTGTGCTTCTCGATCTTGCAACAACTAAGCTGCAGATTGTTCATCAGTTGGAGCAATAGGAGGTGCCGCGCCAAACTGAGGATCATGCCCATATAAAACTTTGAAAGGAGAGCAACCCAGAGCAGTATGGAAACTAGAATTGTACCAAAACTCTGCCAATGGTAACCAAGCAAGCCACTTCTTCGGAGTGGAGTTCACAGCACATCGGAGGTACATCTCGAGGCACTGGTTAACACGCTCACTTTGCTCATCAGTTTGCGGATGGTATGCAGTGCTGTGAAGAAGCTTAGTATCCGACAACTTGAACAGTTCAGTCCAAAAATGGCTTGTGAAGATACGATCCTGGTCAGAAACAATGGAATTAGGCATGCCGTGCAGGCGCACCACACTGTCCAAGAACACCTTAGACACTGTCTGAGCAGTAAATGGGTGCTTCAAGGGGATGAAATGAGCGTACTTAGAAAAGCGATCAATCACCACCATGATAGTATCATATCCTTCAGACTTAGGTAGCTTCTCAATAAAATCCATCGTGGGATCACACCACACACCCATCGGAACAAGGCAAAGGTTGCAAAAGCCCTGTTGGATGTAAAAGCTCATGTTTAGCCTGTTGACAAGTGCCACATTGTCGAACAAAATCTTCCACCTCCTGTTTCATTCCTTTCCAAATGAAATTCCTCTTGAGCCAGTGGTAGGTTGCCTGTGTCCCGAAATGGCCACCCAAGGCACTGGAGTGCATAGCAGTAATCAACTTAGTGCGAAGGGCAGCATTCTCAGAAATCCAGATTTGGAAACCCTTATGAATCAGCCCATTAGTAAGAGCATAACCTTGGTCATTAGGACTGTGAAGTGCAAGTTCAGCCAGTAATGATTGAGCAGCAGGATCAGTGGAGTAAGCATTTACCACTTCCTGAATCCAAAGTGGCTGTACTGCAGAAACTGTTGGTATGGCCATAAGATGACCAACCCTTGACAAAAGCATCGGCAGCTACGTTGTCTTTGCCGTTCTTGGAAACAATCTTAAACTGCAGTCCCATGAGGCAAGTCATAAACTTTCGTTACAAATCAGATTGCAACTGTTGATCATCCAAATAGCAAAGACTACGGTGATCAGTCCGGATAAGAAATTCTTGCCGGTTCAGATAAGGATGCCACTTCTCAACCGCCATGATAAGGGCCAAGAATTCCTTTTCATAAATACAAAGAGACTTATGCTGCTCACTCAAAGCTTTACCAAGATAAGCCACAGGTCTGTCATGCTGCATCAGGACGGCCCCAATCCCGGAATCACAAGCATTAGTTTCCGATATAAAGGTGTGCTCAAAATTGGGTAAAGCCAAGACAGGGGTAGAAACCATAGCAGTTTTAAGATCCTGAAAGGCTTGTTCAGCAGCAGGAGACCAAGCAAATTACTTCTTCTTCAGCAGGCTTGTAAGAGGTTTTCTAGAGGACCATAATTGCACACAAATTTCCTATAATACCCAGTCAGTCCTAGAAAACCCCTCAATGCAGTGATTGAAGTAGGAGTAGGCCAATTAACCATAGCAGAGGTCTTTGCAGGATCAGTGCCCACACCATGCACAGAAATAATATGGCCTAAATACACCAATTCGGTCTGAGCAAAGGAGCACTTAGAATGTTTCACAAACAGTTGATGCTCCCTCAATGTGGTCAACACTTGCCTAAGGTGCGAGACATGTTGGGAGAAAGTAGGACTGTAGACAAGGATGTCATCCATGAAAACCAACACAAACTTGCGCAGAAAAGGTGCTAGCACAGAGTTCATGAGACACTGGAACACGGCTGGAGCGTTAGTCAAACCAAACGGCATCACTTTAAATTGATACTGGCCGTGATGCGTCTTGAATGCAGTCTTATACTCGTCAACCTTTTGCATCCGAACCTGATGAAAACCAGAGTGTAAGTCCTGTTTAGAGAAATATTGTGTCCCTGCTAGCTCATCCAAAATTTCATCCACATCCGCTGTGGGAAAACTGTTCTTAACAGTGAGAGCACTGAGGCGTCTGAAGTCAACACAGAACCGCCAGCTCCCATCCTTCTTCTGCACTAACAGCACCAGTGAGGCAAAAGGACTAATGCTACGAGTGATAAGGCCAGCTTCCAACAGTTTCCTAATGTCACACCCGGTTTTAAGGTCAAAACCATGTGACCGTTTATGTGTGCCCAGAAATCAAATTTCACACATAAAGCAACTTCATTAATGGTATTTTTGCATAAAAGCACACAATAGAGACACACTTCCTATTAAGCACCAATTTACTATAAGTGAAAGACATCGCACCTATAGACCAACATGCCTAAGCTTACCTAGCTGTAGCACCAACATAAGAACCAATCACAGTCTCCCACTGTGATCCATGAACATCACCAAGCCGTACCCAATCTCACTAATCATGTGAGGGTCCATGCAATGCTCGTGACCGTGAGCGTGGCTATCACGACAGTTTTAACTTTGCAAAGGTTGTGCACATTCCCCACGAGAAGTGATTTCATTCCCTGTCTCCAGGTGTACTAAAGAATCTCCGTTATGCCTGCGCCAGCTCCTCACTCGCACACTTTCTTTGGTGTGAGGGCTAACAGATCACTTCAAAGCTTTTCTGTGGCTTCCACCAGCTTGTACATGTCTATTGAGGTTTCACCTATCAGTCACTAACCGTAACCTAGAAAAAGGCCCCTCTTGTGCCAGATGGTTCCCGGGAGTAACCCTCCATTCCCCACACATCTTTCTACAGGTGGATCCAGGCGTAACTCGCTTTCTCCACTCTATCGGTTGGCATGCGCAGAACTGGTCTCCACCACTTACTACGCCAGGCCGCGCCCATTCTTGGCTTGTGGTTGTACGGTTGCACATGGGTGGTCGCTTCAAGAACCGGTCCTCAGATTTGGAAGGATAACAAACCAAGGGACAGTGCCGGTAACCCCGCACATAACCCTACACCAACCATATCCCCCAAATCACTAATCTACAAGTTACTATTAAATAACCCATTAATTCTCCTGAAGCAAGTATGATAATAAATCCATTTAATATCACCCATCCCGACAACTACAAGCTAAGCATGTAACCTAGCCAACAAAAAGGTAAACTAGGGCGACAAGGCATAAAAAGAAAAGACTAGGGAATCTCTAATAATAGGTGCACATTCAATTTGGCACAAGCATGCAATCTACAAGATAGAGGTTTTGGAATGTAGGCACAAGATGATCAAAGACACTTGCCTTGCTGCTCCTGGGAATAGTATTCGACGGCTTCAAAGTCTTGTTTGTTGGAAATCCTCATATTACGGGTCCGAGATGAAGTCGCCTAACACACGAGAGCACAAACAATCAATCAATCAGTATGGTTATGTCATGAAAGCATAGGTTATTTCGGTACGATCGTTTTGATATAAAGATCACTGAAATCTGAGTTATGGATTAAAAGTTATAGCATTTATAAGGTTGAGGGGCTAATATGTAATTAATAATTAAGTTCTGAGGACCTATCTATAATTTGCAACATTGATTAAGGACTAAAAAGTAATTATAGATATGTTTAGGAGCTAAAATGTAAATTAGTCATAGGGCAGGGACTAATTTGTAATTAAATAAAAGTATAGGGGCTTCTCTGTGAAATTATCATAATTAATTACTACTAAGTTAATTATCAAATTATTATTATTAAATTATTATAAAAATTATTTTCAGATTAATAATATTGTTAATTATTATTTTTTGTTTATTAATTAACAGATTAATCCAAAATTAAATAACTTAATTTTTCTAATTAATTTTAGTTAACCTGATATGCTAACGTCAGCATGACCTCATGCTGACACAGTAAAGAATTGGATTTATTTTTGTTCGGAAATACTTGGATTAATTTGAGCCTTTGATTTCAAAATGGACGGATTGGATAATGTGTATGATGTGGCAGCATCTGTTGTGTTGGATTTGGATTGGATGGTCCGGATTTAATTAGATCTAAAGGAGGGGTCCGGTTTAATCTTGGCCATCCGTGCAAGATTGGACGGCTGAAGCAGCCCACGCCTGGCAAGGCAGTGGCGGCTGGCCGGCCAGCGGCAGCGCCATGGCGGCTAAGTCCGGCGAGCTTGCCCGGGCTCGTCAGTTCACGGATCTCGCCGGTTTTGGGCTCAAAACAACAAGGAGGACGTGGAGAGGTGCTCATCGTGGTTGGACGGGGTTGGGGGCGGCCGGAAACTAGGGCGCGACGGTGAGGGCTTCGGGTGGCTGCTTCGGCGGAGTCGTACGGCTCCGACAGATGGCGGCGCTCGACAGGGATAGGCTGGGTGGGGGCAGTGCAGCACGGGAATCGATGGCGCGAGGTCGACGCGGGCTGGGGCAGATCGGAACGGGGAGCGCGACGGTGAGGGGATGAGCTTGGGTTTTGCAATGAGAGAGAGAGAGCCTGGGGGTGGCGGCTTTTATAGGAGAGGGGGCGGCCGAGTCAAGGGCGGCGTGGGGTGTGATCTCGGCGGAATCGGAGCTGGCAGGCGGCGCGCGCAGGGATCGACGGCACGGCAGTTGGGCGGCTCCTCAAAATTGGATGGAGGTTAGGGATGACACGCGGGACCCACTTGTCTGCGAGAGGAGAAGAAAGGGGAGTGCTGGCCTGGTGGCTTGGGCCGGCTGGGCTGAAAGAGAAGGGGGGGGGGGGAGAAGATGGGCTGCGGGTGGAGGGGAGAGGGAAAGGGAGAGAGAGTGAGGATTTGGGCCCTGGGAGAGGTTTTGTCTTTTCCTTTTATTTCTTTAATTCTTTTGTTCCTTTAAATCTCTAGTAGCTTGATTAATTATTTTCCAATGCATTAAATTAAGTGCTATGCAAAGAATGATATGCAATGCACTCCTAGCAATTTAATTTGAAAAGAATTTATTCTATACTAAATTGTGAAATGCAATTAAGGAAATTCAAAATTTTAATATTTGAAAATGTTGAAAATTTAGGCCGTTACACCTACCCTGCCTTTCAATCTCGGTTTTATGCAATGGAGAATACTTATAAGGTCTAGAATTGACAGGCACAACATCAAGCTTAAGTGGAATAGCATGATCATAAGTACGATGAGGAGGTAAGAGTGCAGGAGCAGAGAAGAGGTCCTGAAATTCATTCAGCAAATCTATAATAGAAGGGTGTGCTTCCTCCTGAGCTGTCACAGAGAAAGACTGCACCACTGCCACTGCCCAAACCTCATTGCGTTTGATACACTTGAGCAATTGGTCAGCTGGTAGTTCATTCACCACACTGATCTGCAACGAGGCCCTGCAAGGTAACCTGTTCTCCTCAGTCTTTGAATTGCAAAAGTTTCTTGTCCCAAAAACAGACCATAGGACTATGAGCACTGAGCCAATCGTATCAAGAATGGCATCATAAACTCCCACAGTGAGCACCTTCATTGTAGTCTTGAAAGAATGATTAGGAATCCACCACTCCATCTCAGGAACCACTTGGTCAGAAACCATTGATTCTCCATTGGCCACCTTAACTAACACTGGTGTGCTATGAACAGGCTGAATACCAACTCGCTGCACGGAGGAGCTAACAAAGCTATGGGAACTACCGGAATCAATGAGAATAAATGACCTGGTTGTGTACCAAAGCTTTGACACGAATAGCCTCCCCCACATCACTACCCGAGATGGCATTCAGAGATAGCTGACTCATTTCAGCGATGAGAGCATCCTCACGTTCCAATTGTTGAAGCACATCCTCAGACAAAGGCATATCCAGCTCCTGTGCAGACAACACATGTAACTGAGCATGAGGATGTTTAGTACACTGAGCAACATGCCCTGGTTCAAATTTGTCACCACAATAGTAGCACAAATTGTTGGCGCGCCGATAGTCACGAAGCTGACGTTCCTTCCACAGCTCATTACCCTGAGATAATGGGCAAGAATCAACCTTAGAGGAACTGGCAGAGCGAGATACTGAGGGCTGCTTGAATTGCTTGGATCGACCTTGCTCCAACACAGCTTCCTGAATCTGAGCGAGCAATACCGCCCGGTCCACTGTCTCTGGCACATGAGCCAACAAAGTACGCTTAATCTCATCACGAAGCCCCTCCACAAAGTGAGACGCGAACAGAGTTTCATCCAAAGCGACGCTATGCATGGAGACTTGATAGTGCGCTGATTCAAATGCAGAAGCGTATTCATCCACTGAACCCTCCTACTTGAGCGTGAGCAAAGCCGACAGGTGCTTGCGGTAATCATATGCCCCGAACTTGGCCTCCACTGTAGCTATGAATGAATTCCAATTACCCGATCCATGCTGCTGTTTGAACACCTGCAGCCACTTAGCAGCGTTGCCCTCCATGTGCAGAGATGCTGCCGAAGTCCACATACACTCAGGTACAGAGAAGAGATGGAAATACTCCAGACATTTAATTATCACGCCAAATCCGCGGATCCGAACCATCAAAAAGCAGGAATGTAAGCTTAGGCAAAAGAGGGCAAAACGAATTGCTTCGGGTGTCCGAACGTTGGTTGAGACAATTCGTCGAACGAGTGGTGGTATGTACCACAACCAGATGTGAAGGAGAAGCAGGAACACCGGTGGTGTCCAGCTTGGAGCCACCCGAACCAGAGCACTTCAAGTCCTGATCCACATCCCGAGAAGGAGAAGTGCTGCGATGCTGCTTCCCTTTGTCTTGTAGGCGCATCATCTGCTGGGTTAGATTCCCCACCGCGACCCTTGTCGACTCCATGCGCTGTGCAAGCACATGATGATCTCGCGCCGCTTTATCAATCGCCTTGGAGTTCAACTCGATGTTCCCCAGGATGCGCTGCTGCGTGATGTCCAGTGCTTCCGCCCGAGAGAACAGCAAATCCATGTTCTCCATCAATCGGTCCCAACGCGTGTTGTCCGTCTTCTTCGTCTGTGCCATGGCGTCGAGGATGTAGGTTGTCCGGACCAAAGGACACTGCATCGATTGCTTCCAGGGCGCCATGGTGAACGCCGCCGAGGAGAACCCGAATCTGATACCACCTGTTATGCCTCCCTTGGCTGCCGGCGGTGAAGGACCGGGGCGTAAGACGGCGAACTCAATTCACCAGCCAACTCTGAAACAAAGAGTTATGTTTGGGACTGGATTTCAATTTCTATTCATTCGTATCCTGTTCCGTTACAGAGGTGTGGCATATAAAGCCCTTGCACCTGGTTACAGCTGTATACAGGCAGCAATTTGCTAACACACACACACGCTGGTGCCAGCTTCTTCGTGTCTCCCTTCCCACCAATACGCCGGTTCAAACCTGAGGGCGACGTCACTCAGCTCGACGCAGCCGCGGTTGTTACATTCTTACGATTGCACATCGGTGGTCGCTTCAGGAACCGGTTCTTAGATTTAGGAAGATCAACGTACCAAAGAACAGTGTCGGTAATGCCGCACATAGCCCTACACCAACCAGATCACCCAAATCTCTAATCTCCTTTTTGCTATTAAATAACCTATTAATCTTCGTGAGGCAAGTATGATAATAAATTAAGTTAATATTAGCCATCCCTATAACTCCAAACTAAGCATGTAATCCACCCAACATAAAAATAAATTAGAGGCGATAAGGCATAATAAGAAAAGACTAGATAAAAACCCTAATCATATGTGCGTAGTCAATTTGGCACAAGCACGCAATCTACCAAATAGATGTTTTGTAAAATGGGCACAAGATGGTAAATGACACTTACCTTTGTCATAGTACTACTGCTCAATAATATTGAAGTTGTGATTCTTGAAAGTCCTTGACTATGGTCCAAAGCGAAATCGTCTAAACGCACGCGCAGGCAAGATAGACAAGCAAACACAAAACAATAACAATTAGGAAAAAAATATAAGAGTACAACAGGATGATGTCATGAATGCATAGATTATGTTGCTACGGTCATTTTGGCGCAAGAATGCTGAAATCAGAGTTACGGTTGAAAAGTTATGATGTTTATAAAGTTTCAAGGACTAAACTGAAACTAAAATTAAGGACTTATTTGAAATTTCTTATATTAAAACATTAATATAAATTAATTTTAAAAATTTGTGATTTAAAAATGAAATTTATTAATTGATAAGAATTATTTTATAATTTACTAAAGTCATAAGGGCTTAGGAGAAAGGATATTATTATTATTATTATTATTATTACTACTACTACTTCTTCTTCTAATATTTATATATAATTAATTTATCAGTGTCACTAATATTACTACTATTATTAAATTTTTATATTTTATTATAGTTACATTTAATAAAGAAAAAATATCTTATTGCAATAATTATTATTGTAGTTACTATAATTATTATTATCATTATTGTTAATATGATTCTTAATAGTATTAATATTATTCTTAGTAGTATTAATATATAATGTTTTTTAATTCTTCTCTTTAAGTTAATAATATCATTAGCAATATTATTATTATTATTATTATTATTATTATTATTATTATTATTATTATTATCATCATCATCATCTGTACTAATACCATTAACAGTGTTAAAATGTAAAGTTGTAATCTGGTAGGGACCTATTTGCAATTTTAAAAGACTACAAGGACTTTTCTATAAATTATATTATTATTATAATTATTTTCTTTATTAATATTACTATTACATATTTTATTATTACTATTGTTGGCGTTTCATCCACCGGCACAGTACGATTTATGTATACGGAGAGTGATTCGTGTGCTTTTCTTGTCGAGGTGGCCCAGTCTACGCAAGACTCAGACATTGACTTGGTCCGGACCACCACGGAGGTGTAACACCCTACGTCTAGGGGAGAGAGTGGATTGTATAATCTCAAAACAAGGGTAACAATGGCGGTAGAGTCCCTGCACAAGCAAGAACCATATAATGTGTGTGTTGAATGTGTCAATGACTTGAATTTCATCGTCTAAAGCCCCCGGCACCCCTATATATAAGGGTCAGGCTGGGATTACAAGGCTTGGAGCCTACAAAACCGAATGGCCCCCTGACGGGTGGGGCCGCGAGCATCTCGAAGTTTATTCTCAGATGTCATCTAGCTCCAGATCATTTTGCCGGTGTTCTTCATTCGTCCTTTGTCCGGTACTTGGGGGGGAGTTGCTTTACCGTCTGCTGCACATTGTGAGAAATCTCTGTACCTGTTGGGGGTTGGTCGCTTAAGGCGGTGGTCGACCCTCAGTGTCGGATTTGTAAGGCGGTTCTCTAACTGTTGGTGGTCAGATTTTGTTGTTACCCGGTCCGGGCCCTCGGATGGATGGGCCGGTGTCTTCGGGTGAATCTGGCTATCAGGGGCCAGATAATGTCTTCGGGCAACCCTGACTGGGGGGGGGGGGGGGGGGGGGGGGGGGGGGGGGGGGGGGGGGGGGGGGGGGTTGGTGACGTGGTGAGGTCCTTCGTGGGCCATAAGTTGGCCCGTGGGCCGTGATTCAGAATCGGGCCTTCTTATTTATACTGGGTCCGTTGGTACCCGAGGTATATGATCTCGACAACTACTAACAGTACAATTGTTATTAGGGTTAATATTATTTTTAATCTATTAATCTAAAATCATTATCCTTGATTTCCTAATTAATTTATTTCTAAAGAATGCTTATGTCGACGTAATGCAATGATGATGAAGTAAATAATTTTTTGTTTTATTCTTGTTATAAATATACTAGGATTAACTTGGTGCGTCGGATTCTAATTCAGTGGATTGGATTATATTTAGGTGACCAGGCTCAATCTTGACCTTTGGATTTAATTTGAACGGATCGGATTTAAAATAAATAAAGCCTTAAATGGGATGTAATTCAGACCGTTTAGCGGGAATCCGACGGCCGAAGGGGCGCGGGGCCAGGCAGGCGGCGGCATTCTGCCGGTGGTGACGGCACCATTGCTGGAGCTCGGCTCCCAGTGCGACGGTAGGCGGTTCCGGTGGGATTTGGCCTAAAATGACGAGGAGAGCAAGGGGATTTATACCTTGGGGTCGCACGGGGTCAGAGTTGGCCGGAGATAGGGGCGTGACGGCGAGGCGCGGTGGTGGAACTTCGATGACTGTGTATGGCTCGTGCAAGCGGCAGCGATTGACGGGGGCGGCGCGGCGATAGGAAGCTCGGCCCGGAGCTCACGTTAGCCAAGGTGGCATGGAACCGTGGCGCAATGGGCAAGCTAGGGTTGGGTCTTGGAGCTCGAAATGGGGAGCGGATGGGCATGGGCGGTCGCTTGATAGCGAGGGAGGCGTATCTAGCACGGAGAAGAGGTTAGGGGGTGGGGATAGGGACTGTGGCTGTTACGGAAGGGATTGCGGAGACACAGCGCGGCTGCTCCAGGAAACGCGGCTGGAGGTTGGGGAAGAAGATAAGAGGGCCCCTTGCGGCAGTGAGAGAGGAGAGGGAGAAGAGATGGGGCGGCTGGACTGCTGGTCGGTTGAGTCGAGAGAGAGAAAGAGGTGGCCGGCTGGACCAGCTAGGTTGGGCTACAGAAAGGGAAGTTGGGCTTTGGCCAGGGAAGGGATCTGGTCTCCCTCTATTTCTTTTTTCCTTTTTTTTGTTTTCTTTTCTTACTCTACACATCAAATTATTTCACTTATTTTAAACACAAAGAAAAATTCATTTGAAACTAATTTGAGGGTAAGTCAAACATTTTAAAAGTTTCAATTATCATATCAAAACATTTTATCATGTTAAGAAACCTTTAAGGAATTTGAGAAACACCTTTTTCAAACAAGATAAACGTGTTTTTTAAAATAATAAAAATTACTTTTATAAAAAAAATTAAATGAGATACAAAACATTAACTTTATTTCCAAGGAAATTTGAATACATTTAAAATTCAAAAGCAAATAAATAAATAATTAATAAGAAACTTTACTTTTATTATCGAAAAAGGTTCACATCCCAAATTGAGAAAATTTTGGGTGTGACATTGCATCTCCACCAAATCCAGAGTTCTCGCAACTTGATGGATGATTGGGAACCACAGACACATCATCTCTAGTTTATTTTATCCCACTAACCATATAAGGTGGATAGGAGAGTTGGTTCATTTTAGAAAGTTTTTGGCCAACCCATTAACCCAGGAAGTAGAAAACTTGCATCCCTACTCTTGCCTTTCAGATTGAATATCCAATGAGCTGATGTCTCTGTAGGCTGATGAGGACACATTTGGATGTTGATTATGACCTTGTTGTCGACAATACTGGACTATTTTTGTGCATATACTACATCCGTTCCGAAATATATGTACTTCTAGGATTGGTCCAAGTTAAACTTCTTTAAGTCCCATTTTTGTAAGGTGGGATTGTTAGTAGCAGAGATTTAATGACGCTTTATTATATATAAATTATGTTACTAGATTCATTATGAAACATTTTGATAATTTGTAACTTTTATATTAGAAAATATTTAATTTTTTTAGATATTATTAGTTGAAGTTAAATAAATTTGAGTTTAACTAGACTTAGAAATACTTATATTTCAAAACAAAGCGAGTATAAATAAATTTAATATTCATTTTATATTAATTTCCTTTTTCACTAGAGATCATGATGTGCTATAAGTGTCGGTTTTGCATAGAAAGGCAAATTGACGTTGTTTCATAATTAAGTACTTATTGTGTTCCGTGATGAGGACATATCTTCATTGGTTATACACAACGTTCCTCCACTTACTATAGCTCGTACCCAACAATTTAATTTAGAGGTGAGCTTCTTCCCAAATACATGTCTTGCTTCCTTCGAGAATAGCTAATGATTTTATCATGATTAGAAACATTGGAGAGGATCAAGGGAAGTATGAAGAAGGACTTGGAGATGCTCAAGACCAGCAAGGCACATTGGACCCTCGAGTTGTCTCCGGGTTCCAGGAGCATTCCGCACTAAAACAGACGCCCAGGTCGCATAAGGGATCCGTTTTGGACGTTTTAGATATGGATGGAAATCTAATAAGATAATGTTTCCAACGGCACGGGTCTCATCTCCAAATTTGACCGGAGTCAGCGGAAATGGTTAAAACAAGATGACACCCAAAAATTGTTGTGGTGCTGCGACACTATCTTTTTGCCTTTGAGGCTTGGATCTTTCCTAGGCTCATTGGTATTAGGGTTTGCCCATCAGGATGCCCTAAACTATATATAATCAGTAGCCGCCATTAGTAGGTACATGTTTTGATTAGTTTTTATCTGTTATAATCAGTTTCGCCATTTAACAGTATGTTGGATTCCAACTTCGTGTGTTTAATTCACATTTCGCGATTGAGTTACGTTCTTCTTGTTTTTGCTTGTGTTCGATTCGCAGGCTGGGATTAGCCTTCTTGGCGAGGTCAATCGTGTGTGCACGGTTGATAACCTGATGAGAAGTGGTACTACGACTGCGAGGTTCGAATCGTGTTGATTTGAGGCCGGATCGATTGGGTGTCGCATCTCCCCCAAATCGGGAGTTACACGACCTAACGGAAGATCGGGAATCACATACAAGTACACATCAAGTGGTAATCAAAGCTTCAGGTATATCGTCAGGTTCACATCTGTCCTTCGTCGTTTTTTGCATTAATCCTATCGTCCACAGAAAAGCCTGAATACAAAAAAAATAGTAGATTGTTAGGTGTTTCCCTGTCCAAGCCATGTCTAGCCTTTGCATAATTTTATTTTAGAGCCTGTAGTGTTGAATTTATGTCCTTAGTTTGTGTTTTGGTTGCTGAATTTTGAAATCTTGTTGCATCCATGTGTTTTTCTTCTCATTCATCTATTATCGTGTCACATCTGTTATTTGTTCCTTTACATCGAATTTTATCCCACTCACCCATCCCATATTTTGACCACAAACAGATCCACCCTTCATAGATTCATCTTTTCATAATTATTCACTGCTCAATCATCCACAAAATCACCACCTGATTGCATCCCAATTGCGCTTCACAACTTCCAAAAAAATGTCTCAGGCACCCTTTAGTAAAACAACCATAATTTTTGCATACAAACTCGAAATTGAGCACATTTTTTTTTCAAATTCTCAAAATGGTCCGGCAAAATTTTGAAGGCCAAAATCTCCCTGGAAGAGGGCCTTTGTGAATTTACAAGTTTTAGCATAGGGTTGTCGGGTGTGACGGCTTCGTCGAGGACACAAGCTGTTGCCGCCATATTCTCGATCCAGTGGGCGAAGACAGGTGTGCTGGCCGCCATGATCTGTTGGTAGGCGGTACGTGCGCGGGCTCGGACGTCGTTGTATGTTGTGGCCGCGTCCTTGCCCAGGTTGTCGGCCCAGCGGCGATAGCTTTGCACCGCATGGGCTTGCTTGACAATGGAGATCACTTGATGATGTGGAGAGGTGTCTCCGTTTGGCGTGTTGCTGAGAGGTGTCTCCTCCTCAGCCTTGGGAGACTACAGCATGAAGCACTCCCGCACCGAGTCATGACCCAGCGTCAGAGTCGACGACGGCGGACCGTATGCTTCTTGTGCGGGGACTGAAGATGAAGCTCGCCGCCTTGGTCGGCGACGAAATCCAGGCTCTCGAAGTGGAAGGCCTAACCGGCGGTGAAGGCGGGGACGCACCACCGGCTATCTCAAGCGACAGCGATCATGAAGCTCCCAATGCGAAGATGAGAGACCGAAACCTTTGCCACCATGGTGAAGAGATCGAAGCCATCGACAAAATGAAGCAAAAAATGCACAACGAAAACACCCATTCCTGACGCGCCAACTGTCGGTGTTTCATCCATCGGCACGCACAGTATGATTTACGTATACAAAGAGGGATTCGTGCGCTCCTCTTGTTTAGGTGGCCTAGTCTACGCAAGACTCAGAGATTGACTTGGTTCGGGCTACCATAGAGGTGTAATACTCTACGTCGAGGGGAGAGAGTAGATTGTATAATCTTGAAACAAGGGTTACAATGGCAATAGAGTTCCTGCACGAGCAAAAACACTAGAACGCGTGTGTAGAATGTGCAAATGACTTGATTCTCATCGTCTAAAGCCCCCGGCACCCCTTTATATAGGGATCGGGCCTAGGTTACCGCTTGGAGCCTACGAAACCGAATGGCCCTTTGATGGGTGGGGCTGCAAGCATCTCAAAGTTTATTCTCTGATGTCCTCTTGCTCTAGATCATCTTGCCAGTGTCCTTTGTTCATCCTTTGTCCGGTACTGGTAGTCGACCCTCGGGGTCGGATTCGTAAGGCGGTTCTTCGACAGTTGGTGGTCGGATTTTGACATTACCCAGCCTCGAATCTCGGGTGGTCAGGCCAGTATCTTCGAGCGAATCTGGCTATCAGGGGCCACATGACGTCTTCGGGCAACCCCGACCATAGGGGGGGTCGGGATATCTCTTTGGGGCTTGACGCGGTGAAGTCCTTCATGGGCCATAAGTAGGCCCGTAGGCCACGATTCACAACCAGGCCTTCGTATTTATATTGGGTCTGTATGTACCCAGGGTACATGATTTCGACAACTATTATCAGTACAATTGTTGTTACGGTTAATATTATTTTAATCTACTAATCTAAAATCATTATCCTTGATTTCCTAATTAATTTATTTCTAAAGAATGCTTATGTCGGTTTAATGCAGTGATGATGCAGTAAATAATTTTTTATTTTATTCTTGTTCTAAATATACTAGGATTAACTTGGTGGGTTGGATTCGAATTCAATGGATTGGATTATATATAGGTGACGTGGTTCAATCTTGGCCTTTGGTTTTAATTTGAACAGATCGGATTTAAAATAAATAAAGCTGTAAATGGGATCTAATCTAGACCGTTTAGCAGGAATCCGACGGTCGACGGGGCACGCGGCGCGCGGCCAGGAAGGTGGCGGCATGCTGCGGGCGGTGACGGCTTCATTGCTGGAGCTCGGCTCCCGGTGCAACGGTGGGCGGTTCTCGGTGAGATTTGGCCTAAAATGGTGAGGAGAGCTAGAGGATTTATACCTTAGGGTTGCACGGGGTCGGAATTGGCCGGAGATAGGGGCGCGACGGTGAGGCGCGGTGGTGGAACTTCGACGACTGTGCACGGCTCGTGCAAGCGGCAGCGATCGAAGGGGACGGCGCGGAGATAGGAAGCTTTGCACTGTGCTCATGTTAGCCGAGGCGGCTTGGATCCATGGCGCAATAGGCAAGCTAGGGTTGGGTCTTGGCGCTCGAAATGGGGGTGGGGATGGGCATGGGCGGTGGCTTGAATAGCGATGGAGGCATGCCTAGCACGGAGAAGAGGTTGGGGGGTGGAGTATAGGGTCGGGTGTGGCTGTTACAGAAGCGATTGCGGAGACGCGGCGCGGCTGCTCCTGGAAACGCGGATGGAGGTTGGGGACGAAGATGACAAGAGGACCCCATGCGGCAGTGAGAGAGGAGAGGGAGAAGGGATGGGGCGGCTGGACTGCTGGTCGGTTGAGTCGAGAGAGGGAAAGAGGTGGCCGGCTGGACCAGCTAGGTTGGGCCACGGAAAGGGAAGTTGGGCTTTGGCCAGGGAAGGGTTCTGGTCTCCCTCTATTTCTTTTTTCCTTTTTGTTTTCTTTTCTCATTCTACTCATCAAATTATTTCACTTATTTCAAACACAGAGAAAAATTCATTTGAAACTAATTTGAGGGTAAGTCAAACATTTTAAAAGTTTCAATTATCATATCAAAACTTTTTATCATGTTAATAAACCTTTAAGGAATTTTAGAAACACCTTTTTTGAAACGAGATAAACTTGCTTTTTAAAATAATAAAAATTTCTTTTATAAAAACAATTAAATGAGATACAAAACATTAAAACTTTATTTCCAAGGAAATTTAAATATATTTAAAATTCAAAAGCAAATAAATAAATAAGAAACTTTACTTTTATTGTTCACATCCCAAATTGGAAAAATTTGGGGTGTCACGTTGCATATCCACCAAATCGAGAGTTCTCACAACTGGATGAAAGATTGGGAAACACAAACACATCACCTCTAGTTTATTTTATCCCACTAACAATATGTAAGGTGGATTGGAGAGTTGGTTCAGTTTAGAAAGTTTTTGGCCAACCCATTGACCCAGGAAATAGAAAACTTGCATCCCTACTCTTACCTTTCAGATTGAATATCCAATGAGCTGATGTCTCTGTAGGCTGATGAGGACATGTTTGGATATTGATTATGACCTTGTTGTTGACAATACTGTACCATTTTTGTACATATACTACATCTGTTTTGAAATATAAGTATTTCTGGGAATGATCCAAGGTCAACTTCTTTAAGTCCCATTTTTATCAGGTGGGATTGTTAATAGAAGAGATTTAAAGACGCTTTATTATATATAAATTATGTTACTAGATTCACCATGGAACATTTTGATAATTTGTAACTTTTCTATTAGAAAATATTTACTTTTTTTTATATATTATTAGTTGAATTTAAATAAATTTGAGTTTGACTAGACTCAGAAATACTTATATTTTGGAACAAAGCGAGTATAAATAAATTTAATATTCATTTTATATTGATTTTAGCGCTACATGGTCCATTTATCCGTGTGCCCGATCTCCTTTTTTACTAGAGATCATGATGTGCTATAAGTGTCGGTTTTCCACATAAAGGCAAACTGAGTTGTTTTGTAATTAAGTAAATTATTGTCTTCTGTGACGAGGACATCTGTTTATTGGATATACACAACGGTCCTCCACCTATTATAGCTCATGTCCAACAATTGAATTTAGGGGTGAGCTTGTTCCCAAACACATGTCTTGCTTTCTTTGAGAATATATTGGTAACTACTGATTTTATTATGATTAGGAACATTGGAGAGGATCAAGGAAAGCATGAAGGACTTAGAGATACTCAAGACCAGCAAGACATGTTGGACCCTGTAGGAGGTTCAATCTAATTCGAGGTCGAGTTGCCCCCGAGTTCTAGGAGCAGTCCTCACTAAAACAGACGCTCAGGTCGCATAGGAAATCCGTTTTGGATGTTCTAGATATTAATGGAAAGCTAAAAAGATAAGCTTTCCAACGGCACTAGTCACATCTCCAAAATTCGATCGAAGTCAGCAGGAATCGTTAAAACAAGGGATATCCAGAAAGTGCTATGGTGCTATGACACTATCTTTTGGCATTTAGGCCGTATATCTTTTCTAGGCCTATTAGTATTAGAGTTTGGCCCTATGGATCCCCTGAACTATATATAATTAGTAGCCACCATCATTAGGTACAGGTTTTGATTTGTTTTCATCTGTTATAAATAGTTTCGCAATTTAACGGTCCGTTGGATTCCAACTTCACGAGTTTAATTCAGATTTCGCAATTGAGTTGCATTCTTCTTGTTATTGCTTGTGTTCTTCGATTTGCAGGCTGGGATTAGATTTCTTAGCGAGGTCAATCGTGCTGATTTGAGGCTGGATCGATTGTGTGTCGCATCTCCCCTAAATCTAGAGTTACCACGACCTAACGGAAGATCGAGAATCACATACGAGTACACATTAAGTGGTAATCAGAGCTTCTGGTATACCATCAGGTTCACATCTATCTTTTGCCGATTTTGCATTCATCCTATCGTCCGCAGAAAAGTCGCAACAGAAAAAAATAGTAGATCGTTAGGTGTTCCCCTGTCCAAGCCGTGTTTAGCCTTTGCATAATTTTATTTCAAAGTCCGTAGTGTTGCATTTGTGTCCTTAGTTTGTATTGTGGTTGCTGGATTTCAAAATCTTTTTGCATTCAGATGTTTTCCTTCATCGTTCATCTATTATCATGTCATATCTGTTATTTGTTCTTTTGCATCAAAATTTTAGCCCGCCCACCCATCCCATATTTTGACCACAAACAGATCCACCCTTCATAGATCCACCTTTCCATAACTATCCACTGCTCAATCATCCAAAAAATAACAACCTGATTGCATCCCGATTGCGTTTCACACCTTTCAAAAATGTGTCTCGGGCACCATTCAGTAAAACGACCATAACTTTTGCATATGAACTCAAAATTGAGCGCATTTTTTTAAAAATTCTCAAAATGTTTCGACAAAATTTTGAAGGCCAAAACCCCACTAGAAGAGGGCCTTTTTGAATTTACAAGTTTTAGCGTGTAATTTCAGACACCTTCGTGATTTTCCATAGAACATATTCTTTATTAGATTGATCTGAAACTTTTTGGTGTTCCTGTTTTTGTGCCTTTGGTCAAGAGAAAATAGTGAAAATTCAGAAGAAAACTAAAAAGTGACATCATCGAGGACATCACAGTCTTTTGCTATATCAGTGCTGATTGCTGATCTTTGGAGCCACGTCTGTTGCTGATCTTTGTGTCTTATTGTTGTTCGCATCTGGATTCTTCTTAAGAATTGACCAGCAACTGGAATTACATTCATGGAACACTTATTCAGTATTACTATCTATTATCCACTAATTATTATTTCAGTCCTCCAAGCTCCACATATCCACCTCGGATCAGCATTGTATTTGACCCTGCAATTTTGAAATTACGACTCCGTGTTTTCTCCTGCAACCAGTTGTACCATCCTTTGCCTTACCTTGATAAGAACTTGATAAGTCATTTCGTTTTGCAGATCTGTCACCACAGATCCCACACCACCGTAGGGATAATATCATGCTTTGCTTCTTTGTTATTTTCTAACCATGGCAAGAAGTGGTAAATCTAGAAGTGGTAATTCTGGAAGTGATAAGGTTGAACCTTCTGAAGTTCCCGACTCCCTGAATGACTTCGTTGATTGTGTCAGTCAAAATCAACTTGCTGACACTCTTGCTAAGTTCGATTAAAGGATGAACGAGCAATTCAATGCGATGCAGATGCTCTTTCAGACAATGAACCAACAATTCCGGCATTTCTCAACTCGTATGATAACCTTGAGAGACGTTTACCACCAAAGAGAGAGGAGTTAATGATGAGAACAACTATAGGATGATGCTGACAATGATAGAGACCAACAGAACAGATTTCGCGATCGTCAGCGCCGTAACCACCAAGGTATGGGAGGTAATGAAAATCGTGCTCCTTACGAAACTTTCGCTAAGATTATGTTTACCATCCCACCTTTCTTTGGAAATTATGAAGCTGAAGCTTATCTAGATTCAGAGATGATTGTAGAGCAATAATTTACTTCTCACTTAGTCCCTAAAAATCATAGAGTTAGACAAGCTACTAGTGAGCTTTAAGATTTTGCTTTACTCTGGAGGACTGATCTTTACAAAGCGCATTTGCAACCTGATAATTGGGATAGATTGAAAGATGTCATGCGTAACTGTTTTGTTCTCTCTTCCTATCAACGAGATTTGTGTAACAAATTGCAATGCTTAGAACAACATGATAAATCTGTTCAAGATTATTTTGTTGAGTTACAAAAGGGTATGATGCATTGTGGGATAGAAGAGGACATTAGGGATACTATCTGTCATTTTTATGGTGGGTTGTGTCGTGAAATTCAGGACATTGTTGATTATAATGATTATGATACTGTCAAGCAGTTGTTCTACCATATTGTGCTGGCAGAAAAAGAATTGCACGGATGACAACAACAGAACAACACCCGTAAATACACTCCATGATCGATGTTTCTTTCTTCTTCAACCACACGTATGCCACCACCATCGAGCACTGCAACAGCACCGAAATCAACCCCTTTGGCGCCATCTTCAGATTCGAGTAAGACTCTTTGCAGGTACTCACCAAGACTACGTCCTTCACCGCTTCTGTAGGACGCTCCTCCAACATCAAGTGCCATTGGTGTCATGGCATGGGACATATGCAACGAGATTGCACAAATCAGTGGGCATACGTTGCACTAAAGATGGAGGATACATAAGTACTCAGATGTTGAAGACAAAGAATCCGATGATAAGATTCTTGACGTTGATGATGGCCAGATATTTGGTGCTGATGATACTTCGGCCTACAGAACCGTCATTGTCCAACGAGCGCTTTCCGCATAGGTACACCTTGATAAGATTCAACGATGTAATCTGTTTCAGATTCACTTTGTGATCAAGAACTGCCGTGCACGCATGATCATTGATGGCAAGAGTTGTAATAGCTTAGTGAGTATTGATTTGATCACTAAGCTTGATTTGCCCTCATGGCCACATTCACATCCGTACCATATCCATTGGTTAACTGACTCCGGTAAAATTTGTCGAGTTCCATTCTCCATTGGCACCTATATCGATTCTGTGGTCTGTGATGTTGTACCAATGCAAGCTTGTTCATTGTTATTGGGTCGTCTATGGGAATATGATAATGATGCTATCTACTATGGTAAAAGTAAAAAATATACCTTCATGCGTAAAGAAAAGAAAAATACTTTACTACCTTTGATCCCTGCTGAAATTGTATAAGTTGATACGGATAGACTTGCTAATGAGAAAAAAAAACATCCTCCTACACTTGAAAATCAGCAAGCAATAAGTTTGAAAAGTCCTGTTATGCTTGCAACAAAATATGATCTTGCTAAAATTTATGATGAAAATGCTTCATGTTATGCTTTGAGGTGCAGCGATGCGTTGTTTTCATTTGAGGATCTTGCTTCTTTTTTGTCTACTCCTATTGCTAACCTTTTACAGGAATATCATAATAATTTTCCACCCGAGATATCTTCAGGACTGCCACCCATTCGAGGGATTCAGCACCAGTTTGACTTGATTCCTAGAGCGAACAAGAGTTGGCCAACGCTCACAATGGCTTCATAATGGGGCCACACACAAGAGAAGTTCTTTGCCACTTTGATGGACAAGCTTACACACGCACTGCTGTTTCAACTTCCGAATTTTGATTTGAAGCCATACATCGGAGAAGAAGATGAGCTTGAGTCGAGGACGACTCCAATTCAAGAGGGGGAGGATGATGAGTACATTCTTTCATTGGATACACACAATGCTCCTCCACCTACTATAGCTCATGGACAACAACTTAATTTAGAGGTGAGCTCGTTCCCAAACACATATCTTTCTTTTTTTAAATAGATTGCTACCCAATGATTTTATCATGATTAGGAATATTGCAGAGTATCAAAGAAAGTATGAAGAAGGACTTGAAGATGCTCAAGACCAGGAAGACACATTGGACCATGGAGGAGGTTCAATCCAACTCGAGGTCGAGTTGCCCTTGGGTTTCAAGGGCAGCTGCACTAAAATGGATGCCCAAGTCGCATATGGGATCCGTTTTGGGCGTTCTAGATATAGATGAAAAGATAAAAAGATAACATTTCCTACAGCATCAGTCTCATATGCACATTCGACCGGAATCAGCAGGAATCATTGAAATAAGATGATGTCCAGAAACTGCCCCGGTGCTGTGACACTATCTTTTGGTTTTTTGTTCGTGTATTTTTTCTAGTTCCATTAGTATTAGGGTTTGCCCTAAGGACGCTCTAAATTCTATATAATCAGTAGCCACCATCATTAGGTTCATATTTTGATTAGTTTTCATCTGTTATAAATAGTTCCGCCATTTAACGGTTTGTTGGATTTCAACTTTGTGAGTTTAGTTGAGATTTCGCAACATTCTTTTATGTTCTCGCTTGTGTTATTCGAGTCGCAGGGTGAGATTAGCCTTCTTGACGAGGTCAATCATGTATGCATAGTTGATAACCAGAAAAGAAGTGGTACTACGATTGCGAGGTCAAATCGTGTTGATTTGAGGCTAGATCGATTGTGTGCTCCACTAAATTAAGAGTTATCACGACCTGACATAAGATCGAGTCACGTGCATATCATTCTGGTAGTGAATACTGCGCTTTCTTTGCATCTAACTGTAAGCTAACAACGAAATCTTTTTTTTTTGTTATTGTTATGATGACAGATTGCTAGCTCACGGCCTTGCCATCCATAAATGCCACATTTATACCTTGTAAATAAAAAAAATATTTGCATAATGATAATTACACTTCCACTTCCTTTTTCAACACTACTGGTAGATTTAGTTCAAACGCAGGGGGTGTTGTTCAAGTGCCAAGAGCACTCTTCCGCTTTAACTAGGCCCCTAATTCAAATTTGATGTCAGCAAAACCAGAAAAAGAACATGAATTCCTGAACTCTATTTGGTATACCGAGCCTAAACCAAAGCCAACCCAAACCGAGGACAGGCATGGTATGCTGTGCCTGCTGTGTGCTGTGACTGCTGTCCAAGTGCACGAGCATGCATACAGTAGTTTCGCTTCCCAAAGCTAAACTCGGCGTCACGGCGTGATTATAGTTAATCAACAATTATCGCAGGACGTGCACTGACCGTCTTGAACGACGCGGTGTCTGCAGTATCGATCGAGCCACCATTATTCCGTGTCTTTTCCACATGTTGGCATGCATGCACCTTGCTTTCGCGCTCTTTTTCCTTGGTCGCCGATCACCAGATCGTGGACCGGCCTTCTTCCTGGCACAAACGTGTTGGCCCTCTTGCTAGAGAAGAATCAAGGAAGTGGCGAGAACTAAAGATAAAACAATTCCTGTGACGGTTTCAAAACCACACGGAACAACACTGTACAATTCCTGTGACGGTTTCAAAACCTCACGGAACAACAGTCTCGGAAATTTTAAACTGTCACGCAAATAAACATCAGGTCTAGCTCGATAGAGAAATTTTGATCTGTCACGCAAATAAAACATCAAAAATAGTTTCCCTAACAGTGTGCACTACCAGGAAAATAGCCCGTGCAAGTGTTGTACATGTTAATCCTGATAGCAAGTAAATGACTGGAAAACAAGGAAATCCTGACAAAGAAATTGAATATTATCCTTTCGGTTTGAACCCTCATAAAATTAGCATATATCCTTGCCAAATGGAAACCGATAGGAAAATAATATGCCCAACAGAATAAAAACAAAATAGATAATTTCCCTGACAAAAATAGCCATAAGAAAAATTGTTATTGGCATTAATTAACAAAAAATAATCCTATACAAATAAGGCATTTCAATCTGAGCAGTGTGAAAATTGCATGAAGTGACAGTCATGTCTCTTGCTGGGGTTTTGTAGGCTATGGTCAAACAAAACATAAAAAAGTCAAATACGATAAAAATTTAAGAATGCGACGAGGACATCCCATCATTATATATACACAATGCTCCTCTACCTACTATAGATGGTCCAATAACAAGAGCTCGTGCACGACAATTGAATTTAGAGGTGAGCTCGTTGCTAAATACATGTCTTTCTTCCTTTGAGAATAGATTGCAACATAATGATTTTATCATAATTAAAAATTTGAAGAGGGTCAAGGGAAGCATGAAGAAAGATGCTCAAGATCAGGAACACACGTTGAACCTCGGAGGAGATTCAATCCAACTCAGAGTCAAGTTTTTTCGTATTCCAGGAGCAGTTCGCACTGAAACAGACGCCTAGGTCGTATACGGGATCCATTTTGTAAGTTCTAGATATGGTTGAAAAGCTAAGAAGATAATCTTTTTAACAGCACCAGTATCATCTTCAAATTCTATCGGAATCAGCAGAAATCATTAAAACAAGATGACGTCAAAAAACTGTCCCGATCCTGCGACACTATCTTTTGGCCTTTGGGCCGTGTATCTTTCTAAAGTCTATTAGTGTTAGGGTTTGCCTCTAAGGTCCTTCTAAATTCTATATAAACAATAGCCTCCATATTAGGGTTAGGTTTATGATTAGTTTTCATCAGTTTCTAAACAGTTTTGTTTGTTGTTTGACGGTTTGTTGGTTTTCTAATTTCGTGATTTAATTTAGATTTCGCAATTAAGTTGTGTTCTTTCTTGTTTTTGCTTGTGTTTTCGATTCGCATGCTAAAATTAGCCTTTTTGACGAGATCAATTGTGTATGAATGCTTGATAACCAGAGGAGAAGTGGTGCTGCGATTGCAGGGTTCGAACCATATTGATTTGGAGTCGGATCGATTGTGTATCGCATCTACACCAAATCGAGAGTTACTACGACTTGACAGAAGATCAAGAACCACGTACACATTATAACGAAGGGAGTGTGCCTCAGTTTTCTTCTTAATATTTGCTCAGCCATTACCCTCCACTTGCGTCGAATCTTCCTATTGTTGCCGCGTGAACTCCCCGGCCGGTCAACTGCATGCAGATGCATCTAGACGGCTGATACGATGACCAAGGACCAAACATATCTTCGAATGCAATGGCCATCCTGGCGTGTCGACCATCGTTAATTGTTCTGCATGCATGATGGAAGATGGAGGAACTTACGAAATTCCTCCGTACTCTCTCACAACTAACCCTCCTGGTCTCGGACAATTCTTTTTACCTTTCGTAGGAAATTCCTAAGTTCATTCGTAGACATAAGCAGTGCTCCGCGGTCTCAAGCCTGCTGGCATCTTGGCCGCCTGGACACGATCTGCGTGGTGTGCGACTGTCTCATGTTGATAATCGAAACGGTAGCACCCTCACGCAAGACGATAATGTTCTATGATTAAATTCTAGATGCGTTAAATTCAATAATTGTTTCGAGAAACACATGAATTGGTTAACCAATCAAGTCCCTCAAGTTTCACCCAGCTTAACTTCATCCCTCTACTTTGAGAAAGTCCAATCTAGTCCATAATGTTTGGTTGACGTGTTCATTTTCGTCCTTATCCAATGTGACAGTCTACCTGGCACACCACATCATCTTTTAATCATATTTCAAATTTTAAATTTATGTTTCTCTCAAATCGCAACTATGTTTTTGAATTGAGTTGTTCGAACCCTCGTGTTTCTTAGGATAAATGCAACAAACAAGTTCCAACAAGGATATATTTTTGAGATTTTTTAAAATTCAATATTTTGGACGTGATCATTCGGACCTAATGTTTGATCATTTCTTACGTTGTTTCAACATGTTAATTGAAATATGTTTTTGTTATTATGTTTCTTGTTCTCTGTATGTATGATGACAAATAAAAGCAATTGATGCTCAAAGCATTGCTTTTATTCTAAGAAAAATGAAGGTTAAAAAAATTTAAAAAATAGTTGTGTTTTGAGAGAAAAATCAATTTAAAAAATGGAATCCAACTTAAAGCTGGCGCAGGCTTGCCACATAGATAGGCACATCGGATTAGCTTTCCTTCAATGTTAAGGGATGAGATTGTGTATTTCGCCTAATACAACTTTCATGAGTTAATAGTTGCCTCGAAGTCACCAGGATCTGAAGATACCGCGCAATTTCACGGCATATACTCCGATGCGCCAAACCAAGTACTACGGCATCTTCTCGGCCGGCTAGTTGTCTTGGTGGCGGAGCCGGGTCGTCACGCTTGGCCTGCACTATGCGGCTTCTTATATACTCCATAGTGAAGGGTGCATCTTTGCTCGCCGCCTCCTCCATAGGCCAGCTCGATCCCCTATTCTGGTTGCTATATCGTACAGGCTCCTTTTGCCCCCTTCAGTGCAGTTTTGTGCAGTAAGGTTGCAAGTCAGCTAACCGCTGCTGTTCTGTCCTGTCGCCGGTGTTTTGCTTGCTTGCCATTGCCAAGATGCATGGCTAAGGTTGGCGCTTGTGCTGTTCTTCTGTACATGCAAACCTAGCCCATACGTATATATTTTGTGTCCCCTGGTTTGATGATCTTTGTCTTTGATATCGCAGGGCTTGATTTGCATTCTGTTTGGGTTTCTTTCAAATGGACTTGATAAAGGCGGCGGTGGACGTTCTCCTGCCCAAACTGGGCAGCCTGCTCACGGGGGAGTTCCGGCTGCAGACGAACATCAGGGAAGAAGTCATCTCGCTCACGGCCGAGATGGAATGTATGCAGGCTGCCCTACGTCAGATGTCCCAGGCGCCGATCGACCAGCCACCTGATGAGCAAAACAAACTCTGGGCTTGGGACGTCAGGGAGCTCTCCTACGACGTGGATGACTGCGTCGACAAGTTCATGGTGCGCATCGACACCCATGAGCCAGAGGAGCTGCATGGACTCATGGATTTCATTAACAGAGGCGTGAGTCTGCTCAAGAGGGCCAAGATCTGCCATGACACTGGCGTTGATATTAATGGCATCAAGAGGCGCATCAAGGAGGTCAATGAGCGCCGCGTCAGGTATAAGCTTGATCACCATGTAGCTGCAAAGCCTGCGATGCCAACTGTTGGTAGCCTTCGGCTGTCAGCTCTGTATGAAAAGACGACAGTGCTTGTGGGTACTGAAGAGACGAGTTTATCACGTAATCAGGCTGCTAAACGGACATGAGGCATCGGGACAGCAACAACGATTGAAGGTGGTCTCTATTGTTGGTTTTGGAGGACTGGGCAAGACAACTCTTGCTAGGATAGTATACGACAAGCTCAAGGGACAATTCGATTGTGGGGCTTTTGTTTCCATATCACTTACTCCAAATATAGGTAATATTCTCAAGAACATGCTCCGTCAGCTTAGCAACCACAACTGCGATGCAGCGTGGGATGGAGCACAACTCATCAACGAACTAAGAGAGTTCCTTCGACACAAAAGGTACGTGACCATTTAAAAAGTTCAGTGCAAGATAATTACTATTTACATACAGGTTTTTCTCTGAATGTCCTACAGTTTCACTCTTCCTTAGTATTCTTTTTAGGGGTGAAAACTAAAACCAACTAGATTACCCTCCAAACCTCTTTAGTTCAACAAAATGAACTAACATTTCAAAATTTTCTCCACTTTTGAAAAACTAATTCATTTTTTTGAGCTAAAGAGTTTCATAGGTTAACCTTAGGTGCACCTATTAACACCCCTGATTCTTTTTATGAGTAACTGGCAGTTTTCTTATACAAAATAGTGTCTTTTCTCACACTTTGAAGAACCCATTAACAACATAGTTCCCCAAGCCACTGGCTGGAAATTAATTAACTGTAGGAAAAACTTGCTAATCTTGTAGTGGTCGGCCACTGTGCATCCTATGACTCAGCAGCCTACATTAGATTTGTGTATCTCAAAATGCAGATGTCTAAAGCTTCTTTCATCGTCTATAACAACTTGGCCAAGGGTTCTTCCTTGGTAATTGACATGGAAGCGCAGACACATGCAATTGATGATGTTATTAAGTTGCTATAGTCAGAATTTGGCTTCTCTCCACCCATCCCTTCCTCCCGTGAATTCTCCCGTGATCGTGATGAATTGTCATTGGATCTTGTTTCTCTATGGACCCAACGTGATAGAAAGATAAGATCCAATGAAAAAGCACCATGTCATGGGAGTATGCATGGAAGGAGGCCACGAGAGGAGAGAAGCTGGATCCCTATAGTCACCGGTGAAGCTAGGCACAACCATGGTGGTGTGCACTTCCACGTGGTAATGAAAAATGCGTTAGCAACTTTCCTGTTTTGACCATACGAATTTGTTGCTATATAATTCTTATAGAAGGCGTGCACCACCATCATCACGGCTCTAGCTTTGCCACTCGCTATAGTAATGGTTCCAAACTTATTACTAGCATCAAGTTTCTCATGTTTTCAATTTTCTTTGCTGTTTAGTAACACGACTGAAGAAGATGAACTCGGATTCTGAACTTCACAAGACCATTCTGTCTAAGACCCTCTAATGTGAACCAATGAGAAAAGTGTGGACCGATATATACTTTTTAGATATTGTAATACACCTTTTTGAAAAAAAATGTTGCAATACACCTTATGGTGTATGAAACACAAGTATATCCACATACGATCGGCTGGGTGAGATACCACCTAAGCATCTCCAATAGTCCCTCAAAAAGTGTCTTTAGGGGAAAACCGAAAAAATTTTGGATCTATTTTAATCATCTCCTTCAACAGCTTCCCTAAATATATTCTAATATAATTTAAATTTGGGCCTAGTCAATAACCGATCTTATAGTTAGTTGCATGCGAGTTGTTATTAGAGACTCTAGAAAGTTCCCTAGATATATGAGGGTTTAGAGGGATTTTAAAGGTGGCAAACAAGTTGGGAGGGCTTTAGAGAAGCTGTTGGAGGAGATTTTTTTAATATCTTCTCAATAATTTGAATTATTTAGAGGAAACTATTCAGGACTGTAGGAGAGTAAAGTGTTATTGCTAATAATTAAGTCTATTTCAACCCCCTGCCCCTAAACTTTAATACCCGATTTTTAATCCCCTAAACTATTGAAGATTATGTAAATAGCTACCACAACTACAAAAGGAATTTTTACAAATAGAGTTAAACAAATTTGTGGGTGCCCGATGGGTCCCTGAAATAGGCCATCCAGACTTTCATTTCGGCCTACTTCCTACATACAGCCCAATAAAATTCACTGCCCTATCCACTCATAAAAGAATCAACTGCTTCTTCCTCCAACCACGCCCATCGACTAGCTGGCCATGGCTCGACCAGTCCACCCAGTAAGCCACGTTGCCCCCGTGAGGCCCTATTGCCTGCCCTGCCGGCCGTCGCCGTGCTCCAACAGTGCCTCGTTGCTCGCCCCTACCGGCCCGCCGCTGCGCTCTGGCAAGGTCCCGTCGCCCACCCCTGTCGGCCCACACCTCACTCCCACCTCCCACCCCTGCCAGCCGGCCACTGATCCCAGCCACTTGTCCGCCTCCCTGCCTCGGCCCTCCCTCACGGCGTCCCGACGCGGCCGCCAGCCCCCCCACCGAGCCCGTCGCCCTTGCAGACCGTTTGTGCCGGCGCCACACCTCCTCACCCCACCCGCCGCCCAGGCCACGGCATGGTCGCCGGCGCCGCCCCGCCCGTCCCTTCAACCAGGCAATGCCGCCCGACGGGCACCCGACACCCAACAGGCACGGGCGCGGGTGGCTGTTTCTACCCACGGGTGCGGGAGCGAGGTCTGACCCGCAGCTACAAGTGTGAGTAGGAAAAATGCCTACGATATGTTACAATTATTATTATACAGCAGGCTATAGAGTAGCGATATATGTGGCCATGGTTGGGTCACACAGGGGTGATTGGATGACTGCAGCAGCCGCGCTATTGGTTGCTAGCGTCATGCCCGGCCAGGCTAGACATATGCAAGAATAGTGACTAGTTGGCTCTACTATCGTCTGACTTGAACGTTTGCATGCAAGATGCAGCCATTGGCCTGGCTCCCGGGAAACGAACCTGGATTTCGTTTCTCACAGGCCTGTCTCGTAAGCTGCTGGCCAGCTGGGTCCGGGCTCCGGAGGACCAACGCAGTGAGAAGTGAACCAATCATGACGACCATATAGAGTACGACCTTGGTTGGGTAATAGATCGGATCAGGACTAGGGGACGTACACTACATCTTTTCTTTTTTTTTTCTAAGACCTAAAATCTACTCTCTCCGTTCTTAAATTGATGTCGTCGTTGACTTTTAATTCTAACTTTAACTTTTTGTCTTATTCAAAAAATTAGTTTAAATATGTAAAATTTTAAGTTGTGATTCAAATAACTCTAATGATTAATCAAATTATAGCAAAATATATAATTTTTATCAAAACTTTTTAAATAAGACGAATGGTCAAAGTTGAAATTAAAAATCAATGACGACGAACGGAGGGAGTATTTCATTATGTGTCTGATGATACATATTGTTTTTTAGCTGTTAGCCTAGCTTTTGTACCATCACTATAATATACAGAAGAAAACTATATGCCATTTGCATCCCTTTTCACTTCGGTTTCTTAATTACTCATTGGTGACGGGTTCAAGATTTTCACTTTACTGATTGTTATCCAGGTTAGCCTTTTTAGGTGTTTGGTTTTACTCTTTTCCACTAATTGATGTAAGGATTTTATGAGTTTTATTCTTCTCGGATTTTAGATGTTTCCTAATATATGGTGTCGCCGTATCCCCCTGCAGGTTTTTCATTGTTATAGATGACTTATGGGATATTTCTATGTGGAAGACAATTCAATATGCTTTCAATGAAAATGAATGTGCAAGTAGAAAAATCACAACAACTCGCATTCTCGAAGTTGCCGAAGAGGCAAGTTGTGTATATGAATTAAAGCCTCTTTCCGTTGGCGACTCAAGGAAGTTATTCTACTTAAGAATATGTGATAATGACTACAAATATCTTCCGAAGGATTTGGCTGTGATATCTGAGAATACTTTTAAAAAATGCGGTGGTGTACCCTTAGCTATCATTACTATATCTAGTTTGCTGGCCAGTAAAAGGGGAAGGGAAAATTCACATGAGTATTGGTCCAAGATTTCTGAATCTATGTGCTCTGGTCTACAAGATAGTCGTGATGTCGAGGGCATGAGAAGGTTATTATTGCTTAGTTATCATGACTTGCCTCCACATCATAGGATTTGTATGCTATATCTATGTTCATATCCAGAAGATTGCAATATTATAATACGAAATTTGATATGGAAATGGGTAGGTGAAGGTTTCATTCAAAAAGTACAAGGGAAGACCATGTATGAAGTAGGTGAGGAGTATGCCGACGAACTAATAAATAGAAGTTTAATTCAGGCATTATATATTTTCAGTAAAACAAAGGTCAGCCATTGCCGTGTACATGATATGGTGCTTGATCTCATCACTTGGTTGTCAAATGAGGAACAGTTCCTAACAAAAGTGGGTCCTCAGAAGCCTGAATCTCTACCAAATAAGATATGGCGACTATGCATCAACACCAGCAAGGGCGAAGAAGTCAAACAGTTGTCAGCAACAAGCTTGTCTCGTGTGAGGTCTCTTAAAGTGTTCGATGGAGCTTTTATTTGGTTGCCAGCCCTTTCGTCAACCATGCCACTAGTACGTGTTCTAGACTTGAATGGTTGTGTCTAAGTGCGTAATCATCACTTTAAGGACATATGCAATCTGTTTCACCTTAGGTATTTGAGACTATGCAAGACAAGTATCACCGAGGTCCCAAAGGAGATTGGGAATCTGAAGTTTTTGCAGGTATTGGACATTGGTCGGAACAAAATACAAGAGTTGCCGGTATCCTTTATTCAGCTAAAGCGACTGGTGAACATGAGAATCGCAAGATTGATGGGCATACCAGAAGGATTCCAGAATCTGAAATCCCTGCAAGTATTGATGGGACTGATCCATATTAAATCTCCAACCATGTTGATAATTTTAGGTTGTCTAACCGAGCTGAGAGATTTGCATTTAATTTTTGATGATCCATGGGATGAAAGGTACAAGAAAACTTTTCGTCAGTTGCTCTCCAGCGTGGTCAATCTCAAGCAGCTCTGGATTTCTGGAAAAGCCAATATCGACCTTGCTTCCGAAGGTGACACGGACAACCTGCCAATAGGACCTCAACAGCTGATTCGTCAAATAAGGGTATATAACACTATCCCCTCAATACCAAGATGGATGTCTTCGCTCTGCTCTCTGTCGGTCCTACATATCACCTTACATAAAATGGGAGAGGATGACCTTCAACTCCTTGGGGTCATACAATGCCTTTCTGAGCTTTCCACAACCGTGGAGAGATCCACACAAGGCAGAGACAACAAGTTGGTCATCAGCAATGTTTATCCATTCTCATGTCTAAGAAAACTCGAAATCTATGGCGGCATCATGGAGGTGACGTTTGCACCAGGAGCCATGCAAAATCTTCAAACGATCGTGCTTGAATTTGACGTCCACATGACAATGGCTCAGTTCGGTGACGTTGACTTTTTCCTGGAGAACCTGTCTTCACTTCATCATGTTTTTGTTTACATGTTTTGTCCACTCGGAAATCCTGAAGATATGGAGGCTGCAGAGGCTGCAATCCGGAAAACAATCGACATGAATCCCAACAAGCCTAATCTGCAATTGCATAAGGTAATTAATTACACTAGCTGAGACTTTCAAGGAGACGCATGATACTCAATATGTTTTTGCTACTTTCTTATATTTTAAATAAAACCTATTTGTGCCTGAACGAACATATAGGTCATGCATGTTTTTTTTTTGAAATAGAAAAGACATCAGGCAACCTGGCGAAATGGTTTCAAACATAATCAATTTGATCTCCTAAATATGCAATAGGAAAAAGAAAATTACAGTCACTCTTCTCCATTCTTATTCCTTTTTTTTTGCTACAATTTACTCCCTCTGGTTTTTAATTTATGATAGCAAAGCAATATTCTTAGCTCATGTTTGAAAAAACACATGTTATTCTAATGCTATCAATTAGAACACTGAGGAAGTAGGCAATATGGAAAGTTTTTGCTGAAAGGTATTTTTTTTTTACTCAGACAGTATTTAAAATGTTGAATTACCCATGTAATTGGAACACATTTTCCCTTGGCATTATCTCCATGGTTTTATTGATGCTTGGCGTTATTTACATATACAGCCAGTTCTTCTGGCATGATTATTCTGTAGTAGCACCTTTCACACGCCATTTCTCAATCCATCATTTTGATCTTAAACTAGTAATTGTTGTCTATAACTTGATTTGTTAGTTTTATCTAAGAACATCTCCAATAGTTCCCTAAATTAAGTTCCTAAATAAAATTTAGGAAAGGATTAGAAAGAACACCTCTCCTACTGTTTTCTAAATGAGGCTCCTAAATACAAGAACTTCCAAAACGGAGGCTATTGCTCCTCAAGTTTAGGGGATCAATCGGAAATCCTGAAAGGTGAAATCCTACGTTTCCCACCTGAAATTTGTAAATCCCACCTCATTTGTTACATTGTGTGGCATCATTAGGAAGATTAGTTTAATGAAAACCACTAAAACAGACCCTAGAAAAAGAACGTGGCTGTATTTCAAATTATTTAGAAACTGAAATTGGAAACAGTTGGATGAGGCAACCATTTTAACTCATATTTATTCTTTAGAAACTTCTTAAATCTATATTTAAGGAGTTGTTTTTACCAAACTGTTGGAGATGCTCTAAGAGCCTTTTGTATAGGGTCCTTGGGTGGTAACAAATTTATCTGTTACTAAATAATTAGCTGCGAAAAGAGCTGTCAGCTTCATTCTTAAGGTCTAGAAATTGTTTGGTTAATCAGGAAAAAATAAAAAACAAACTAACCTATTTATGCAAAAAAAACCCATTACTGCCATTACTTCAATCATTAGATCATTTAAAAAGGCACGACAGTTGTATTATATTTATCTACACATGTATGGAGATTACCCAAAAAGTATTGTATGCAGTAGGTCTGTAAACGCACTCATTTGTAGTACTGTTTGGATTGTAGACATTTGTCCCATCCAACCGAATCTTAAACCAAATCTGCTGCAATGCTGTTCGAATCTGGTTTGAGATTCAGTTGGGTGGGACACGTGTCTCCAATACAGACAATACTGTAGATGAATATACGTTTACATACCTGCTTCGTGGATTTTTTCCCGAGATTACCCACTGCTGTCATCGATCTACTGTTCTGATATTCCAGTCTTTAATCTTTTTCAGTAGAATATTCCAGCCTTTAATTTTAGAATAGAATATTCCAGCCTTTATGTGATACGTACACGTACACCGGTAGGAGTGTCGGATTAGTAGCAGAGTCGGATGCACAGCATTTCCGATTAAATATTGCTACTACAACAAACAAAACACTGGGGATTGAAGAAATCTAGTATACCATACAACTGCGGATGTGGACGTACTAGCCACACAATCACGTAGGTCATCATGCTAGTTTATTATAAGGACAAAACATATTATCTACGTTGGCAACCTGTTGGCAATTACCCTCTCCGTTCTGAAATTTTTTATGCCGGCTAGTTTAAATTTATGGTAGCCAACACCAACTTAGGATGTCTATACGTTTAAGTGCATTTCTGCAAAATTTGCAGACTTATGTGTTGGAGATGGAGATACATGGTGAGGGAAACCAACGGAAAGCATCAGATATCCTACATGAGATAGGTGGTAAGAAAGTTCCTTCTCCCTTTTTCAGAGGCAGGCGGCTCGAGTACTCGTAACTTTTGTTTCTTCGGTCTATTTTTTCTGTTTCATTCTGAGAGAAATATGCTCGATTTATCTTCAGGTTTTCATATAATATGCCCATATGGGAAGCAAGGGATGGTGAAGGCATTTGGCCACATCCCGGTAAATCCAACAGCCATCATGATGAAACTCAGAGAAGTGGAAGTGCCCGCGGCATTGTGGGCTGCCAAAGCATAGATTTGTACACACACACACACACATCAAAACATTAGAAACAATGATGTAAATATGTGCATAGGCGCTTAGCCAGAAAGCAAATAATCTGTACGGTCATTATACGTTAGGAGAGATATCTCTAGCAAATTAATCTGGGGTCTGCATCAACAGAAAGCAAATTCTACCTGCGGATTCTTCTTAGGGCCTGTTTAGTCCCTGGAATTAAATTAATTTCCTTGAATCAAATTCCAGGACATTGAATTGTCTAGAATTGAATCAGCTGGAAATGGATGCAATTCCATTTTTCCTATTTGGCTGTCCTTAGAAATTAATTCATGGAATCAAAATCAAAATTATTGTTGTTTGGTTGGAATCTGAACAGAATTAATTGATGCTTTGATGATCTATTAAAAAGGCACTACTAAAACAGGTTGAGATGAATCAACACTTAAAAATAGAATTTGAGAAAAAAGTCCTTGATCATGGCGTAGGTTTGTTGTTCGCATTCATTGAGGAGGTCGAGGTCATCGTCTCCTCCTCGATGACTTGAGTTGATGAAACGTCGGAGCACTCTGTTGAGGCAGTTCATCCTGCACTTGTGGGTTAGCACAAAAAGAACTTAGGTGGGGTTGTGGCTCTCAAAATGGATGGCCGCCCAACTGTGGAGCAAAGCTACCCTCAAGTCACATGCAAATGCAAAGAGGGAGGCTTCTATTCTGAAACTCTATTGTCAGAGGGAGAGTGGAAAGATCAAGTGAGGAGGAATGAGAGTGAGTGAATGAAAATTCCTCATCCTCACCCCTCTATTTACAGTGGAGACTCTCCTGCTCGCGGCGCATACAAAACAGTCAACTAGCAACAGTTACAGTGAATCTTCTAACGGTCATGACTGGATGGTCGACTGATTTTGGGGGGGGGGGGGGGTCGAGCGACCTTCCAGTGGGGCCAATCGGTCCCCACTTTGGCTGGCCGCATCTAACAGGCATGTGGACCCTCTTTATGGTGGAATATCTTGTGGAAAAAATTTCTAAGGTTCAGAATAGAATTTCATGATAAAAAATCAATGCAAAAATTTAAAGATGCTTTGGGAAATTCAAACATGCAGATGCACTGTACTCCCACCATACTCCTAATTCAAGTCATTTTGGACATGCCTTAGTCAACCATTGGAAATATAAATTACAAATAAATTTTAAATTGTTAGGTTTAGGAATATGAAAATCAAATGACTAGAATTGTCTTAAAAATTACTTTCATAAAAGTATACACACATCACTTTTTGATAAATATTTTTATAAAAAATAGAAGTCGAAGTTATGCTTTGGAGACTGTACGTGTCATTGTCCAAAACGATTTAAATTATGAGTATAGAGGGAGTAGAAATTAAAATTTTAAATTTAAACATGCAATTAGAAATTTAAATATGGGATAGATACCAAATTACCTTTCGGTTAAAAGAATTGTCATTTTAAGTCCGGCAAGAGGGACTTTTCTCCTTCAATTTAGCTTGATGATGCACCGTCTGTTGGAGAAGATGACACAAATTATGATTATTCCTTTTTGACTTCCACACCTTGATTTTCTCCTTCTTTGCTTTCTGTGGTGCTGGCATGGATCAACTAGCCTAAAGATACATTGATTATAATAGTATAACTACTTAAGAAAAATATAATTATACTGAACACTGTATACTACAAGAAATGCAACCTTCTGTAACAATCTCTTATATTGTCATAGAACCTAAGCAAATTGTACTATCCATATTCTGTGATGCGGCGACGAAAATTAGTTCATCACCTATCATACGTCTCTATCTGTACTGTTTTATGACAAAACAAAAATTTCTATCACTACATGTGTGACGTCCATCTATCTGTCACTAAATTATGATGTCAGTTTTTGTCACTAATTTACTAAGAAAACATCACAATTTATTGCATGGGAAACGCCACGTAGGATTAAAATTGTCACAAATTTTCATATTGAGTGGTGTGGAATTGACGTGTAACTGACGTGGCAGCCTAGTTTTTTGGGCCATGTGGTTTGGGCAAAGCCCATTTTAGACGATTTTGATTTGGTTTTTGTTTTTTTTAAGCAGGTCTGTAATCAGCTCAATTCTATGTTTCATAACAATTTTATGTTGAGCTGGCCCAACCTGAATCGCAAATTGAAGAATTAAATAGCAACCCATACAACAAATCAAAATAATCCATCACATAGAGCAATATATAATCAAATTCATCGAAATAATAATAATATCTCATCACATTTTCAAAACAGATGTTCAAACCCAACAATACAAAGTTCCTCTCATAGAGCTGCATAACTTAACAGGGAGCACTGCACAGTGCAGAGGTGAAGCTACAGCTAACCGTTGGGATCAGCTGCCCCTGACGATTTTCTTATAAATCCGTATATTTAGCTTACAAATCCAGCTCTGATCCAGTGGAAATCTGCTGTTACGATGTCATTGACCCCAGCGATGAACTTTCCTAGCTTCACCCCTGGCATGGTGGACGGAGCAGCTGGCACGGCGCTGAAACGGTTGACTCTCGATTACACCGATTACACCAATCGCCTCTCTTGCTCAGCCAGCTGTTGCTCCTTTTCCTCCCTACTCTTCCATCACCACTCGGGACGACCAAGGGGCGAACTGTTGCTTCGCTGCCCGTCCTTGGACTGAGCCTGTGAATGAGGTGGGGATTCGGGGCGGCCTCTCCAGATCTTCGGCAAGCGCATCGATTCTAACTGTCGATTGGAGAGAAGGAGGATAATCTCTGCTGCACTATGGAGAGCACTGGGAGATCACGGGATCGAATGCCAATGTGGTGGAGCTACATGGGCGCCTCAAGCTTACAGCAGAGGAGTGTGAGGCGCTAGAACTCGATGATGATGCTTTGGAGAGCCTGGCAACCTCTGACCGTGCTATCATTGATAAAGTTCTCTCCTCCAGCATCCTTCATATCCAAACAATCATGTCGGCCCTGCGTCTGGCTTGGGGAAATCCAAAAGGATTAGAAGTGAAATCAGTTGGGGATAACATATTCATTGTGGAATTGGGCACCAGACAAGAAGTGGACCGTGTGCTGGACGGCTCCCGTTGGATTGTGGTAAGAAGGCTACAATGATTCAGAAGTATGACCCTAATCTAAGGCCAACAGACTTGAAATTTCATTATATGGCGGTGTGGGTAAGAATATACAATCTGTCTTTTGGCCTGATGAATAAAGAGTGGGGACAGAAAATTGCATCTAAAATCGGCTTGGTAGAAAAGGTGGAGGTTGATGCTCAGGAGAGAGCATGGGGTCCATACTTGAGAGTAAGAGTATCAATCGTCATTTCTAAACCTCTCCTCCGATGCGTGACTATTTTTTCTGCCAAGCTTCCCAATTTCTGCTACTCTTGCAGGATCATAGGACACTCTTCAATCGAATGTCCGACCCGGCAGAAAGGAATGATGAAGGACACCTTAGGGTCGAAGTTTACAATCATTGTTTGAACAAAAGTATAATGCTCTTCAAATGAGCAATGATAGTGGAGGGAAGATAGTAAACAATGAAGTTTTGTTCAAACTTCATTGATGTACATATTAAAGAGGGTTCGGGTGTTGTTTGGTGTGTTACTTTTGTGTATGGCGAGCCTAGAACACAGCGTCGACATATATTTTGGAACAGGCTGTTACTTTTGTGTATGGCGAGCCTAGAACACAGCGTCGCCATATATTTTGGAACAGGCTTCATTTTCTTTATTCTCAGTGGACTGATCCATGGGTTTGCATCGGAGACTTTAACGAAGCTTTGAGTGATGAGCATCTTGGGGGCATCAAACAGGAATGAAGCACAAATGCGTTTATTTCGAGAATGCTTGAAAGATTGTCAACTCATGGATTTGGGATTCAGGGGGACCGAAATTCACTTGGAACAATAGGCAAAAGGGGATTAATCATATCCGGGTTCGACTTGACCGTGCCGTTGCCAATAGACAATTTATCCAGCTTTCAATGATTGTCAAGTTGAGAATATTATCACAACATCATCAGATCATTTTGCTGTCCTTTTATCCCTTGAGAAGCATAAGAGCTGGCAGCAAAATAAGCCAATGAAGCAAAATTTCAAATATGAGGCAGCCTGGAGTAGAGCACCTGATTATGTGTGGAGACAGTGGAAAGACTATGGACTGAAAGCCTACAATCAACATGGGAGAAGTTGAACAAGATGTCAGCATCTTTGGCTGCTTGGAGCCGTGAATCTTTTGGAGCAACTCATTCTGAAATCAAGAAGCTTGAGCATGGTCGGGCAAGAATGAGATCAGCAAGAGCCACAAGGACTTATTCTGATGAAGAGAGAGGTATTGAAAGAAGACTCTGTGAACTTTTTGAGATAGGAGAAATCATGGCCAGACAAAGATCTCAAGTGGATTGGCTTCAGGCAGGTGATCGGAATACATCTTTTTGTCAAGCAAGAGCTACAGCTAGGAGGCGCACAAATAAAATATTTAATTAAATCAGATGGTGGCAAATTGGAGGATCTAACAGAAATAATGGCTATGGTTCGGTCATTTTATATGGACATTGCGACCGAACCACATTTCGTTGCTGATTAAATTTTAGAGTCAATCCAAACTCAAATTGATCCTGAGATGAATGACGTGTTGTGTAAGCCTTACTCTAATGATGAGAATAAAAAGCACTTTTTCAGATGGGCTCAACAAAAGCACCGGGTTAGGATGGTTTTTCAGCTTTATTCTATCAAAAACACTGGGACCTGCTGCATGAGGATGTATGCCATGCTGTGAGGTGTTTCTTGGGAGGTGATGACATACCAGAAGGTTTTATTTGATACTACAATTGTACTCATCCCTAAAACTTCAAAACCAGAGCACTTCACAAATTTTCGTCCAATAAGCTTGTGCAATGTTATCTACAAAATTGCTTCTAAAGTGTTGGCAAACAGACTTAATCTTTATTGCCAATAGTCATTTCAGAAGAACAAAGCGCCTTTGTTCCTGGGAGACTAATCACAGACAATGTGCTTATAGCTTATGAATGCATGCACACAATTAGAAGACACAGAGCAAAGATTCCTTACTTTGCTTTGAAAGTTGATATGATGAAAGCATATGACCGTGTGCAGTGGGTGTACTTGGAGGGTTTTCTACAAAAGATGGGCTTTGCGCAGAGCTAGATTGACTGTATAATGCGATGTGTCTCCGCTATCCGTTATGCAGCAAAAGTCAATGGTGAGCTGACAGACACCTTCATCCCAACTCGAGGCTTGAGACAAGGTGATCTGATTAATCCATACTTATTTTTACTATGTGCAGAAGGACTTTCTACTTTATTGAAAAAGGAAGAAGGTGCAGGTCAATTGAAAGGGGTAAAAAAATGGGAGAAATGGGCCAGCTATCCCGCACCTTCTATTTGCAGATGATAGCATATTTTTCACAAGGGCAGAAAACCGGTGTATCAGCACACTTAAAAATATATTGCAAATTTACAGTGAGGGATCAGGGCAAAGGATAAACCTTCAGAAATCATGAGTATTCTTTGGAAATAGCTGTCCCGATAATATCAAACAAGGGGTCATGGATTCTCTAGATGTTCACAACGAGGCCCTTCAGACAACCTACGTTGGCATGCCAACCTATATTGCTCAATCAAGAATGAGCACGTTCAATTTTCTTTCAGAGAATGTATGGAGAAGAGTACAAGGCTGGAATGATCGACCGTTATCTAGAGCTGGAAAAGAGGTCCTGCTGAAGGCAGTAGCCTAAGCTATTCCCACCTATGTTATCAGTTGTTTTCATCTCCCTCATGGTGTGTATGAAAAAATGATATCAACAATTGCTAATTATTGGTGGGGTATAGAGGGGGGTAAAAAGAAGATGCATTGGCGCTCCTGGGATTGGATGACAACCCCAAAATCCATGGGAGGAATGGGGTTTAGAGATATGAAGCTCTTAATCAAGCTATGTTGGGCAGGCAATGTTGGCAACTACTAACAGAACCAAACTCACTGTGTGCAAGAGTTCTCAAAGGAAGATACTACTCAAATTTCTCCAAGGCCAACCCGGAGCTGCTCTTTTACGTGGCGTAGTCTGATGCATGGTAAGAGTTTATTGGAAAGGGGGATCAGGTGGCCTGTGGGCAATGGAGAAAACATCAATTTGACTCGGGATAGATGGGTGCCTGATTCACCTTGTCATCCTCTATTCCCTACGGCTCAATTACCAGTGGACACTAAAGTGAGCTTCTTAATTAATAGAGATACAAGATCATGGAATGAGGAGATAATTTATGCAAGCTTTTGTGAGGCTGATGCTAAATGCATTCTGAGCATTCCCCTGAGCAATAATCAACAGCAAGATTTTGTTTCTTGGTTACATACAAAAAATGGGCTCTACACTGTAAAATCAGCTTATGTCATGGTAAGAACAGAATCTGCATTCTTGAGTGTAAGTACTAGTGGCAAAGGGACAATTTCTAACCAATCAAGAAAGACAAAAGAATGGAAAGCAATTGTGGAGTATCAAGGCAGCACCAAAGATGAGAATTGTTCTGTGGCAATTTGCACATGATTGTCTACCTACAGGCCAAAAGCTAAATCAGAGAAATATCCCTGCTCCTGAAGTTTGCTTTCATTGTGGAAGAGAACAGAGTGCAATGCATGTTTTCCTCACATGTCAATATACGATCGAAATCTGGAGAGAGATAAAGAGGATTTATGGTATAAAGATAAGGTATAAATATTTTGTCTCAACAAGGCAATGGTTATTTGACTTTTTAAATACCTCTACAGATATGGAGGCCACAGTTTTGGCAATATCCTTTTGGCATATATGGGAGGCAAGAAATGGTGTTCGTAATGGAGGACCTGAAGTACACTCTCATTATGTTGTTGAGAAAATTGAGGTTTATGTTGACATGGTGAACCTGCATCTTTACATACCAACAAATTCCAACAGGTGTGACCCAGTTCAACAAAAAAGATGAGCTCCACCGCCAGAGGGTTGGGTGATGTTGAAGGTTGATGCTGCAGTGTTTTCCGAATTGAATTGCATGGGGATAGGGGGCTGTTCTTGCTGCTTGCAGGCAGGCTATCGAAAGTGTCACTGTCCCAGAAATTGCAGAGGTATTAGCAGTGAGGTGTGCTGTCCGCTTCACTTCTGAGGAAAGGTACACTCAGGTGGTTTTTGCTTTAGATTGTCAATCTGTTGTGCACAAGCTCAATTCAAATGCCAAAGATCGATCTCATGTAGGGGTGAATATTGAAGATGTTAAGCAATCAGTCTGTTGCTCCTCTACTGTTTTTTCTTTCATCCGTGTAAGTCGGTATTGTAATGTGGCAGCACATGTGCTAGATCAGCCAGTCGGTTACCTGACTCGGTCTGGACTAAAGAAGCCCCGGAGATTATCTGGGATTCTCTATGTAACAATATGTTAAATTAGTAAAATGGCTACCACGTTGCTCTCAAAAAAAAAAAGTCCCAGGCGGGACCATGATTTACAACTCGTTTTCCTCTTATAGATAGACTAATATTTAGACATTTACTCCCTCCGTTGTTTAATTGATGGCGCTGTTGAATTTTAAATTCCACTTTGACATTGGTCTTATTCAAAAAATTTGCTTGAATGTGTAAAATTTTAAGTTGTAATTTAAATAACTCTAATGAGAAATCAAATTATATCAAAATATATAAAATTTATCAAATTTTTTTGAACAAGAAGAATGGTCAAAGTTGAATTAAAAAGTTAACAGTGACATCAATTAAAGAACGAAAAGAGTATAACACTAGACATGAGCTGTGGTGGTAAGTCTTCTGAGCTCCTTGGGAGAGGTCGTGTGTTCGATCCTATGCACCTGCTGCAAGCGATGTTTTTTTCTTATATTTTTTGTCCGGAAGCTTATGTACCTAGTGCCAGCATGGACTACAACAATTTGTGATGAGAAAATAATCTTATGACGGAAGTGACTTCGTTGCAGTTGGGCTAAAATATAATTTATGATAATTCATGTCTTCTCTTTTGTGACGAACTAGTAGCATTCATCATTAAATTAATTTACCCTACAAAACATCATAAAATAAAATAAAGGGAGAACAGTCTGCATGCCTATTTTTGAACTCAAATGTCTGTATACCCCTGCAAAAATTACGGTTGGTGCTATTGCCCTTAGATTTCAAAACTTAAATTCCCGTTTGCCCTCACTTTCATATTCGGTTACACTCTGCGGCAGCGCGTCATGGGGAGTCGTCGGCGCGGCATATCTAAGTCGTGCTGGGGGGTTCTTAGGAGTGGGGAGCAGCAGTTGACAATGATGCATTGAAGCTTGAAGCAATTTTGGTGTTGCTTTGCTTGCCTGGGCCCTGGACGAGTTCTACTGCTGCTGCGTTGCTTCGCTTGTCTGTACTATGAATAATTCAAAACCTGTCTTTTGGCCATGTTTGGTGATGCTTCATTTTGCTGGAACTATAATGTCTCAACTCTCAAGCTTAGTATGTAGAGTACTACGAATGTGTGTAAGACTGCAAGCTGATATGAATGCGAACTATTTTGCTGCTCAATTACGCAAATATATTTTCATGTGTTTTAATGTACTAGCACTGAAATTTAAATTTTCATTTTTAACATGCAAATATATTTTTTTCGACCTTGTTTATGCACAACTTGAGTGTTGCAGTGGGTTAATGGTAAAAAAAAAATATTAGGGCTTATATGTCCATAAGCATGTCCAATTTTATAACTATCTATTAAGGGTAGGATGGTCTTTTATCGGGTTGTTAACACTGTTAACTGACCATTAGAAACTAAGGGCAACTCCATGACACAAATTCAAAAAACAGGGAAAATGATACAAAGTCCGTAAAAGGGAGGGCAAAACGACTATTAGTAACGAAGCTAAAGGCAATGATGCTAATGACCCAAAAATAAAAAGACTAATGACATTATCATCTTTTGTCACAATATATTCGTCATAGAAGCCTAGATTTTTTGCAGTGACACACAGATAAAACAAGAACAACCGTCTATAAAAGAAAGGACAATTATACTAAGAGAGACAAAGTATAAGGAAACCATAATGCACAAAACAAAGGAGAGATACATGAGTGAGACACATAACTCACAGAAAGATTTGGGAACTAGGAGAACTAGTGTTACCGAAGAGTGAATTCCAAGTGAAGTGTGTGTTGTGAAGTGAGGTGTGATGTGTCCCTTTTATAGCCTCCTAGGGTCGATGAAGGTTGCTTGGTTCCGCGGAAAACTTCAGAATATGCTTAAACGTGGGTACGACAACACGTACGTGGAAGGAGATCATATTCGGCGCCAACAGCAGTGGCTGACCATGGGGGATGTGCTTTGGTGCCAAGTTTCCTCATGGGGCCTTCCCTGTGGGTCCTCACGAGGTTATTCAAAAAAATTCTTTTTATCTTTGGGAATTGACTCCATTTCCAATGATTGCCACATGGTGGCTTCTGATTCGTCGTTTTGTTGACTTCTATCCATATGGGTCAAAATCCCTAATTTATATGGTTGATTCACCTTCATTCAAGTAATTCTCCAAGTACAACTGGAACTATATTATTTAAAATAAAATACGTGCAAGAAATGCTATTGTCACACTTGGTTTTGAGACAAAAACCAAGTGACCCTTTATACGTGCACAGGAATCAAGTTTCACACATTACAAGAATGATGACTAAGAGACTTAGAAATTATTACAAACCAAAAGCAGTGGAACAACAAACTAGACAACGCAAGCTTCCACAGGCAGTCGACTAAAGGGATGGCATGACTAGACTTCAGCTCCATAGTTTTCAACGTCTTCCCAGACTTTTCCTTCTACTAAGCAGTATTTATAAAGGCAAGGTTGAGTATGGGATGTACTCAGCAAGTGTGAGAAAAGATGATATGTGACAACAAACAAGACAAAAGCAACATAGGGTTCTTTTGCATAAAAGCTCAATATAGAGACACACTTCCTATTAAGCACCTATTTTCTAAGTGATAGACAGCGAACATGTAACGACCGGGCTTTTCTTACCTTTCGATAAGTCAGGATCTTCCATGACCTTACCAATCCCAGGAGGTTGGCGAGCATGACATCACAAGCGATCAATCAATAAACCATAATAGAAGCATTAAACAAGAAACGAGAATAGAAAATAGCAAGTCAATGTAAATTTATTAGAATGTAATCCTCAAAAGGGTCCATCAGCATGCAGGCTCGAAATATCTCAGAGCAGATCGATCATAATCAAGAAATCTGTAGAAAAGCAGCAACGGAAGCATCATCATGACAGAAGCGACGAACCTCCTCAACACAGACACGCTTGAGCGTAAGAGCTGACTTCACAGTCCGTTGGAGACGTAGCCGAAGTCGAAGCTGTAGGTAACCTCTGAAAACAACAAATTAGGAAGCCGTGAGTACGAATACTCAGCAACCCGCGTACTACCTATCAACAATATATGCATGCAAATGGTTTCGAGGGTAAAGGCTAGCTCAAGTGCTAAATGCAAGTTTAAAATATTTATTTTATTTTAAAGATGCAAGAAAGTTTTATTTTAAAACTGTCAAATTTTATTATCTTGCCCCACAGAATCTTCGTTATCCCAGACAGGGTTCATTTTAAATACCGGTACAACCTTCACACCCGGTCACAGCTCAAAGGCCGGAGCAAAAACATTTTGAAATAGAAGAGGAGCGAAGAAAACAAAACTACTCAACGAGAAGCACAACTCAGGGATGTCCTTCTAAAAAGGACGTGACAATGCGCATTGACTGTAACTCTGTAGAATGTATGCACCTGGACCCACGAGAAGTATCGTCGAGAACTACCATCGTAGTCCTAACGAACACACAAGACCCGTCCACAAGCTTCAACTGACGTTATCCGTCCTCCATGATAGGGATCCCAAGTGCCTACGCAATCGGGTCTTGGAGCTGTGAAGAGCCTACCACTGATCAGGTGAGGTATCTCGATCTCATGTAGGGAGTCATAGCTCTACACCACACTGACACATCACCCACAACCCACGGGTAAACAACCAGTCTCGACAAGCTTCAAGATCAAGCAGCTGCTCATACAGGGTAACGTGGTGTGCATGGTTGTCAACGGAGCTTACAAGGCTCGAAGGACTCGGTCCTTAATTGCCGGGGCAGGCACTCTCTCCAACTTTAACGCCAACAGCCAACAAGTCTCACAGAAAGATCCCAACCCAGATCTTCCCGTTGTACCCGCCACACGTACGCTCACAGGGACTTCCCAAAAGTCCCCCAGCTCCTCATACTCCAGCCTGCCCCCGCTAAAAAGTTTTGTATAGTTATTTGCAAAACTCACACATTTGAATCACAGTTCAAAATCATTTAACACAAATTCTATTTTTATAGTGATACGTGTGAAATAAAAATAAATGCGACTAAGCATGGCTAAGCATAAAATAAAGTAATTATTCTAAAGCAATCCTAGGGCTCTTATTTGTGGAACAATAAATAGGCAGAGCTTAGGAATGTTGCTAGCATATTTTAAAACAATTGGCATGCTAATTAGGGTTACAAACAAAACATGCAGTTTAAAATGCTGGGTACAAAAGGGATCAAGGAACGTGGCTTTCCTGGTAGCTCAAGATCGTAGTCGGGATTCGGGTTGTCGAACTGAGCAGGCTCACGGTACTCCTCCTCGGGATCACCAGCTAAACACACAACACGAACAGGTGTGAGACTAGGTACGCGACATTTTAAATTCGAATAATTAAATCCAAATTTAAATTGCTAGACTAAACATGCTCAAAACGTTTCCAGGAAAATTCTACACGACGTTCTCGACGAGACGAATTTAATGAAATAATTTTCAAAATCTTTAGAGACCAGACGGAGTTCTCCAAAAATCCTTGAAGATTTAGACTACGAGAAACTAAACTAACTCACGGATTCAATAGCCTAATGACTACTACTCGCCTCCTCCTGCTGCGAGACCATACGACACCACCGTTCTCGAACCAACTGCCACAGATCAATGGCTACGGCTAATGACCACTAGAAAATCGGATGATGGGAAAAAGAGCTCACCACAACACCGAACGGAGAGGCTGGCGCTGGACGGCGCAGGGCGACGCTGAAGACGATGGAAACGGCGCGCGGACGGAAGCCAGTCGGAGACGCAGGAACCGACGCAGAGGATCAGG
>BCLG01000104.1:239264-254558 GCA_001602295.1 Zoysia matrella
CGCGGGAGGGCTGGAGCGGCGCGACCCCGTCCTTCGCCACATCTCCTCTGCTGTTCTGACTTGGGAAGGGGGAAAGAAAATGAGGGGAAGAGAGAGGGGTTGGTGGGAAAGGATAAGAAGGAGGGGGAATTTATAGAGAGATTAATTAGAGAGGTTTAGAAATTAATTAAAGGCTTTGGGAATTAATCTCAGCCCAACAATAACCCACGGACCAAAATTATTCCGGCGCCAGAAAATCAAAAGGAGAAATTCAAATTTGGAGCGAAACAAAATTTTGGGATAATCTCCACTTCGATTAATTTGTAAATTCTGTACTGTTACAGACTCTCCCCTTTACAGGATCTCATCCTCGAGATCAAGAAGCGGACTCGAACAGGTAGGAAAACTCCTTCCTTAGACTCTTTTCCTATTCTCGGGTAGCCTCTTGCTCGGTGTGGTTGCTCCATTGGACCTTGAGAAACTTGATCTTGGACCTCCTTGTCTCGTACGCCTCATCAAGAATCTTCACATGGTACTCCAAGTACTCGAGCGTGTCCTAGATATCCAAAGCATCAGAGACAATTTGCAACTCCGGCACTCAAAGACACTTCTTCCAATGAGAGATGTGGAACACAGGATGCACACCCGCTAGCTCAGATGGCAACTTCAACCTGTAAGCAAGCTCACTGATCTTCCTCAGAACCCAAAACGGACCAACAAATCTCGGAGCCAACTTTCCTCGAACATGAAAGCGACGCATGCCACGGAGAGGTGACACCTTGAGATACACCCAATCATCAACCTTGAAAGAAAGGGGCCTCCTCTTATCCGCATAACTCTTCTGACAGCTCTAAGCAACCTGGAGATGCTCTCTGATCTTCTCAATCTTCTCTTCTACAGCATTGATGGAATCAGGATCGAAGAAATACCTCTCACCAACCTTTGACCATATGAAAGGGGTACGGCATCTCCTACCATACAACGCCTCAAAAGGTGACATCCCCAAACTGGCCTGAAAGCTGTTGTTGTAAGAGAACTCCGCAAAAGAATGACTGTCCACCCAGCTCTGCCCATAGGTGATCACACAAGCCCTCAATATATCCTCCAGAATCTGATTCACACGCTCTGTCTGAACATCTGTCTGAGCATGATAAGCTGAACTGTACACCAGATGTGTACCCATAGCCTCATACAAGCTCCTCCAGAATCTCGCGGTAAACTGAGGTCCGCGATCTGACAGAATGCTACTCGGCGCACCATGCAACCTCACGATGCGATCAATGTACAACTTAGCCAACTGATCAACTGAGTACCTCTCGCTCACAGGGATGAAATGAGCAGTCTTCGTCAAACGATCCACTACCACCAAGATTGCATTATGATGGCGAGACGTCATCGGCAAACCTGTGATAAAATTCATACTGATGTCATCCCACTTCCAAGAAGGGATCGACAACGTCTTCAGCAATCCAGCCGATCTGTGATGCTCAGCCTTAATTCGCCGGCAAACATCACACAAGGCAAAATATTCAGCAATGTCTGCCTTCATGCCAACCCACTAGAAACGAGTCCTCGGATCTTTGAACATGTTGGTGCAGCCTGGATGGATAGAATACCTCAAATCATGAGCCTCTCTCAAAATGGCATCCCGCAACTCTGGCACTCTCGGAACACAGAACGATCTCCAAACCACAAAGCACCCTGCTGATCCACACGAAAACCAGGTGCCTTACCTTTCCTCATCTTCTTCAAGATCAACTGAATCTCCCGATCACGCTTTTGAGCTGACTTGATCTCCTCAATCAACAACGGCTGCAACCTAAGCTCGTGCAAGAAACCCTGAGAAACAATCTCAACTCTCAAATGCAAGAAGCTCTAACTTCCCAGACATCAAAGAAGAACAATAAGCCTTGCGACTCAAAGCATCGGCTACCACATTGGCTTTACCCGGGTGATAGTTGATTCTAAGATCGTAATCCTTAATCAACTCGAGCCACCTCCTCTGCCTCATGTTCAGCTTTGCCTGGGTGAAGATGTACTTGAAACTCTTGTGGTTGATGTAGATCTCACATCTGTTGCCGATCAGATAGTGCCTCCAAATCTTCAAAGCATGGACAACAGCCGCCAATTCTAGATCATGCGTCGGATTGTTCAACTCATGCTTCTTCAACTACCTCGAAGCATAGCACACCACCTTCATGTTCTGCATCAGCACACAACCCAAACCCTGATGATAAACATCACAGAAGACCTAAAAATCCTAGTGAATATCTGGCAAGGTCAAAGCAGGTGCAGATGTCAACCTCATCTTTAGCTCTTGAGAACTCCTCTCACAAGCATCTGACCAAACAAACGAAATCCCCAACTGAGTCAACTCGGTTATAGGCTTAGCAATTCTGAAGAAGTTCTCAATGAATCAGCGACAGTAACCTGCCAATCCATGAAAACTCCTCACCTCAGAGACTGACCTCAGTGACTCCCACTCCACAACAGCCTTGACCTTCTCGAGATCAACGGAAACTCCCTCAGCTGTGACAACATGACCCAGAAAAGCAACTTTCTCTAGCCAAAACTTGTACTTGCTGAACTTGGCATACGGCTGATGAAACCTCAACCTCCCAAGTACAACTCTTAGATGCTGCTCATGCTCTTTCGCTGACTTGGAGTAGACGAGAATATCATCAATGAAAACCACCACGAACTTATCCAACTCAACCATGAACCCTTGTTCATCATGTTCATGAAGTAGGCAGGGGCATTAGTGGGTCTGAAAGAAACGACCATGAACTCATAAGACCCATACCTCGTCACGCACGAAGTCTTCAGAATGTCGGAAGGACGAATCTTCATCTGGTGATACCCCGATCTCAAATCAATCGAGGAAAAGAACTTCTCACCCTTCAACTGATCAAACAAATCATCAATCCTCGGCAAAGGGTACTTGTTCTTTATCATCACCTCATTCAAAGAACGGTAGTCAACGCACATGCGTATTGACCCGTCCTTCTTCCTCACAAAAAGCACTGGGGCTCCCCATAGAGAAGCACTCGGCCGAATGAACCCTTTACTCAAGAGCTCATCAATGTGCTCCTTAAGCAAAGCAAGCGCATCAGAAGACATTCGGTACGGCCGCTTGGCAATCTGCGCAGTACCAGGAAGAAGATCAATCACGAACTCAACATCCCGATCCGGGGGTGTCCTGGCAACTCATCTAGGAATACCTCTAGAAACTCATGAACAACTGGAATCTGCTCCAAAGACAACTCTTGCAAGTTGCAAACTGAAAGTGGAACTCTAGAGGCTTTAGGGGCACACTTCACTCGAACACCATGTGGTTAACCAATGACACAACCCTCTCAGCACAAGTGATGACTCCCTTGTGCCTCGCCAGCCAATCCATCTCCAAGATGACATCAATGTCATGTGAGGGAATGACGATGAGATCAGCTAGAAAGACCACACCCTCAATCAAGATTCGAACACCTCTACACTCAACACGACTCTTATAGACTCCAAAAGGTGAAGTGGTAAGTGTAGGTATAGCTAAGAGTGAGGTAGGGAGACTGTGTAGTTGTAAACGTCGACGACACAAACGAGTAAGTAGCCCCTAAATCGAACAAAAGTGTCACTAAGTGAGAGTGAACTAAGAACTCACCAACAACGATGTCGGGTGCCTCCTAAGCCTCCTCCACATAGATGTGGTTCAGGCGGCTGCGTGTGACGCTCGGCCGAGTAGCGCCATGGACCGCTGAATGCACTCCTCGACCTCTAGACTGGTGCGGTGGCCTAGAGGGAGTGGCAAACTGAGCACCACCTTCCACAGGACCCTGCTGCTGATGCCTCGGGCACTGAAACACCTTGTGACCCTGCTGGCCACACTCGAAACAGTGAACCGAGGGCTGACCTGCTGTCAGACGAAAAGCAGACTACTGTTGCTGCTGGAAAGCACCTCTCTGACTCTGAGGAGCCTGCCGCTGAAATGGAACTGGAGCAGGAGCAGTGGATTGGGTGAAGGTGGGCTGTTTCGATCCCTGCTGGAACGATTCGCTGAAGCGCTGACGCTGAGAAGCCTCACGACTGATTCTCTGACCAGCTGCCCTCCTCTTCGCATCTCTGGACCGATCAAGCTTCTGAAGCGACACCTCTAAAGCCAGACGCCTGTCAATGAGCTCACGAAGACTCCCCTGAACACCACCATCTAGGTACGGAGGCATGTCGAGATGCAAGCCCTTTCGGAACCATACATCTTGCGGCGCTCGGTTGAAACCTCCTCTGGTGCAAAGCGGCTGAGCTGGGTGAAACGGTTGACGAACTCTGTGATAGACATACCTCCCTGACGAAGGTTACGGAACTCCTCCGCCTTCGCCTCTATGGCTCCCTTGGAGATGTGGAAACCACAAAAAGCAGTGATGAAGTCGTCCCAAGTGAACTGCTCTGGATCATCAAGAGTGGCGTAAAGAGTGTCCCACCAAGCACCAGCTGCACATGTCAACTGATGAGTTGCCAAACGAACAGCTTCTTGATCGTCACACTGAATCAGATCAAGCTTTTTCTCGATGTCCCTGAGCCAATCGTCAGCATCCAGAGGGTCAACTGCACGGTCGAAAGTGGGTGGGCACATGCTCAGGAACATAGCCATGCGGGAACCGGCTGGCTGGTGGTACTGTGCAGCATCAGGAGCATGAGCACGTCCACGAGGCTGCTGCTATGACTGCTCGACAATCCGCTCAAGCAGAAGCGTCAGTTGGGCCATCACCTCCATAAGGTTCGGAGCAGCTGGAAGCTCCTCACCAGGCGCGGCAACACCGGCAGGCTCAACTCCAGGGTCCATGACGACTCCTCTGCCACGTTCTCCAGCCTGAGGGACTGGTGCTACAGCGCGGCCACACCCTCGACCAACGCCGGGCGCGTCAGCCGCAGGTGGCACCGGTACATGGCCTCCAGCACCGCGACCACGGCCTCTAGGGGCGGCACCACAACCACGCCCAGCGGATTGCGGTACCTCAGGGTCCTCCAGAGCGGCCTCCTTGAAACAAGCCTCAAGGCATCTAGACCTCCTCGGAGCCATCTGTTGCAGGAAAACATTTCTGATTAGAAAGATAGCATGAAACCAAAATTATTGATAAAGACAGAAGATCGGGATAAGAATAACTACACAAGCACAATTCCAAACAAACAAGACTTTCATCAAGCAAACGAGGAGATTTATGAAAACAACTTTCACGATGAAGGTTTGATAGCAGATTCAGAAATCTAGAAACATTCTTTAGTTACGTCCAGTTTTATGGTTTCGCTCCTACGGTTAGAATGGCTCTGATACCACCTGTAACGACCTTGTTTTTCTTACCTTCTATAAGTCTTGATCTTCCGTGACCTTGCCAATCCCAAGAGGTTGGCAAGTACGACATCACAAGCAATCAATCAAGAAACCATGACAGAAGCATTAAACATGAAACGAGAATAGAAAATAACAAGTCAATGCAAATTTATTAGAATGTAATCGACACGCAGGCCAGAAACATCTCAAAGCAGATAGATCACTATCGAGAAATTCGTAGAAAAGCAGCAACGGAAGCATCATTATGACAGCAATGGCGAACCTTCTCAACACAGGAACGCTTGAGCGTAGGAGCTGACTTCACGGTCCGTCGGAGACGTAATCAAAGTCAAAGATGTGGGTATCCTCTGAAAACAACAAATTACTATGAATACTCAGCAACCTGCGTACTACCTATCAACAATGTATGCATGCAAATGGTTTCAAGGGTAAAGGCTGGCTCAAGTGCTAAATGCAAGTTTAAAATATTTTATTTTATTTTAAAGATGCAAGAAAGTTTTATTTTAAAAACGTCAAATTTTATTATCTTGCCCCGTCGGGATCTCTGTTATCCCGGACGGGGTTCATTTTAAATGCCAGTGCAACCTTCACACCTGGCCACAGCTCAAAGGCCGAAGTCAAAAACATTTTGAAATAGAAGAGGAGAGAAGAAAACAAAACTACTCAACGAGGAGCACAACTCAGGGATGTCCTTCCAAAAAGGACGTAGCAATGCGCATTGACTGTAACTCTGCAGAGTGTATACACCTGACCCACGAGAAGTGTCGTCTAGAACTACCTTCGTAGTCACAACGAACACACAAGACCCGTACACAAGCTTCAACTGGCGTTATCCGTCCTCCAAGATAGAGATCCCAAGTGCCTACGCAATTGAGTCCTGGAGCTGTGAAGAGCCTACCACTGATTAGGTGGGGTATCTCGATCTCATGTCGGAAGTCATAGCTCTACACCACACAAACACGTCACCGCCAACCCACGGGTAAACAACCAGTCTCGGCAAGCTTTAAGATTAAGCCACTGCCCACAGGATAACGTGGTATGCATGGTAGTCAACTGAGCGTATAAGGCTCGAAGGACTCGGTCCTTAATTGCCGGGGCAGGCACTCTCTCCAATTTCAACGCCAACAACCAACAAGTCTCACGGAAAGATCCCAACCCGGATCTTCCCGTTGTACCCGCCACGAGTACGCTCATAGGGACTTCCCAAAAGTCCCCCAACTCCTCATACTTTAGCCTATCCCCGCTAAAAAGTTTTGTATAGTTATTTGCAAAATTCACACATTTGAATCACAGTTCAAAATCATTTAACACAAATTCTATTTTTATAGTGATACGTGTGAAATAAAAATAAATGCGACTAAGCATGGCTAAGCATAAAATAAAGTAATTATTCTAAAGCAATCCTAGGGCTCATATTTGTGGAACAATAAATAGGCACGGCTTAGGAATGTTGCTAGCATATTTTAAAACAGTTGGCATGCAAATTAGGGTTGCAAACAAAACATGCAGTTTAAAACGCTGGGTACAAAAGTTATCAAGGAACGTGGCTTGCCTGGTAGCTCAAGATCGTAGTCGAGATCCGAGTCGTCGAACTGAGCAGGCTCACGGTACTCCTCCTCGAGATCACCAGCTAAACACGACATGAACAGGGGTGAGACTAGGTACGCGATAATTTAAATTCGAATAATTAAATCCAAATTCAAATTGCTAGACTGAACGTGCTCAAAACGTTCCCCAGAAAATTCTACACGAGGTTCTCGACGAGACAAATTTAATGAAACAATTTTGGGAATCTTTGGAGACTAGACGGAGTTCTCCAAAAATATTTGAAGATTTAGACTACGAGAAACTAAACTAACTCAAGGATTCAATAGCCTAATGACTACTACCCTGGTTTGGTAATACCCGGCGTAGTAGGGGACCAGAAAAAGATGTGACTGCGGTAAATCTTCACGATTCAACTCCGAGAATGTACTGTCGTGTCATCGGGAGGGTGATACCTCGACGGAAAGCCCCTATGTACATCGTGGGTGGAATATGTGGAAACTTATGTAGTTGTGGGGTAAGCATTATGCAACTCTGTTAATCAGGAGTAGCATAGCCTGTGGGTATAGTGTACAACCTCTGTAGAGTGTAAAATCCTTTCGGATAGGCCGTTGTCACGGTAATGGCATGCTATTTGTTCGGATACCCTACGATTAGTTTTCTCTTATATCTTTGACGTGTGAGTGGGTGTAGATGTCCGTGTTTTGGTTATGTGTTGGTTGTGTGCCGAGGGCCTGCATGGAAGCATGCTAGTGCCCATTTAAAATTTGGGAACTGATGGAGGGAGTGAAAGCCTTCCTCAGGTCCACCCTACTAAAATATGACAAAAGATGTTTTCTTTCGAGTTTAAAAATCTATCCATTAGGAAGACCTTGCTGAAAAACTTGCTTTCTGCATAGAAATGAAAACCTCAAGCGTTCCCTAGTTTCGCTTTTGTGAACCCTAGCTCTCCTACCGTTAGGACTTGTTGAGTACCTTCGTACTTACCCCTCCCCCTGCTGTTGTTTTGTTCAGAAGATGAAGATGATGAGGATGATGCCGACTACGAAAATTAGAAGTCTCGTCCTTCGCTCGAGTTTGCCTGTGGTGTAGTGTTAGTTTCTTAGTAGTTGATGTATGAATAAAGTCGTTGCGTCGACTTGATGGTTGTAATATAGACTATGTTTATCAGACCTTTTCGAAAACTTGTAGTATGTCAAACCTGTATGTGTAATAATACCGCTTTGTTCTTAATGTGCGTACCAACTACTGGTCCAGGGATTAGTACTTGTAGCACAAAGATATTCCTTCCTGGAAGGGGGTCTCACAGAGTGGTATCGAGTCATACTTGACCGTAGGACGAGACCTTAGGATGCGACGCGTAACAGCATACGGTTAGAACGATACGCATTCTTCGTGAAATTATGTTCTCGTGGGTCTCATGCCCACACGCGCTTATTTTTGCTTGCGTACCTTTTATATTATGCTATTTACTTGTCTACTTTGGTTTACTGACCCTTTTTATTTATCGTCTCTTTGTAGATGGCCTCTGGAGGGTGAACATCCCTTGGACCCGAGGCGAGCAGGGTCGACAGGTTTCCCGCGATCCTCGCCCATACGCTCTCCCGGTTCGGGTACACCGTACCTATGTCGTACCGCTAGAGGAGCCTGGAGTCCAGCGAGTACACCCTGTTCGAGGTGGAGACCCGCCTCGTGGCGTACCTGCTGCCGACGTGGTTGATGCTGACCATCGGCCTCAGCTACGACTCCGCCTTACCGGCAGCAGCTCGTGAGGCCCTACTCCACGTGTGCACGGTGAACCTCGACTTCACTAGAGCTACACTGGTGCGCTACTTTCCGGTGCTCGTCGCCGATGACCGACGTGGGTGCACCATTTGGGCACACTTGGAGGCACTACCAGGACAGTGGAGGACCCCACACTTGTGGAGACGGCGCACTATGTGATAGCGCAGCACCGTCTTTGCGACGAGCTCCGAGGCTAGTGGATAGCGCAGTCCCTCCGCGCTTTCACTGCCGAGGGACAGTCCGCAGCCCTGCAGGTACAGCTCGAGACGGCCCACACTCAGCGGGACGCTGTCCAGACGCTGCTCGACGTTGCACTGGCGCAGCGTGACGAGGCTCAGGGGCAGCGTGATGCGCTCCAGCTGCAGCTCGGTGACGCGCAGAGGCAGCGCGACACGGTGCTGTTCCAGCTCGCCGCAGCTCGTGCCGCCCTCGACACAGTCAGGGTGAGTGAGGAGGGCCTGAAGAGGGCTCTCTCCGACCAGCACACCGCACACCAGCAGGAGTTGGAGACGCTGCGATGCCAGCTGTAGTTCCCGTACCCTCCTACTCGCCGCTCGGTGAGGAAGTGTGCCCGGGATTGCTGTGTCATTGAGAGGGAGGCTTCGTGACTCCCCCATGTCCGAGGAGAGTGCGCCTGCCCGATAGGGAGTTCGCACTAAGATCACGCTCCGCAAGCGTGCTCTAGTGCGCCTTTCCGACGGGAGGTTGGCACTACCACCCCACGCTCCGGTGCTGGACCAGCACACTCACGATGCTATCTACGCGCGAGTGGCACAGCTACCACGCCTCCAGGACGGCGTGGGTTGCAGCCGTGGAGAGTACCTCTCTAGCGTCCTCAGCTCGGGTGACAGCACCCCGCACGACGACACCGATGAGCCTATGGTGGAGGAGGCCGTGCCCGACTCCAGCGTGGAGATCGTCGGGACTACCCCAGGCCGCACGCAGGCTTCCCACGGTGCTAGCACCACGGCCATGGAGGCCAAGCCTGCACTCGACGTGGGACTGCCGCAGCCCCGCGGCGACGCTCAGTAGGATGACTTCGCTGCTGGATGCCGGCCTAAGGAGATGCCGGCAAGGGAGTTCAAGCAGCCGTAGCTACTAGGGGATAGCTACTCTTTTGTACCTACTAGTGTAGCTAGGGAGACCTACCATCGTAGTGGTAGATGACGTTGTCTATGACGACGGATTTTGACTTGTAAAAAGAAACTCCCGTGCTGTAACCACCTAGTTGTATGTCCCCAAAACCTTGGTTATGACCCAGCATCTTTGTAATATAACCATGTGTGTGTCCTATGTTTGATTTGCTTCTTTTCATTACTTGATTGTGTGTATGTTGTGCTGTTTTTGCAAACTTAAAAATCGTAATTCACTCCTAATAGTATACTTACTTACTAGCTCCTAACCTCGCTGGTTTACTGTTTCTCTTTGGCAGGATGGTGCCAAAGAAATCAGCTCGCATTCAAGAACGCCAGGCACGTGAGTGCAACCACAATGACATCAATGAGGATGAGCGGGTTGCGCAGACCACGTAAGCAAAAGCGGTCAGGAGAGGAGGGGCGTCCTCTAATCCGCGCCGCTCCACCGCACCTGCCCCCAGCGTTCAACGCCAAGCTCACGAAGACGAAGCTCAGTCTAGTCGCCACGATGAGAACGTGGTGGCCCGTTCCACTCCAGTGGCTACCGGTGCTGCTGCCGGCGCTAGTGCACGAGGGGCTGCCAGAGCCCCATCTCGGGCCGTGACTGGAGATGGAGTCCCAATGGCGGGAGGAGAGGAACTCCCCTTACCGCCCACCACCCTCGCTGACGTGATGGCAACACAAACCCAACTACTGCTCACCCTGGCACAAGGTTTGGGACAGCGAGGAGGTCCAAACTCGCAGAACCGGATGTCGGAGTTCATGCGACTTCGACCCCCTACTTTTGACAACACCGAAGATGAGCCGCTTGCAGCTGATGATTGGTTGCGAGACATCAACAAGAAGCTTGACATTGTGGCCGCAAGCGACCATGAAATGATGATGCTCGCTGCCCACCAACTGTTTGGAGCAGCCGGTGAGTGGTGGGATAATTACCGAGAAGCCACCACCGACCCTGCTGCCATCACTTGGAATGAGTTCCAGCAGGCATTCCGAGCGTGTCACATCCCAGCTGGCATAATAAAAATGAAAACTGATGAATTCCAGGCACTGAAGCAAGGAGCCATGACGGTCAACCAATACATCAAAAAGTTCATGAAGTTGGCCCGCTATGCCCCAGGAGAGGTGGACACCGATCAGAAGAAGCAGGATCGCTTCCTGGATGGGCTGCGTCACATCATGCAAACACAGCTTGTGACTCACACCTTTTCGGATTTCAACACCATGATGAACAAGGCCATACTTCTAGAGAGAGCTTGTGCTGGGCTGGACGGGGAAAGAAAACGTAAGTTTCAAGCAAAGAAGTCTCGGCAGCTTGAAAAGCGACAGCAGCCAAGGTTTGGGAAATTTCATAAGCCGTCATACCCTCCGACTATGCAGTACCGTACCATGACCGCTCAGCAGCAGCCACAACAGTCTGCATCATCAGTCCGTCAACCTCCTCCATCCGCACCACGCGTCAATCCAAGTGCGGGTCAAGCCTCAAATGCTATGAGGACGTGCTTCAACTGCCACAGCTCAGAGCATCTGGTCGCAAATTGCCCTCTGAAGCAGCAGCCAGCAGTAGCTCCTGCATACTCTCGGACATGACCTGCAGTGTCTAGAGCATCTCGTGGCACCCCAAGGACGGCTGCACCGACCTGGAGCACACCGCAGTACGGGCATGGACGGGTGAACCACGTCCACGCTGAAACTGCAGAGGAAGCACCCAAAGTGGTACTCGGTGAGTACCTCATCCACTCCACTCTTGCAACCGTTTTATTTGATTCCGGCTCTTCGCATTCTTTCATTTCTTCAAGGTTTGCGAAAAAGGGAAAACTACCTATGGTTTTACTTAGGACTCCCAAGTTGATTAAAACTCCAGGAGCCACTATAAAATGTGGTTTGGGTTGCATAGGTGTTGAAATTCATTTAAGTGGGGTAGAATTCACAGCAGATTTGATAGTTCTCCAGTCTGAGGGAATTGATGTCATACTGCGTATGGATTGGTTGAGGCGCCATAAAGGAGTAATATATTGCTCAGAGCGCATCGTGACAGCTATAAACCACAAGGGTGTTGCTGTGACATGTCAGCCAAAAGATCGAAAAGTCGGACCCCTAGTATTCAGCACAGAAGCCACTCCCCTAGAAGAGGTACCCGCAGTAAAGGATCATGCAGATGTCTTTCCAGAAGAGCTACCGGTAATGCCACCAGACCGAGACGTCGAATTCCTTATCGACTTGGTCCCCGGTGCGACACCAATAGCTAAAAGACCGTACCGGATGGCCGCTGATGAATTGGCTGAGTTGAAGGAACAGTTAGCGGAATTACAAGAGAAAGGATACATTCGCCCAAGTAAGTCACCCTGGGGTGCACCAGTACTGTTCGTGAAAAAGAAAGATGGCAGCCTGAGGATGTGCATTGATTATCGAGCACTAAATGAGGTCACCATCAAAAACAGGTACCCACTACCCAGGATAAATGATCTCTTTGACCAATTGAAGGGAGCCAAGTACTTCTTGAAAATTGATTTGAGATCAGGGTACTATCAACTGAAGATCAGAGAGAGTGATATCAAGAAGACTGCTTTTGTCACTCGATATGGTCAGTATGAGTTTACAGTAATGCCATTTGGACTGACCAACGCTCCTGCCTACTTCATGAATTTGATGAATAAAATGTTCATGGAAGAGCTGGATAAGTTTGTGGTCGTATTCATTGACGACATACTTATCTACTCCCAAAGTGAGCATGAGCATGAAGCCCATCTGAGAGTGGTGTTGGAAAGATTGAGGAGGCATAGGTTGTATGCAAAGTTTAGTAAATGTGAGTTTTGGCTGCAAGAAGTTGCTTTCTTGGGACATATTGTATCAGCCGAAGGGATAAAGGTTGACCCAGCCAAGGTAGAGGCAGTTATGGAATGGAAACAACCCATTAGCGCCACAGAAGTTAGAAGCTTTCTTGGGTTGGCAGGTTATTACCGAAGGTTCATCAAAGACTTCTCCAAGATTGCGAAGCCGATGATCGAGCTGACCAAGAAGGATAAGAAGTTCGTGTGGCCTAAAAAATGCGAACACAGCTTCCAAACCTTGAAAACATTACTCACCTCGACCTCAATGCTCATACTACCGAATATCTACAAAGATTTTGTGGTATACTGCGACACTTCTCGACAAGGATTGGGATGTGTCCTAATGCAAGAGGATCGAGTAGTGGCGTATGCATCCCGACAATTGAAGAAGCATGAAGAGAACTACCCAACTCACGACTTAGAGCTTGCAGCCGTGGTCCATGCCTTGAAAATATGGAGGCACTATCTGATTGGGAACAAGTGTCAGATTTATACGGATCACAAGAGCTTAAAGTATATCTTCACCCAACCAGAGTTAAATCTGAGGCAGAGAAGATGGTTGGAGTTGATTAAAGACTATAACCTAGAAGTGCAGTATGACCCGGGAAAGGCTCATGTGGTGGCCGATGCCTTAAGTTGCAAGAGACAGACTCAAGTTGTTGAAGGGTTGCCCGACAACCCAAAGTTGCTTCAAGAGATGAATAGTTTGAATCTGCACGTGGCCACTACGAGTAAACTTCACACCTTGTTAGTACAGCCAACCCTCGATGCTAAATCCAACAGGCTCAAGCAAGAGATCCCTAGACCCTGAAGATAAAGGAATTCACAAAATCAGATAAGGCTTCGGAATTTTGGATTGATGAGCAAGAAACGGTATGGTATCAAGACCGGATCTGTGTGCCCAACAAGAGACGCCTTAAGCGACTCATAATAAGAGAGGCTCATGATTCAGCCTACTCCATCCATACGGGCACAACCAAGATGTATCTGGACCTAAAACAGAAATATTGGTGGGCTTCTATGAAGCGAGACATTGCGAGATATGTAGCACACTGCGACATATGCAAGAGAGTCAAAGCTGAACATCAAAAAACCAGCCGGATTGCTTCAGCCACTGAAATTGCCTATGTGGAAGTGGGATGAAATATCAATGGACTTTATTCAAGGTCTACCTCGGACCCAGAAAGGAAACGATTCGATATGGGTGATCGTTGATCGCTTCACCAAGGTAGCCCACTTTGTCCCAGTGAAAGCGACTTTCGCAGGGGATAAACTGGCACAACTGTACGTTGACAACATTTTAAAACTACATGGAGTTCCTTCAACAATAGTGTCTGACTGAGGCTCTCAGTTCATGTCACACTTCTGGAGGAGCCTATACAGCCTCCTAGGGACTCAATTGGATTTCAGCTCGGCATACCATCCACAAACGGATGGGCAAACAGAGCGGGTGAACCAGATCTTGGAAGACATGCTCCGAGCCTGTGTGTTGACTTACGGGAAAGATTGGGAGAATAGTCTAGCATTCGCGGAATTCTCGTATAACAACAGCTATCAAGCTAGCATTCAAATGGCACCGTTTGAAGCCCTATATGGTCGCAGATGTTGTACCCCGCTACTATGGTTGGAAGTTGGAGAACAGTTACTCTTTGGACCGGCCATCATCTGAGATGTAGAAGAACAAGTAGCTGAGGTCAGAGACAAGATTAGGACAGCGCAAAGCCGACAAAAGAGCTATCCAGATAACCGAAGACGCGAGTTGTCCTTCGACAAGGGAGAGCATGTATACCTCAAGGTATCACCGATTCGAGGCACATGGAGATTTTAGATTCGTGGCAAACTGGCACCAAGGTATATAGGACCGTACCGGATCCTCGCGAAAGTGGGCACTGTAGCCTACAATTTGGACCTCCCGACAGAGCTTTCTGACATTCACCCAGTGTTTCACGTATCGCAACTCAAGAAATGTTTAAAAGTGCCAGAGCAGCAAGTAACCGTTGAGGAATTGGACTTGCAGCCCGATTTGAGGTACCAAGAGACCCCAATTCGTATTTTGGATGTGACCACCCGCCAGACTCGGCGTATAGCCATCAAATTTTACCGAGTACAGTGGAGTAACCACACAGAGGCGGAAGCCACTTGGGAACGAGAGGACGATCTCAAGGAAGAATTTCCTCAATTCTTCAAAGAGAACTGCCTGAATCTCGAGGACGAGATTCCATTTAAGTGGAGTAGGTCTGTCACATCCCAAAATTTCCAAATTAAGACAAAGGGTTAAAAAAATGATAATAAAAATATTTATAGAAATTCTTTTCTGTTTAGGTGAACCTAGCTTTTCTAGACCTTCTTAAAAACTTTCGAAAAATAAAACAAAACTAGAGCAACATAGCAAAAGGGAAATTTCAAAATTTTAAAATTTCATTTGTCAAGTGTTTGATTTTTCTTGATTTATAGCTTGGATCTTTTGGAATTTTATTGCTTGAAAATTGGAGTTTGGAAATCCTTAAATATTCAGAAAATAGGAAAAAGGCCACACTAGGCCGGACGGCCTGCTGGCTTCCCGGCCCACCTCACGCGAGGCGCGCGCGCGTCATCCTCCTTCCTCCTTCTTCATTCCCCGGCGCGCCCCACCGGATAGGACTCATCCGCCACCTGGCCGGCGCGCCACCGGACACGCCGT
>BCLG01000104.1:254827-265993 GCA_001602295.1 Zoysia matrella
GCGCAGGCCGCGCCCGGAGCACCTCCGGCCACCCGGCACTGCCCAAGCCGCCACAAAGCCGGCCAACTGCTCTCCCTTCGCGCGCCCCCAGCTTAACGTCGCCGCGCCGCGCTGTCGGAGTTTCTCCACCCGAATTGCCAGCTATAAAAGCCAAATCTCACTACCGCCGCACACTCTTCGCACTTCTGCTCACCTTAGGTCCCTCCCTCTCACTGGTAACACGCCCAATTTCGGTTTTGCTCTTTTCTTCCCCATCACCGGCCGCAACACGCCGCTGGCAATTCCTCTCGAAACCAGCAGCCATTGACCCGTCCCTACCCTCCTACAGCATCATGCACTAGAGAGTAGCTCACTGACCTCATTAAGCGCCCGGCGCACACCCCATTTTGCACCTCCACAAGAGCCGCCACCGGCCACCGCACGGCTCACGGCGCCGGCCACCGTGGCACCAGCACAGGCGGACTGAGCGCACCACGAGACTCCTGTAGTCCGTGCGCTACTCCCCGGCTGAGGAAGAGTCCCCTTGTTGACGTTCTCGATTTCCTTGCCGGAGCCGTCCTTCCCGCGTCCCTCCGGCGCACAACCGCCGTCATTCCATTGCATCACTGGTCACGGTGAGTTTTACACCAGCTCCCTTGCACAGAGAACTCTCAAGACTCCCATCCCTGGCCTTTGGCCAATAGGCAGCCTCTTGGGTGGAGCAACGCTTGGGCCACGCCGCCTGCGCTCGACAGGACAGCGCGCGCCTAGAGCGCCTCCTCACCACCGCCGTCGTTCCAGGCTCGCCGCTGGTCACGGCGAGCGCCACACCGCCGTCCTTGTGTAAGGCACGCGTCCAACCCCGCTGCACGCGCGCACGCACCACCGTTGGCCGCGCTGCCCGCACGCGCACAACACCAGACCACGCCAGAGCGCGTCCGGAACGTGCCAGAGCGCATCTGAAACGCACGAGTGCACGCCCGACGCGCCCAGAGCGCGCCCGGGCCCCCACACGTGCACTCACGTCCACGTCAAGGAATCACACTTGGTCCTAGGTCCTCGGACATGGACACGGCCACGTGTCCACCTTGGGCACGGCCACGAACTCGTGTCCACGATCACGGACACGGGCAAGGACCCAGTCACGTGTCCACATGTCCACGGTCATAGACACGGGCACGGACACAGTCACGTGTCCACAGTCACGGACATGGTCACGTGTCCACGTGTCTACGGTCACGGACACAGTCACGTGTCCTGGTGCCCACGGACACGTCACAGCTCACGTGTTGCACGTGTCCACGGACACGTCCCAGCTCACGTGTCCCCGCGTCCACGGACGCATCAAAGCTCACGTGACCACGTGTCCACAGACACGTCACTGCTCACGTGTCCCTGTGTCCACAGACACAGCCACAGTGCATGTGTCCACGAATCCCCGAACTTTCACAAAACCCCGACTTCGTGTCCACATCCACGAAACCCCGATTTCGTGTCCACATCCACGAAACCCCGATTTTGTGACAACATCCACGGATCCCCGATTTCGTGTCCACAACCACGAAACCATGAACCCTACCATCCTAGCCTATCCAAACTCCATATTTTGCTTGGTGTTCCTTTCTTTTGTAGTTTTATAGCTTTTTCTTTAGTAGTCTTATTGTGACTGTTGTTTGTAGCTGAAAAAGAGCCCGAGTACGAGGAGGAACCCGAAGAGCCTGAGTACGAAGAAGAACCCGAAGACGCCGCTGAAGGCAAGTCCTAACACCCCCCTTGAACCACTTTGAACCTATTTTTACTGCTGCACCTATAGAAGCTAAATGCTTACCTATGTCTTAAAATGTGTTAAACATTGTGTAGTATAGTACCTACTTGATTCTAGGTATTTATATTTATGTTAGTAACTTGCTGTGGTTAATATAAATACTACCTTATTAGCCAATTGATGATGCACCCTTGTTAACCGTAGGACATCCGTTCTTTAAATACTTTTAATGAACGGAAAGTGCCTTGATTAGAAAAATGCTTAGGACCCCGATTGCGGTACCTCGTACCGCCACACCTTATGTCACTCTTTTGCAAATGCGTTAAGACGTGTTTGGTGGTGTGAGTAAAATAAAATAGGTTGGGCATAGTGAAACTGGTGTTAGGTGAAGAGGGTTGATTCTGGTCATAGGGTGGGGCTCACTTGAGGTGATGGTGATAAGTGTATAGGTTTCGGTGTAGTCCACCTGCCGTGGACGAGTCCGCCATCCCTGCCATATAAGGACCGATTCGTTAGCGCTCGACTTAGCAATTTTCGTGCAACCAAAGAACCTGTACATATTGGGCAGGACTTATCCCCACTATATAAGTATTCCACATCGAGCCATTAGGATGTCGGTAGGACAGAATGGGACAGGAGAAGGGCGTGAGATAACTCGCTGCCTGGTTCTCGACTATGTAATTGCCCACGTCATAGCACCGTAAGCCCACGGATATAGCCTCTGGTTTGGTAATACCTGGTATAGTAGGGGACCAGGAAAAGACATGACTGCGGTAAATCTTCACGATCCGGCTCCGGGAATGTACTGTCGCCTCGTCGGGAGGGTGATGGATAGCCCCTGTGTACATCTTGGGTGGAATCTATGGAAACTTATGTAGTTGTGGGGTAAGCGTTATGCAACTCTGTTGATCAGGAGTGGCATAGCCTATGGGTACAGTGTACAACCTCTGCAGAGTGTAAAATCCTTTCGGATAAGCCGTTGTCACGGTAATGGCATGCTATTTGTTTGGGTACCCTACGATTAGTTTTCTCTTATACATTTGACGTGTGAGTGGGTGTAGATGCCCGTGTTTTGGTTATGTGTTGGTTGTGTGCCGAGGACCTGCATGGAAGCGTGCTAGTGCCCATTTAAAATTTGGGAACTGATGGGGGGAGTGAAAGCCTTCCTCAGGTCCACCCTACTAAAATATGACAAAAGATGTTTTCTTTCGAGTTTAAAAATCTATCCATTAGGAAGCCCTTGCTGAAAAACTTGCTTTCCGCATAGAAATGAAAACGTCAAGCCTTCCCTTGTTTCGCTTCTGTGAACCCTAGGTCTCCTACCGTTAGGACTTGCTGAGTACCTTCGTACTCACCCCTCCCCCTGCTGTTGTTTTGTTCAAAAGATGAAGATGATGAGGATGTTGTCGACTACGAAGATTAGAAGTCCCGTTTTTTGCTCGAGTTTGCCTGTGGTGTAGTGTTAGTTTCCTAGTAGTATGATGTATGAATAAAGTCGCTGCGCCGACTTGATGGTTGTAATATAGACTATGTTTATCATACCTTTTTGAAAACTTGTAGTATGTCGAACCTGTATGTGTAATAATACCGCTTTGTTCTTAATGTGCGTACCAACTACCGCTCCAGGGATTGGTACTTGTGGCACAAAGACACTCCATCCTGGAAGGGGGTCTCACAAGTCCACACCTGGGCAGGGGCCCATGGTGGCTCACCGGAGCTCACAGTTCCCGACGTTCCGGTGGCCGAATTCGTCAGGGAGCAGGTTGAATCAGAGAGGGCGACGGGTGGAGCTCACCTAGGGGGTCACGTAGGGTCGGACTTGGCCAGAACTCGAGCTCGATGACGGGGCTTGATTTCAAAACTTCGGCGGCGTTCAGAAAGCGGTCGATGTGGTGGCGCTCGTCGGCAGGCAGCGGGGTGGGGCCGGCGCAGGGCAGTGGTGCACGGCGCGGTGCTCGCAGAGGCGGGGCGGCATGGAATGCCGGCACAACGGCGAAGGCGAGGAAGCTTGTGTTGGGGAGGAGAGAGGGGCATGGGTGCGATTTATATAGGGGAAGGAGAGGTGGCTTACTCGGGCCGGTTGGGAACGAGATCAGGGTGATTCCCCACAAGATTTGGGGTCGGTTGGGGAGACTGTGGCAGCACGCATGCGGGATACTCGACTGGGGGGTTGGGGATGATGGTCGAGGCCCGCTTTGCATTGAGGGAGAGGAGAGAAGGGTGGTGCAGCTGGTGCTTGGTGGCTGCGGGGAGGATTGGGCTGGCGGGGGATGATGGGCCGCGGGGATACAAGGGAGAAAGGGAAAGAGGGGAGATGGCCCAGGGAGAGGGTTTTCTCTTTTTATTTTTAATTCTGTAATTCCATTTGTTTTCTTTGCTTCTTTAATTCTCTAAGTATTTAATTATGCAATGATTTACTTTAGATGAGAGTTACAATGCCATGCAATGATATGGGATGAAATGCAATCCTAGCAATTTACTTTGAAAATGATTTTATTCTATTCTAAATTGAGAACTGTAATTAGCAAATTCAAAATTTTAATATTCAGAAATTGTTGAAATTTTTTAGCGTTACAAACCTAACCCCCTTAAAATGAATCTCGCCCTCGAGATTCAGAAGGACATGGAAAGACATACGGATATTCTGCTATGAGCTCATCTTCATGTTCCCAAGTAGCTTCATCCTTCGAATGGTGACTCCACTGAGTCTTGCACATCTTGATGACTTTACTTCGACTCACACGCTCGGCAGTGTCCAAGATATTGATAGGTTGTTCCGAATATGTCAGATCGCCACCTAGATCCAATTATTCGACCGGAAGCTGCTCTTCCAGAACTCTTAAGCATTTCTTCAGTTGTTACACATAGAACACGTCATGCATATCCGATAGTTGCGGTGATAACTCTAGTTGATATGCAACCTCTCCTTTCCTGTCCAAAACTCTATATGGACCTATGTATCTCGGAGCTAACTTTCCTTTAACCTTGAATCTGTGAAGACCTCTTATTGGGGAAACCTTGAGATACACAAAGTTTCCAATCTCGAAAGTTAGATCTCTCCTATTATCTGCATAACTTGTCTGCCTCGACTGAGCAACTTTCAAATTCTCACAGATAAGCTGCACTTGTTTTTCTGCTTCCTTTAATATTTCTAGTACAAACACTTGACTTTCCCCAATCTCATTCCAGAACAACAGTGTCCTACACTGCTGTCCACAGAGAGCTTCGAATAGTGACATCTATAGACTGGCTTGATAACTGTTATCATATGAGAACTCTGCATGTGAAAGACTCTTATCGCAATTTTTGCCATACTTTAGAGCACAGGCACGCAATATATCCTCCACTATTTGATTGGTCCTTTCAGTCTGTCCGTCTGTCTGTAGATGATAGGCCGACCTAAAATTCAACTTAGTATCCAGGGACTCATGCAACTTTTCTTAGAACTTCAAGGTGAACTAGGTGCCTGGATCAGGTACTATCTTCTTCGGTACACCATGCAATCAAACAATCCTTGCCATATATAACTTTGCTCCAGTGTATGTTGTATTAACTGGAATAAAGTGAGCAACCTTAGTCAACCTATCCAGAATGATCCATATAGAATCATATCCCGCTTGAGTGCGAGGCAAACCAACAATGAAATCCATTTTGATTTCTTCCCACTTCCATTCTAAAATCTTCAATGATTGCAATAATCCTGCAGACCTTTGATGTTCTGCCTTTACCCTCTGATAAGTATCACATAAAGCCACATATTCTGGAACATCTCTTTTCATATCATACCACCAATATCAGATCTTCAAATCTTGTTACATCTTAGTACACATCGGATGGATAGAATATACTGAATCATGAGCCTCTCTCTAAATCAGATCACGAATTGACTTTTGGTTTGGAATGCAAATCCTCTTGCCCAACCATAAAGTACCTCTATCATCCAGAGGGAAATCGCTTGTCTTGTTATCTTGAATGAGCTACTTGGTCTCATTGATCTTTTCATCTTCCAGTTGACCTTTACAGATTCCTCCTCTACGGTCGATTCAACTTCCATGGTGATAGTTTCCGCAGCATTGACCATTCTAAGATTGAGCTTCTCAAATTCTTTACTCAATTCTAGTGGTATCTTACTAGCCACTACCAGATTACAATGCCGCTTCCGACTCAATGCATCTACAACCACATTAGCTTTTCTAGGATGATAGTTGATTCCAACGTCATAATCTTTGATCAACTCTAACCTCCAGATTAAGATCTGTCTATGTGAATATATACTTTAGACTCTTATGATCCATGTATATTTCACATTGATGCCCAATGAGATAATGTCTTCATATCTTCAAAAGCATGAACAATTACAACTAACTCCAAATCGTGAGTAGGATAATTCAACCTATGTTTTCTCAATTGCATTAAGCATAGCACACAACTTGACCTTCTCGCATCAGTACACATTCCAGACCTTAATGAGAGGCATCACAATAGATGTCAAACTTCTCAGTAATATTTGGTAGAATCAGCACTGGGGCTGAGGTCAAACTCTTCTTAAGTTCCTCAAAACTGGTTTGGCACTCATTCGACCACTTGAACTCTTTTTCTTTCTCTAGCAACCGTGTCATCGACTTGGCTATCTTTGAGAAATCTTTTATGAACCAGTGATAGTATCCTGCCAATCCAAGGAAACCGCTAATTTCTAACACATTCTTCTGTGGCATCCAATTCACTACCTCTTTAACCTTGCTCGGATCAACTGCTACTCCTCCCGTGGATATGATATGCCCAAGGAAAGAGGTTTGATCCAACCAAAACTCGCACTTGCTAAATTTTGCATACAACTTTTTTCTCTTAGCTTCTCAAGAACCAACTTTAGATGTTGCTCATGTTCTGCTTCATTCTTTTAGAATACAAGGATATCATGAATGAACACAACCCTGAACTTGTCTAGGTACTCCATGAAACACTTTATTCATCGTATACATGAAGTAGGCAGGAGCATTGGTTAATCAAAAAGACATGACCGTATATTCATATAATCCATATATAGTCCGGAAAGCAGTCTTTGATATATTTGATTCTTTGATCTTCAGTTGATGATAGCTTGACATTAGATCAATTTTAGAGAATACTGACGCTCCCTTCATTTGATCGAACAGATCCTCAATCCTTAGTAAAGGATAATTGTTTTTAATGGTAACATCATTAAGGGATCTATAGTCCACACACATCCTTTGAGTTCCATCCTTCTTCTCCATGAAGAGTACCGGTGCTCCCCATAGTCATGAGCTAGGACGAATGAAACCCTTCTCTTGAAGTTCTGTGGTTTGCTTTTTAAGCTCTACTAGTTAATTAGTAGGCATCCTATGTGTCCTCTTAGATATAGGTGTTGTTCTAGGTACTAGATCAATAAGAAAACTCTATGTCACAGTCGAGTGGCATACCTGGCAAGTCTTCCAGATACACATCTTGATAGTTACGAACAACTCAGATGTCCTCGATGGATTTACCCTCTATTTTGTTGAGCACACATGTTGGTACTGCTGTACTGGCTGCCACGAACTCAACTTTCAACCCATCCTCAGTAGTCAACCATACTGCCCTCTTTGCACATTGGATTACTCCATCATACTTCCTTAACCAATCCATTCAAAGGATGATATCTATCCCCTTTTTCTCCAGAATAATGTGGTTCAACAAGAGAGCTACCCCCTTATTTTCAAACTTACTGTTGAGCATAAGTGCCTAGTTCTCATTTCTCCTCCAGAGAACTAAATAGCATAGTATGCTTCATGATGATCATAAGAATTTCAAACTTTGCAACAAAGCTTGATGATATAAATGAATATGATACTCCGGAATCAAATAAAACAGTAGCAGTGTTAGAGTTTGCAAGGAACGTACCCATCACAACTTGGAGCTTGCTAAGCTTCTTTAGTGGTCACATGGTTGACTTTCCATAAATGTAGTTAGACTGGCCTTAATTACCTCCCTGATTGGGCTTCTGAGCTGATACCACGGGTGGTCCAACAGCTCTGTTTGGGCAGTTGTTAGCATAGTGCCCTAGCATATCACACTTGAAGCCTGCACCTCGAGCTCTACTAACTGGCCTGTTGTTGTTCTGTTGAGCTGGTGCTGTAGGACGAGAGACTGACTGGTTCCCAGCACAAGGCATCTGTGGTGGGTTGGGACGTGCTGCCTGAGAGCTTGGCTTCTGCATCTACATGTGAAAGTTTGGGCGTGGTGTTGCATTTGTTGCTTCCTAGCGTACGAAAGATGATACATCGATCCCTACGGTGGCATCATACGAGGACGGACATTGGGATTGGAAGGCTGCCCACTGAATGACATCTTCCTCTTGCCTTCACGCTCAATCTCTACATGCTTTTTTTTTGAAGAACAAGTGCTTTGTCCACCAGCTTTGGGAAATTCATATAGTCGTTGCATATTAGCTGGTACTGGAGGTCATGATTCAACCCATCAAGGAACGCCTCTTGCTTCTTCTCATCGGTTTTGACATTCTCTGGAGCATACCTGGAGAGCTGAGTAAACTTGTTTATATTCACTCACAAACATACTGCCTTGATTCAGATTTTGGAACTCCTCCTTCTTTAGCCTGATGCTCCTAGTTGGAACATAGTGAGAGCGAAAGTTGATCTTGAACTCTTCCCAAGTGATTCCTGCTGCATTAGTATGAGCACTGCGGTAAGCTTCCCACCAATCTGTGGCAGCTCCAACCAATTGATATGCTGCATAGAGAATCTTCTCTCAGTCATTGCATTGTGCTATGATGATCTTCTTCTCAATTGACTTGAGCCAATCATTAGCCTCCAAGTGATCTTTGGCTTGAGAGAAAGTAGATGGCCTGGTCCTCAGAAACTCGCCCAGCTTATACTGGTTCTGATGTTGTGATGCGACGCTCTAGTTCTGTTGCATCTAGGTGAGAGCTTGTATCATGTTCAGAATCAACTTCATCTCAATAGCCAAGCCATGATCTGTGCAAAGGGTCCGGCAGATCCATTGGCATTGACATCATTGTCATTGTTATTGTTGCTGCCATTGTTGTTGTTGGAGGAGGAGGAGGAACCTCCATTGCTAGCAACACTACGTCTGGTGTACACCATCTGATGGTTTAGAGAAGAGAGTTGAGATTGATGTTTGAGATAGATGAAGAGAAAAGATATAAAGTGATTATACGCTTTCCTGGACCATGCGCAAGCACAAGCTACATGCACCGACGTGCTCTTACTAAAAACAGGAAGGGATTGGGGGGGGGGGGGGGGGGTAGAGATTGAGTTACATTAGGACGGGAGACTTTAGAGAAGAATTTTGAATCCTAGAGCCAGATTCTTTTTAGGATGTATGGAATAGAAGATACACGTACTAACAAAAACATATATCGACAATTTGGTCACCCTATTTATGTTCGTTACATTTATAATATGCAGACAGATTAGTAACAATAGTAACAGGTAGACAACTATGATGTACATAATCATATTACTTTCGAAGTCACCCTGGAATGAAATTAAAATCTTCAAAGTTGCAACACTGATGAACGATCCCTATCCCAGGGGCCCATGTTGAGCATGCACACCATTGATATTATAGAGCAGGAAAATGTGGCACCCAAAGTTGTTGCAATAGCCATGCCTTTATTTTCTCTCACTTTGACTAAACATCATGTCATCAGCCCTTTTTGCATAGTAACCAGTAAATATAATGAAAAACTATTTGGTTTCGTTCATTCTAGAAAGAAATTATTTTGAATTTTGATCCAATCACAAAAAAGGAGAAAATATTTGAATCCTCAAATTAAGGTCCCCTTTGGCAGAAACTAATTCCCAGTCAGAATTAGAGAATTTGTGCCAAATGATATTTTTTGGTTAAGTGATTCTTGGCTGATTTGGTGAAGTGATTCTCTGAAATAAACTAAGGAGCTGAGAGGTAAAACAAAGTAGATTCTCCCCAATTCCGTGAAGTGAATATCTGTCCTGATTCTAATAGTTTATATCAAAGAATCAAAGATCACAAATAGGTGTGCCAAATGGGCCCTAGGTTTTGTTCCTAAAAGTGGAAATTGAGACTCGAAAGGTTTGGTAGGCCATGGGTCAGGAGCTTAGAAACTCCTCAAAATCATCCTCAAACACCAACCGATCAAACTAATCCTAGTTGGGTGGAGATTCCATGCAACTATTCTCAGGAACTTAATTTCGAACCAGAGAACAACAAGGGAACCTGGTTTATCTATACACAAACCGCAAGTGCACAATAAAAATTATGCACAAGCTGACCTAATGATGTTGCGATGTGGCACACAAGTGCATTCGAGCAGCATTTGAGAGTGTTCAAGTAGCTTATCACTGTCAGGGAAAGGGAGTGCAAATGGACAATAGAAGGTCGGTGTCCCCGGAAAGGGAGGTGCAGGCTATTACTAACAAGCACGGGTAGACCCTGCATGATGGCTGGGTATTCCTAGGAATACCCTGCTATTTTGCAAAACAATCAAGTATATATCATGCATATATACTGTATATATGGTAGTAGGAGTAATTTGTTTTAGACTATATTTATTTCAAGTTATGTCAGATTTGTCTTCAACATGACCCTTGTTTGAGTGAATATGATCGTGCCCACAAACAACATTCTAATTGACAAATGCGTCCCATATATGACTCCTATCCACCATGACAGATAATGCATATGCATTTTCCAAAATTTTCATTTACGCAATTTTTCCTATGAAATTGAATTGATTTCTACCAAATTCCAGTGTGATGAGGACATCACTTCCACAGACACAACCAAACCAATTGCACAAGAAGGACCCATGACACGAGCTCGAGCGCGTCAACTTAATTATCAGGTCAAGTCATTTCTCACTGTCTATAGTAGTTCTTCTCAGAATGGGGTACTACTAAATCTTTGTGGTGATTTTGTTATGATTAGGAACATGGGAGGAGCACCAGGACCATAAAGCAGGATCGGACCATCAATCAGGGCTGGATTGTTTCGGTCATAACTTTTCACTCCGGATGTTGTTGAAGCCAAATGAGTACTCATAGGAAAGATCTCAAAGTCTACTTTCAGATGGGTCCAACCTCAGCTTCAAACTCCTCCAGACGTGATCAGAATCGTCGGAAAGGCGTTTGGACCTTCAGTCATGGGCTGAGGCCCATTGTATCCAGTTTAGCCCATTAGGGGCCCTCTCTAAGTTAGGGTTTGAGTCCCCCCCACGCCTCCAGGACGTCTTCCCACTATATAAACCTGTGGCAGCCGTCATTTGAGGGTGGGTTTTGTTCAGATGCAAGTTTAGCCTTAGCTACTTTCTTGTAAACGCGTGTGTCGACGAGACCACCCGATTTGCTTGATTCAGAACCCCAATTTCGTGATTATATCCAGATCTGTGAGTTGTCTACCTGTTCATC
>BCLG01000104.1:268012-327995 GCA_001602295.1 Zoysia matrella
ATCCCACCAAAACATGAGTTTGGGTCAATTTACCCCCTCATACAATTTGTCTTTTTTAATTCTCCATATACAAGCGTAATGTTAAGATGAAACTTTATGAGATCATAAAGCACATCATAAAACATATTAGAAATATATATTTTAAATTTTTTACCAAAGATTAATTTACAATTAAATTACTTTCCCTATAAAAATAATGATAAAAATTTTATAATCATTTTTTAAATATGCGTTATTATGTGCTTTATCATCTCGTAAAGTTTGATCTTAAGATTATGCTTGTGTATTGAAAAACAAAAAAGACAAAATGCATGAGGGGGTAAATTGACCCAAAATCACATTTTGGTGAGGTAAAATAAACCAAAATATAGTTTAGAGGGTTATTTGAACTTTGGCTATAGTTGAGGAGAGTAAGTTGGACTTTATCCTTTAATTTTCACATTGCTAATTTGTTATCCTTCGTTGATAGAAAAACTTGCTACACTGTTCAGAACGAACAAACAGTACCATCAGTAGAAGAGTTTGATATATTGGTGGCAGCTAACAAAAAAATTGGATCTGAAAATATCGCAATACGATTCATCATCCAGACAAAACAAAAATGCAAGGACCGGAAAAGTAAATAAGTGAAAAGAGCTGCCAGCAGTACCAATAAGAAACCAGAAGAGAATAATATAGGAGCACCTCTCTCATTGGCGTACCAGTGGGTGGGCCAGGTATGCTGCGGCATACCTAAATTTTTATCCCAAACTGGTTCAAATAAACATGCTAATTAAATTCTTAATTCCAACATATATCTAAATAGCAAATACATATATGTAGTTCTAAAATATTGCTATATATGGATACCAGATTTATTGGGAATGGGAATAAATAAATTTTAGATATTAATATAGAAATATATTGGATTGTCATATGTTATCTAAGTACCTAATTTAATGTTTAGGTTCTCGTTTGTAATTTTTGACACCAAATACAGTCAGTTCTACTGAAATCTTTAAGCGAAATACTTAGAACATTTAATTTTCAATAGAGGAATATTTGATAGAAGAATAAAACTTTTAGTTTGTAGTGATAGAATATTTGATTTTTTTTGAAATATTTTTGTCTTTTTTTATGAACCCGAACTTACAATGCATTTATAAGTTAGACCGTCTTTATAAGTTTCATAGACCCAGTAAAATTTGATAGTCTGGTGGTTGATCGTCATCTTCGGTCATTTCAGATGAGAAAGACAAGTACTTTGTAGTTCGCTCAATTTTTCTCCTCCTCTAGCCTCCGGCGACTGCGCCATCTTCGTCCGTACAGTGGAAAATTTTTTTTCGGCATACCCTTTGTAAAATCCTAGATATGCCACTGGTATCTCTAATCCAAATAAAAGCGTCATACCACTAATTTCATAAAAGATATTCAGTCCGGTAATTAATTACTCTATTCTGGTTCAGATGTCAGTGGAATGAATTTGCTGCCTAAAAGTGGCCCTTGGGAGGCTGAAAAACAGTATGGCTCACAAAAGCATTGGAATGACCGACTAACTCAACTACATTGAGAAGTTTGAACAGAAAGAACACAAAAGTCCTAAGCAACCAGCTTACAAACAACTCATCATTGAATGGAGAAAAAGGTAGTAATGTTTCACAGTTTCAAAATATTTTTAGCTTATGCGGGTTGAAAATAAATATAAAAAAGTACATGCAATAAGACAAATCAGCCAGAAAAGCCAAAACATCAATGACATCACCAAAAAGTCACTTTGAAAGAATAAACCAAAAGAGAGAGTGACCTAAAATCTACGAGCAAGGAAAAACGGATCAGTAGTAGGTGACTTCGACCTGAACTGCCAGAACACACAACTGCTTCTGCTGGATGAATCAGAACCTTATTATTAAAGTTTTATCAACCCAAGAAACTACATTTTATTTGCTGATGTCTATATCAATCAGTATTCAAAATGACTAGAAAAGAAAACTAATGATGGAGTAAATTAATAAGCAACTAAAAATGTGAAATCTGAAAGACCATGCACCTAGATTACTTAGACAGAACATAAATGTCAATATTCTATCATTATCAGCAGAAGCAGAATCTGAGGATTTGCAGTGGACAAATAAAATGGCATGACAGGTGTTGATTTTTACGAGCATCATGATCTCTTTCCATAATTTGATGGCTATCAGCTATGCTGCACCCAAGCATGCCAAATTCAGATCTTGATCGAAAACTTGCCAGCAATGCTATACCTGCATTTGTTGGCGGTGGAGTCCCCCATGAAGTATACTAGTAAAGGTTGACCATTGTCTTGGTCTCGACTAACACTCCATTGACATCAGGCATTTCGTGTCTGTACACGCATTAATCTGCATTCTTCCAGTGCTTTAGCAGACGACCAAACAGTGGGGAAAGATATGCATTAATATGCATTCTTCCAGTATTTCTACATGCTACTATGGTAGTACATTTAAACTTCAATCGATACTTTGTCAGCATGTCAAACACTGATGCAAGAAGTGACTCCGTCCAATCAGTGCTGCATCTTGCACAGGCTAGAGACATTCCATTTAGTACCCTTATTCTTTGTTGAAAACCGGATCCGGCTCTCATTCTCAATTTCATCACCACATCACAATTTTTCTCATTATTAAGCACCACGGTGGAGTATTAGCAATTCAGAACAGAGAAAATTCGGAACTTTTTCACCTAGATTGAATGCTGAAGGCGTGTTGCGGCACAGAGCAACCCCAAGAGTCCAAGATCTAGGGGCCACGCGGACCACCAGAGCCTGAGGGTAACAGGGATGTAGACGTAGACCAGGAGATAGGAAGGTCTCTGGCTGGCGGGTCCCTGTCAGTGTCAAGTGTGAGGAGGCACTTTAGGCGTGTGTTGGTGGTCGTGGTTGGCCCCGCACAGAGAGAGCGGGGAAGAGAAAAATCCAACCATGCTTCCTGCTTTCTGCCCCCGCCCCCCCCCCCCCCCTAGTTACCTTTTTTGGAATTCTTCTTAAAATGTTTTATTTTTGTATATGGCCAGGAACTAGTTTAGGCTTGGAGACATCTGCAGTTCTTGAAATCAGCTCCTAAATAGATGTAGCTAGACTGAAATTGTACTCATATTTTTTATAATTCTCATTCATATATAATATAAAGCATCCTAACATAAAAAGTAACATAAAGGTAAAAATGACTACTCTCTGCGGTTTTAAAATATTTACATTGTCGATTTCTAACATTGATGTTTCATCATATTCAAAAAAATATAACAAATATTATATATTTTGTTATAATTTGTGTTTTCATTAGTGGCATTTGGAAATGTGACTAATAATTTTACATATTTGAATATAATTTTTAAATAAGACAAATGATCAAAGTTGATGTTAGAAGTCAACGGTGTCAATACTTTAAAACCAGAGGGAGTACTATGCTCCCTTATTCTATCTCTATCCACTTATCTCACACCTGTCAAATTTATTATTAAAATTTTGTCATAATCCTACAATCTCTAGGTATAGAATTTGAATCCCTCAATCCCTTACATTCAGAGGGAGGCGTGCCAAGTTTACGATTAGGAGAAAATTAAGGCCTCTTTGCCGTAGAAATTATGTAGCTCAACTTGTACATAGAATTTCTCTTTCATATGTGACCATAATGCACTAGAGCCACAAAAAAATTCAGTTTATCTCACACCCAGAAATTTCTCATTTCAGGAAGTGTTTTTCCACCCTTTTGCATTCCTCATACACTCAAAATCAAAGAAATAACCTTTAAACTCCCAAACCTCCCTTTCCCTTCACATTCCCCACCTTCCTCAGCCTCTCTCTCTTCCCCATGTCCTCCCCAACCCCTCACATTCCACTCCACACAGCCAACTCGCTAGCAGAGTTCATCCCTCAGATTCCTGTCCACATTCCCAGCGATCCGTCCAACGAAAATTGACGAAATTTTACCAGGACGTGCTCCGTCCTGTTCTATACAACATATCCAAAATTCATAGCCAAAGGAGGTCTGTAGCTTTCGGGATCTCCATCGCAATCAGTGCTGCCCCCTTTCTGGATCTGTCCAGCGCGTCCATCGGTAATTTTATCCTTGTTATTCTCAATTGTGACCATTAATTGATAATAATCTTGTACCATGTTGTGTTCCAGCAACTTCCCTTTGCAACAACAGAAGGATTCGCCAAGATTCACTTCGGTTTCTCCAGGAACGCACTTTCTTCATAAACTGCCGCTGCAGGACCTTGTTCCAATTCAATCCCTTGATCTTCTTTTCAGGTGAAATACTGTCCAAACCATCATATCTTTATTATGTTCCACATAATTAGGCACGTTCATATTGAAAGATTTCTTTGAATTGTGTAGCCAATAATCAAGAACGCACATGTCTTTGCAGTGCTGTTTGTGGATAGACAGATGTGTTGCCGCCATTCACTATTTATTATCATCCAATGCCTTGAGTATTCTGTGCTGTATAATAATACTTGGTGAGTTCCCCAAACCTCATTAGGACTCCATAATAATCCCTCAATGTTGCACATGATCCTTAGTTGTTTGCTTGCTTGTTTGGTTGTCGGTGGTCTCGTGAAGAGAAGAACGCAAATCGGAATCAAGAGAGGCTATGAAGAGAAGATCGAAGACCACTAAGCAACATTTTGAGTGAATCAGAAACATTGGTTGCGGTTTATAAATTCCAAATTAAGAAAAACCTGATGAGCATTTAACCAATTGGTGAATGACTCTGTAATATGTATTGAATAATTTGTATACAGGGAAATTCTGTGTCAACAATGTAACATCCCGAATTTTCGAATTAAATAAAGTGGCGATTTCCCAAATTCTGTTCCAATTAAATTGTCTGTCCCAATTTTTGTTCCGTTCAAAAATCATTCGTTCCGAAGGATTTCCGTCCATTTCGAAATCCGTTTATCTAAACGGATCCGGTGCCGAAATAATTTAGTCCGCGTAATTTTTACGTTTGGGCTAATATTATTTTCCGGAATTCCCTAATTAATTTCTTCAACCTCCTTAATTGTTTTAAGTTTTTCAATTAAAATCCCAGATTAATTCCTAACCCCCTCATTCTAATCTCCTCCTATAAATACCCTCTAACCCTATCCCTAATCCTTATCTCATTTTCTTTTCCCCTCATTCCTTTCTTCCACCGCAAGCCCGAGTTTCCTGGCAACCGTCGTCCTCGCCGCTGGAGTCCACGCCGACCCCTGCGTCCTGCGCGTCCCGATCCCGGTCCTTGTCCCCGTGCCATCCTCAGCCGCGTCGCCGAGTCGCTCTGCTCTGCGCCGTCCCTGCCGCGCGACCGAGTTTCCCGTGTTTTTTGCCGTGCAAATTCCGATTGAGATTGAGGAAAGGGGGTAAATTAATTAATTCTGCGCCGACCCCGCCTCTCCGCCGTGGATCTCATCGCTGCACCATTTCCTCGAGCCCGCCACTGGAGTCCGCGCGACCCGGTGTCTCGACCCCTGCGCTGCGTCGACTTCGACGACTTTTCCCGCCTCCGTCCGGATTCTGATCCCCGACGCCGTCTACTGCCCGCTTTGCTCCGCGTGACGCCTCGACGCCCGAGCCGTTTCCATCGCCCGTTCCCGTCGCCATCGTCGTTCAGTGATTCCGCTGCTTGGTCTGCGCGTCCGGAGCCGGCCACTTGGTTTTCTGCGTCGCTGGTCTCCGTCACGCACCGCGCCGATCTCCAGTACTCCGGTCTTCAAGTTCCCGATCTCCGATTCTCTGATTTCCAATTTCGTGGTGAGAAATTCCTCTCTCTTCAATTCCTTTTCCTTTCCGATTAATTGTTAGATTAATTGCTAATTTAATTTGCGATTAATTATTCTACAATTAATCTAAATCCTTGTGATCTCGATCGTCTACAATTTTCGGAGAACTCTGTTTGATCTTCGGTTATTCCCAAAATTGTTCTGTTAATTTGTCTCGTCGTGATTGTCGTGTAGGGTTGTTCTGGGAACGTTTTGCGCACGTTTAGTCTAGTAGTTTCAATATAGATTTAATTTCCAGTTTTAATTGTCGCGTAATTAGTGTCTAATTCTCTGTTCGTTTTGTGTTTAGCCGGTGTTCCGAGGAGGAGTTCCGCGAGCCAGCTCAGTTCGACGATCCGGATCTCGACTTCGATCCCGATTTGCCAGGCAAGCCGCGTTCTTTGATCACTTTGTACCAGTATTTTAAACTGCATGTTTTGTTTGCAACCCTAATTTGCATGCCAACTATTTTAAAATGTGCTAGCAACATTCCTAAGCCGTGCCTGTTTACTGTTCCACAAATATCAACCCTAGGATTGCTTTAGAATATTTATTTTATATTTTTATGCTTAGCCATGCTTTGTCACATTTATTTTTATCTCACACCTATCACCATAAAATAGAATTTGTGTTAAATGCTTTTGAACTGTGATTCAAATGTGTGAGTTTTGCAAATAACTTTACATAACTATTTAACAGGGGCAGGTTAGAGTATGAGGAGCTGGGAGACTTTTGGGAAGTCTCTGTGGGCGTACCTGTTGCGAGTACAACAGAAAGATCCGGGCTGAGATCTTTCCGAGAGACTTGTTGTTGGCGTTGAGGTTGGAGATGGTGCCTGCCCCGGCAATTAAGGACCGAGTCCTTCGAGCCTTGTACACTCAGTTGACAACCATGCACACCACGTTACCCTGTATGAGCAGTTGGCTTGATCTTGAAGCTTGCCGAGACTGGTTGTTTACCCGTGGGTTGGCGGTGTTGTGTTAGTGTGGTGTAGAGCTTTGACTCCCCACATGAGATCGAGATACCCCACCTGATTAGTGGTAGGCTCTTCACAGCTCCAGGACTCGATTGCGTAGCCTTTTGGGATCCCTATCTTAGAGGACGGTTGACGCCAGTTAAAGCTTGTGGAGGGGTCTTGTGTGTTTGTCGGGGCTACGACGGTAGTTCCCGATGACGCATCTCGTGGGTCCAGGTGCATAATCTTTGCAGAGTTTTAGTCAATGCGCATTGCCATGTCCTTTTGGAAGGACACTCCCCTGAGTTGTGCTCCTCGTTGAGTAGTTTTGTTTTTCTTCCTCCTCTCCTTTTTTCAAAATGTTTTTGACTCCGACCTTTGAGCTGTGGCCGAGTGTGGAGTTTACATCGACATTAAAATGAACCCCCGGCCGGGATAACAGAGATTCCTGCGGGGCAAGATAATAAAATTTGACAGTTTTAAAATAAAGCTTTCTTGCATCTTTAAAATAAGATAAAATGTTTTAAACTTGCATTTGGCACTTGAGCCATGCCTTTACCCCTTGAAACCATTTGCATGCATACATTGTTGTTAGGTAGTACGCGGTTTGCTGAGTATTCGTATTCACGGCTTTCTAATTTGTTGTTTTCAGAGGATACTCTCAGCTTCGACTTCGACTACGTCTCTGACGGTCCATGACGTCCGCTCCCGCGCTCAAGCTAGCCTGTGTGGAGGAGGTTCGCTACTGCTGCCACGTTGATGCTTCCGCTGTCGCTCTTGTTGGATTCTCGATAGTGATATATCTGCTCTGAGATGTTTCCAGCCTGCGTGTCGATGGACTCCTTTGGAGGATTTTATTCTAAGAAATTCACTTTGATTGCTATTTTCTATTCTCGTTTCTTGTTTAATATTTCTGTTATGGTTTCTTGATTGATCGCTTGTGATGTCGTGCTTGCCAAACTCCTGGGATTAGCAAAGTCACGGAAGATCGAGTCTTATCGAAAGGTAAGGAAAATCCCGGTCGTTACAAACAATAAATTACAATATCCTGATATATTTTCCTAAAGGACTATTCAAACAGGTATTAATACACTTTCATTCTTTACATATGTTACCAGTCGATCTGACCCCGTACATTCAGCATACATAGGATAATGTTTTTCCCTTCTGTGTCTTTTAGTGGATACTTTAATCAGAATGTGCAATTCATGAATTGCTTCTTGCCCTGTTTCTATTCCCGGTATCCCTATTAACAGGTTATTGTAATAAGGAACGTGGACCTATTTCTTAACAACTCATATCTTGCGCTCTTCCCTGTGTACACTAATATTTGAAATACATTTCTGTCACAAGTTTTTTTTAGTTGGCACTAGATTGGCTTACCATATTATGCATTTACTGAGCTTCAAATAATCTCGAAGAGGTTGGATCTTACTATCTTTTTTTATCTGTTTCTTAAGTTTCACTACACACTTATATTTTTTGATCACAATTATATTTCATCTAGAGTAGGTGATTGAAAATGAAGCACAGAAGCACGTGCCATTTTCCACAGTGAACCTTTTTTGACATAATTTGGCTCATGATTCATCTTCTACAATCTTTTATTGGTCTTTCAGTTTCTGAATTTCCTCCTAATATTTTGCCCGGAAGATGCTGGCAATGGTGTTGGTGATGCGGGAAATTATGCAGATGGGGCTACGATGGTATTGAATGGATTCTTTTCCTTCTAAATTCAAATCATATGAGCATTATGCACCTCCAAAGATAGAAAAACATAATCGATAGATCAACCAATGAATTTTAAACCTCTTAAAGTTTATCAAGTTCAGAAATCTTTTATGCACAAGACCGTGAAAAGATTGGTTTCTATGTTCCTGTCAGTCAGAACAGTCAAAATAAATAACCCAGAATGGGCGCACCTATCCCCAACCTTACCCCTCTCCTTGCAACCTGCTGCAGCGGGAGCCGATTGTTCAAGCAGTAGGCAACCTCATGCGCTGCGCGGTGGTGGTAGTCTTCCGATGTGGGAGGGGAGGACTCGAGGTGCTCCACGGCGCCGAGGGGGGGTGAGGGGATGGGGAGGCGGGGGGGGGGGGGTTGATGATCCAGATGAAATTGCACAGCACAAATCAGACGGTTTAAATCAAGTGGTGACTACGGTCAATCAAGGAGTTGTTATGCTAATGGTGCTAATGGCATTCATGAAAACCCACTAATCAAATGTTACTACAACTAATTAAGGTGTTGTTAGGCTAATGGTGCTAATGGCATTAATACTCCAATCACTACTACAAGTGGTGGGGTAACGATCCATTGTACCAGGTCGTTTTTCTTCTTCCTGTTGATCTTCCTTCCTTCCAGTTTGTTCTGCTATGTTTCTACCTATTGGTTCTCAATTTGTTATTTGTTTGCTGAATTTAGTCTCGATTCTTTAATTTATACCGTTCATGTGTTCTTTTATTTAATTCTTTAATGACTTATATGCTATCATCTGATCCATATTTTTATGTTATCCTATAGGAGCCAAAATCAAGAGTGAAGCAAGTGGCCCCTAAGGAATTGACATCTATTTTCAGAGAAGAGTATCTGAACGCTTGAAAAAAAAGTTGCCGTTGGCTGGGTTTTCTTTGTCCTATCGGGTGCCATTGGGAGCAACTTCTTCTCCGGGTAGTGGTAAGCTCCCCCCCCCCCCCTTTCATTCCCATGTAGATGTTTAGATCGACGAACGCAGAGGCAAAAATTCTATCCCCCCTTCGGTTCCGGTCAAAGACGTCTGTATTTCTGTCCAGGAATCTTCCCTCGCAAATCCCTGAGCGTCGGGAAAGGTCCTCGACATGGATGATTACATCGACCCCTACGAGGAGGCAGAGGCTAAAGCGGCCGGTCTTGGCGGTCCTGTAGTCGATGACTCCGACGACCCTGACAAGGACGACTCGGAGGCGGAGATCGACTATGAGGAGAAGTCATTCGGCCTCCTCCGGTCAGGCAACCACCGCGTGCGCAACCCTGACGGCACCTTCCGCTGTCCGTTCTGCCCGGGGAAGAAGAAACAGAACTACAAGCTGAAGGACCTCCTCCAGTACGCCGATGGCATCGGCATCTCCAGCAAGCGCCACGACTGTGAGCGCGCGGTCCATCGCGCCTTTGCATGGTTTGTCTGCACGGACCCGTCCTTCATGCAGGAACTTGCCGGCATTACTGGCATTCCTGGTGCTATTGCTCCTGCTGATGCCGCCAGTGCCAGGGGGACAGCCAAAGCTGATGTTATCCTTGGCGGATCCAGTAGTGCTGCAGCAGCTGGAGTGCCGCCACCGAAGGAGGATGAGAAGTATGCTTGGCCGTGGGTTTGTGTTGTTGCAGCTGGTTCAGGTTTCGACCCTGACAAATTTGCTCATAGAGTGGCCACATGCAGTTTCATGGAGGTTGTGCCTTTGCTTTCGGATGAACCATGCAAACGCGCGATGGACCGCGTGCTCACGGCCGTGGCGCCTGCTGGAGACGCCGATGCCGTCGGCGTGCTGGAGGAAGTCTTTCAGCTTGTAGTTCTGCTTCTTCTTCCCCGGCCAGAACGGGCAGCGGAAGGTGCGGGGTTGCGCACGCAGTGGTTGCCAGACCGGAGGAGGCCGAACGACTTCTCCTCGTAGTTGCTCTCCGCCTCCGAGTCGTCCTCGTTGGGTCGTCGGAGTCATATGCCGCAGGACTGCCCAGACCGGCCTCTTCGGCCTCCGCCTCCTCGTAGGGGTCAATGTAATCTCCATGTCGAGATCCATTCCTGGCGCTCAGGGATTCGCCAGGGAAGATTCCTGGACAGAAATACAGTCGTCTTTAACCGGAATCGAAGGGGGGGGGGGATGGAATTTTTGCCTCTGTGTTCATCGATCTAAACATCCACATGGGAATGAAAGGGGGTGGGGGCTTACCACTACCCGGAGCAGAAGTTGCTAATCATTAATTACTATTGGATCATGATTGTGGCATGACAATACAAACAAAATAAAACAATACTGAGAATAAAAAACTGGAAGCCAGCTTAGCACTCGATGATCTATTTAAAAGCACTCTACATAATTTTAGATTTCTTCTTTACGGTTTAATATGTTCTGAATCCTTATTCTTATAGGATCTAGATATCTGTCAAGATTCTGATGCAAAAATATGTTATAACCTGGAAATATATTGGCTGGCAATTAAGTTAACAGATATTTTACTCTTTGTACCAAATCCATTGTTGAACTTGAGATTTTTTCTTTGTATGAAAGAAGTATTTGAATGTGTTTTACTTTGTAGCAACTGCTACTTGCTATTGATGTATTTTTTTATTTGTACCTCTAGATTTATGAATCACATATTCACCGGTGCTTCTTTTCCCTTGATCTCCTAGAGTGTCAATTGTTCCCCACAGAACTTTACCGCTGTAGTGCTGTTTCTCTTTCTACCGTGGTGAATGTCCATCACTCTCAGAAGTACTTGAGTTACTATACTGGTGCCTCTTCCTCGAACGCCTTGAGTGACTCTTGCTTTCTGTACTTCCTTTATCCTTAGAGAAGGAAGATTGTGCAGCTTCTGATTCTGGTATTTTCTTTTTGTTACACAGCAGTTGGAGGTTTATTTTCGTAACCATGTCCTAAATTTTTGTTAAGGAACTTAATTTAAATTTTTGTTAGGAAATTAATTTAAAGAACTGCTTTGCATGGCTTCTCCAACAATTTGAGCTATGAAAACACATGCTATACTTATGTATCTATTTACAACTAATTTTTAATAGTTCAACCTACTTAGAACATTTAATATATTTTCATCATTACGTCACTATTGAGTCAGGACATTTCAATCTGTTCTCTACCCATTTCCCCTCTGTTTTGGTTTTTTTTTATTTGTTTGTCCAATAATTCTCTGAACTGTTCTTAATCTCTATGGATTAATCTTTTACACCTCCCAAGTGTTCTATTGTTCCATTTATGTTGGCCTTCGACAGTCAAAGTTTGTATCCTCTGTTTGTAATTGTAAGGCACAAATAATGGATGATTGGGGAAGTCCCTCCCGTTCCACTCATTAGTCAACATATGAAGAAATCTCTTATCATCACTGTTTTCATGATGAACTAGCATGGTTATTCACCTTGCACGTAACAATTTTCTTCTTGGAAGACTATATATTTCACCAAGACTGAACCTTTGGATATATTTATTATTATTTTTTAGTAAAGAAGTTCTTAATCTCTATGGATTAATCGTACATTTCCTGACTAGTGTTGTATTGAAAGTTTATATCTTTTGTTTGTAATTGTAAGGCACAAACAATGGAGGATGGGTTAATTTCCTCACATTGTAATTATAGATGGAAACATCATGTTACATATGTTCTCATCTTTCAACAAATTGATTCATTTTTACCATCACTTTTTAATCAACGACTGAAAGGTCATACATCTTGAAATATCTGGCTGCATTTGTCATGTTACTCTGTACAGTGCTGCTGAAATCAAGATCACCATTATATTATATTTTCATTTCATTATATAGTCATTCATAAGATCCTGCAGCAACGCGTCGGGGAATCATCTAGCTAGGATGACAGGAATATAAGAATTGTATCCTAGTCTCAAATCAGGATCCTATGTTGAGTTTACTAGAATATTCCTCATAATTCCTTGAAGCTCGTTCGTGGTTGGGTGTGGTGGTAGTTTATTTTATATGCTTAGGTTTGTTGTCTTAGATGGGTTTTGGGTAAAACTTGTTCTACTAACATTGATTAATGGTAAATTTGCAACTTAATCATCTTCATGTTAAATAAAATGGTAATGACTTGGTGTATAGAGAATTTGAGCAGGATGGATGGTATGGTATGATGTATTTGGATATTATTCGGTGTTTATGGTATGTGCTAGTATCTCCTCTAGATTCTAAGGACTGGTTTGTGAACCATGTAATCTGGCTTTATAGCGCAGCCACAAGGCTTAAATGGGTAGGCCTAGTTGACTAATTGGTTGGGCTTAGGTCAGTGTGCACCATGTAGCGGTGTAATGGCACAAGGGAAGGCTTTTGTAGCAAAGGTAAAATAGACTCCATGGATGCTGTGGTGGTGAAACCTTAGAGGGTGCGTACTGATCAAGTGATACCTTGTAAAGGCTTTGTAGTGATCTTCTGGCCACACACCAAAGGAAGTGTGTTAAGTATTGACAGATACTAGCATAAAGAAGGTTTTTAGTCCACCTGGCAACAGGGGATGAAATGACAACTTGTAGTGAAAAGTGTGCAAACTCTCGAGAGATAAAACTATCATGACAGCTATGCTCACGGTCAAGAGCGGCCTGGACTGCTTCTCGATTAGTTCCACTGTATGGGTTGGTTGGTTCTGATTGGTCTTGTCTTGGTAGTCGGGTGGAACCCGATGAGTTGGTAGGCGTTGGTACCCTAGTGAGTTTGGTAGTAGGATGGAATTTGATAAGGTCTCTTTGGCTCGTGGTTCGTTCTGGGAGTTCACATCTAGTAAATAGGTTGCTTAGTAATTAAACAGTTTAGGTGGCAGTATTGCTTTAAATCACAGTAGCCTTTCTTGCTTATAGCCGTCATGTCATCTTTTCCCACACTTACTGAGTACTTTATACACTCACGGGTGTTGCTTTTGTTGTTTTATTGCCCATCAATGCTGCTCAGTGAAAAAGAGAAGATCAATGAAGTCAATCAGTAAATTGAAGATTGGAGTACAAAAGGTCGCGTTGCCTCCAGTCGATTGCCTATGGTGTGCAAAAATTTTTTGTTTGTTTATCGATATATAACTGATTATCACTTAATTGTCCTACATGTATGATGAATAAAATCCTAGCACACATGTAGATGTCATCGAGTTTTGTGTTCACAAAATCTGAAGTGACAGTTTACACCAATGTTTGCATCTCTACTCCTTAAAAAGCATAGTTTTTCCTTTTATATGTACAAACGGTAAAATGTCCCCAATAGAGATGGGTTAGACTACGTGTACACAGAAAATGCACCCAGAATTATCCCTTTATACAAATCTGACGTATGAAATCTCTCTAAACACACCCCTTATAAATCTAACGGATGACCTCTTCCAGATCTCCCAGAACTTAGGCCACACGAACCATTGTTAGTTAACAAAACACAACTACCTGAAACAAATATATGAGATCCAAGAAAAGTTGTTGGAAAACAAAACAAATTCATTTTTAATATTAATATATTATTTTTAAGTTAATATTTTTCTTTAAACCGTAGCATTAGGCCTATTTACCATAGAAATTATGTAGCTCCACTTCTACAAAGAATTTCTCTTTCATATGTGACCAGAATGCACTAGAGCCACCAAAAAAAATTCTTTTTACAACAATGTTTGCATCTAATAAAAATATGAATGAAAACAAATTAAGTTTACGACTATTAGAACCAAGCACCAGCTTTACTGGTGAGTTTGACCACCTGTAATTGTTACAGACAGAAAACTATGGTGTGTCACTATTTTATCTTTTGAAGGTCTGTTATAATTCCAGATGATTTATTAGTCAGAGTGTCTTCAGTTTGTAGGTTCAAAGATCAGTGAACAAAATTCATATAGTTCAAACCAGCTTTTGCACATCAGGATCCCTAGAGAAGATTCAGATGCTTAAAGCAGAGGCTGTAGTTGTCATCAATCATACAAAAGCCGGCTTCATTCACTGTTAGTATCGATTTTATGCTGGACTCTTTTGCTACGTTGGATATATATGCCATTACAATTTTGCAAGTTTAGACATATGTTATTGCCGTGTGAATGATTGAGGGACTATCTATTTCAATGACATGTTGGCTAGAGTGACATATATCAAATTTTATAAAATTGTAACGACGTGTATAAAATTAAGATTTGTTAGGGCACACCCAATGTCACATTTATGATAGTTACTGTCCTTCTGTTTCTAACAATGTTTGCATCTAATAAAAATATGAATGAAAAAAAAAGGTTTGACTATTAGAACCAAGCATTGGCTTTGCTAGTGAGTTGACCACTTGTAAATGTTACAGGTGAAAACTATGGTGTGTCACTATTAGATCTTCTCTAGCGATCCTGATGTGCAAAAACTGGTTGTAAACTGTGCCGGCGATACGAAACGCTAACAGTTGGCACGCCAGGAAGGGGCTCGCGTTGTGTTCATCGTTTTGATTCGTTGATGGCTTCGATCTTCACCATGGTGGGAGGGTCTTCGGTCTCTCACCTTCGAATCGAGAGCTTCACGATTGCCGTCACTCAAGATGGCCAATCGTGGCGCGTCCCTGTCTATGCCAATGGCCGGGCCTTCCACTTTGAGAGCCTAGACTTTGTCGCTAACCAGGACGGCGAACTGCATCTTCAAGCCCCACGCATCAAACGCGTGACCCGGCATCGCCGCGCTCACCAAGCGCTAGGTCACGATCCGGCACTCGAGTACTTCATGCTTCATCCACCAGAAGGAGGGGAGACACCACTGGGTTACACGCCAGCCGGTGACCTCTCCCCGCGACTACAAGGGGCCAGAATCGTTGAGCAAGCTCTGCAACGCAAGACCGTCCGAGGCGAGGCCGATCTGTGACATCACGAATTTTAGGAAAAGTCTAAAAATACGTAATTCAAAAATTTTTCTAACTTTCACCCTAACTATTTCCTTTTCACTTCCCGCCTTTCCTTTTCTTTCCTATTTCAAAAGGTGAAAACCTCACTAAATTAAAACTTATCTAAATTGAAAATTTGACAATATTAAAATTTGAAGTGTGACAAGTGAATGACTCCGTTTGCCTTCTTTTCTTTCCGTTCGTTTCCAGCGTTTTTGTTTCCAATTCCCTAAAGCCTAAATCTAATCAATTATCCTGAAATTCAAGTTCGCTCAGTTCCTTCGAACTTAATCATTTTTTGAGCCCATCGAATTCCTTGAATTCCAAACACATCCAATTCTTTTGAACTTTTTGACCCTGTTCGAATTAAGTTACTCTTTTCAAATAGCCATTTAAACCCCGAATTCCATAGAATAAAATCTATTCCGAATTTGGTGATCATCCTAAAACGAAAGTTGTTCATCTTAAAAAGTACTTCAACCCTGCAAAATTTCACGTTTATCAGAGCTAGGCAAGTTGACCTTTTGAGGGAAAAACAGAGGCTGCTGCTGAAATTCCGGAAAATCAGAAAAATAGAAAGAAGTCGTGGGTCCCGCCTGTCAGCGGCTTCACCTCTCTCCATCCCTATCTCCTCCTCTCCTGTCTTCTTCCTCGCGCTGCTGGCACGGACGCCCGCGCACGCTGCCCCGCACCCATCCACGCGCGGCACCTGCGACCCACGCCTTGCCACGTGCTCCTCCACGCGCCGCAACACCTTCGAGTCGAAGCAACCTCACCCCATCCCTATTCGGTCGTCCTGCTCTCAGAGCCGAACCCCGCCGTGCGCCGCCATGCCGGACGCCCCCTCTCCGACGCTGTCTACCCCTAGCCCCTCTCCGGCACATCCGACCCCGTAGGGAGCTCTTCGGCACTGCCCTCGTGCTTCTCGGCCAGAAGCCCGAGCTCCTTCGGTCGCCGTGCTCCCTGCCGCCGCGCATCCCCATGGCGCGCCACCCTCTGCTCGTCGATGGCGCGCTGCAGAGCCTCCTCGTCTTGTCCGAGCCCGTCACGAGCACCACCACGTCGCCCACTTGCGCTTCTGCCGGAGCTCTGAGTCCCTCCGCCTCTCCCGCGCCCTGGCGTCATGAGCCGCCGTCGAGCCTGCGAGCTCTCTGGTGCCGGCCCCTCGCGATGACTCCCCAACACAACTGAGGACACGGCTAGCTTCGGCGCGCCATCCTGCCCTTCCTCCGGTCGACGCCCCAACCTCTCCGGCCGGCGAGCCGCCCTAGCGCTGGCGAGGCGACAACATGGACTGGCCCCCTGCTGCGGTCCATCGTGTTCTGGACAAGGAAGCCGAGGGTAAAAAGGTTATTTTGCAGAGAAGCCCTCTAACTCTTCTACCTAGAATCCTAGGTCCCCTACATTTACAGAAAACCCCACTGCCCTTAAAAATCGAATGAATTAGCCCCTGCACTTTAACCTACAGCACCTTGATCTTTTCCATGTTTTCATACAGGTCTTAGTTGGCTTTTTGGTAATTGTAAATTGGTCCTTGGCAACCTCGCGTGTCGGCCACCCTAGCACACCCGCACCGAGTTTGGACACGGAACAAGCACGAGTCTTGGACACACGATTGCCACCTGACCCGCTCGCATGTGTCCTAGGACGAGGACACGGTCACAGCCCTGTGTCCCTGAACACGGTCACAGTTTTCCCGTGTCCACGGACACGTCACGATTTCACGTGTCTACGTGTCCACGGACACGATCATAGTTCCCGTGTCCCTGTGTCCACGGACACGTCACAGTTTTCCCGTGTCCACGGACATGTCACGGTTTTCACGTGTCCACGTGTCCACGGACACGTCACGGTTTTCCCGTGTCCACGTGTCCACGGACACGATCACAGTTTTCACGTGTCCACAGACACGTCACAGTTTTCCCGTGTCCCCGGACACGTCACAGTTTTCACGTGTCCACAGACACGTCACAGTTTTCCCGTGTCCCCGGACACGTCACAGTTTTCACGTGTCCACGTGTCCACGGACACACTCACATTTTTCCCGTGTCCACAGACGACATGTCACAGTTTTCACGTGTCCACAGACACGTCACAGTTTTCCCGTGTCCCCAGACACGTCACAGTTTTCACGTGTCCACGGACACGATCACAGTTTTCCCGTGTCCACGGACACGTCACAGTTTTCACGTGTCCACAGACACGTCACAGTTTTCCCGTGTCCCCGGACACGTCACAGTTTTCACGTGTCCACGGACACGTCACAATTTTCCCGTGTCCACGAAAACCCCGAACTTTCCCGTGTCTATAAAAACCCCGAACTTTCCCATGTCCACGAAAACCCCGAACTTTCCCGTGTCCACGGAAACCCCGAACTTTCCCGTGTCCACGGAAATCCCGAACTTTCACAAAACCACGAACTTTCACCCTCACGTGTCCACGAATCCCCGAACTTTCACAAAACCCTGAACTTCCACTCTCACGTGTCCACGAATCCCCGAACTTCCACAAAACCATGAACTTTCACCCTCACGTGTCCACGAATCCCTGAACTCCCACAAAACCACAAACTTTCACTCTCACGTGTCCACGAATCCCCGAACTTCCACAAAACCACGAACTTTCACTCTCACGTGTCCACGAATCCCCGAACTTTCACAAAACCCCGAACTTTCACTTTCACGTGTCCACGGACACGTCACAGTTCACGTGTCCACGGACACGGTCACAGTCCACGTGTCCGCAGACACGATTACGGCTCATATATTCACGTGTCCATGAACACGTCACAGAACTCTGTGTCCACGGAGAAATCCCCGATTCTGGACACCCGTGTATCCAGGGGCCGTGGACACAGGCCGAACCACGTGTCCACATGATTTTTTCTTGATTCTGGACACGCAGGTGTCTAGAGGCCGTGGACACAGGCCGAGCCATGTGTCCATGCAGCCTTTGCCAGTTTTTGGTCACAAACCAGCTGACAGCATCACCACGAAGTTCGTCCCCTGTTTCACGCCTGCACACACACACCCGACAACTGTGGACATATGTCGGGTAGCGTGTCCACGGGGGAGATTTCCTGTTTTCCATCGTGAACACCTTGTTCGTCTCACCACCGCTACACCTTAACTAAGTTTTCAGTGATCTTGGTGCCATTGGAACCATTATCTCAAGCTCCATCACATCGAATCATCCAAACCTCAGCCAACCTCTGGTCTTGCCGATTCGCTTCTATAGTAAGTTCTTCGCCGAGTTTAATCGTGTTCCTTCTTTTGTTTTATCGTTGTTAGTGCAAGTCTTTAACTATGATGCATTCTAAGCATAGAATTATACTAGCTAAGACACACCACAGCATAGCATAACCTCATTATTTAACACACCTTAGTATACATACCCATGTTAGCACTAAGTAATCTAGTCTAAGGTTGGAATCATAGGATTAATAGTTAAATACAAATAGCTAAATATTAGAAAGTAAGTGATTACTTAGATGGCAGCCTATAAGCATTCTGTCTTGCATTCACCCACACATGTACCACTTGCTAGTTTTAAAAGTTTAATTATATACATTAAACTAGGTAATGGATCATTAATTACCTAAAGTAAAACACTCAGGTGAGTACAAACTAGATAGCTAATGATGATAGTATGCCCATCACCACATCACAGTTAATGCCATTTATGTAGTGTAGGAGTTCAACTGTATAATAGAATCAAGAAATACAAACTAGAAAGCATGTGTAACACATCAGTACACGCTAGTGCACGTACCACCTACTAGCACTAACGATGTAACTAGATAGTTAATAGCTAAATACTCGACCACCTACAAGCATTATAGGAAGTAAGCATAAATTAATTAGAATACTTGTGTATTTCACTTTACATCGGTACACACCGGCACACGTGCAATCTTAAGTTGCACTCACATTCGAAATCATGATACATAGATATAAGCACAGGCCAACGATAAGTGCAAGTGCACAATATACACGGATAACTCAGGTCATGAGCAGTGACATAGAAGCACGCACAATGCACTCATGATATAGTTTAATCACTAGGTATCAATCAGAATAACTCTAATGGCCAACAAGTAGTGAATGGTCCTAAATTAAGGTCTACATAAAATGATGTACTGCTCACAGGACTACACAGGCACATGCCTCTCCAATAGCCATGCTAGTGGGCCTCACCGCTCCTCGTAATAACTAATCACCGCATCATGCATGACTTGCCCTAAGTTTTCCTCGCGGTGTTATCTGGTTCTTAGTTGGAGTTCTTTGGATTTTATTGCTCCTTCTTGAGTTGTGTTTCTTTCGCAGTAGTTTTATTAAGCTTTTCCTTCGCGTAGATAACGCTGAGTGTAAGGAAGAGTCAAGCCTCAAGAGGGACCAGAAGGTCTACGTATGAAGAGAAGCCGTAGATTGGGCACAAAGCTAGAGATTGAATATTGAGATCTTGAAGAAGAGGCCTTCAACCTCAAGCTTGAAGATTAAGGAATTTGCAGGCAGGCTCTAACCTCATATTGAAACCTATAATTTGCTAATGCTCCCATAGTGCCTATTTATTCTGCTATGCATGATATCTTGGTTTGAAACGTTGTGTTAGTCATAATCCTACTTGATCTTAGGTATTTATATTTATGTCAGTAACTTGCTGTATAGATGTGAATACCTTCCTTGAAAACCATTGACGAAGTGTCCTTGATAGCCATAGGGATTCCGTTCCTAGATAGTTTTACGGAACAGATATTACCTTGTACTAGATCTTCTTAGGACCCCATTTACGGTGCTCCGCACCGCCGCACCATATACCATTAATTTGCAAAATGAGTTGAAAGTGTTTGGTGGTGTGAGTACAAATAAAAGGGGGCGGAATTAGAACAACTGGTGCTAGGTGAAGAGGGGATGTTTCTGGCCGTGGGGTGGGGCTCACCTGAGGTGATGGTGATAGGTGTGTAGGCTTCGCTGTGGTCCACCTGCCGTGGACGAGACCGCCACCCCTGCCATATAAAGACTGGTTCGTTAGCCCTCGACTTGGTAATTCCCATGCAACCACAGAACCTGTACATTTTGGGCAGGACTTATGCCCTCTACGTATTCTTTCCACATCGAACCACTGGGGGGTTGGTAGTGAAGACACAAGGGAACAGGAGAAGGGCGTGAGATAACTCGCTGCCTGGCCTTCGACGGTAATTGCCCGCGTCACGGGAGCGTAAGCCCGCGGATATAGCCTCTGGTTTGGTAATACCCGGGGATTGGAGGGGACCAGGAAAAGGCATGAATACAGTGGATATTCATGACCCGGCTTCGGAAATGTACCGACGCGTCATCGACGGCCTGGAAAACCCCGAGGGATGGCCCCTGTTTGCACCTTGAGTGGAATCTGTGGAAAACTGCGTAGATCTGGGATAGGCGTTATGCAACTCTAATGATCAGGAGTAGCATAACCTATGGGTACAGTGTACAACCTCTGCAGAGTTAAAAATCCTTCCGGATAGGCCGTTGTCACGGTATTGACATGCTACTGTTCGGGCGCCCTACGATTAGATTTTCTATACTGCCTTGAAGTGTGAGTGGGTGTAGCTACCCGTGCTTTGGAAAGTGTCTGGAGGGGATAGTGGAGGCCCTTCTAGTTAAAAATTAGGGAACTGGCAGGAACGGTTTGTACTCCCCCAGGTCCAACTTATTAATACATGGATAATAAATGCTTTCACTCTCTTTTGAAATCTTCTGTAGTGAACCTTGCATAAAACTGGCTTTTTGCAACATGGACCTTGCTGCCTCATCCTAGCTACAACCAATGTGCATCTATAGTTATATCTTTGCTTAGTGTTGGAGCTTGCTGAGTACCTTATGTACTCACCCGCCTGCATTTGTGGTTTTAGACAGTGAGGACCGCGTAGGTGTTGTGCTGGTTTCGTTCCGCTTCCCAAGACTACTTGTGGATTTGGGCCCTGGTGTTTCGCTGCCTGCTCTGCTTTTAGTTGGTCAACCAGTGTAGGATCGCAGAGATCCTCATGGTGTGGCCACTAAAAGTCTTGTCTCAGGTTAGTTTTCCTTTCGAAGTATGCTTTCGATATACATTCTGTTGTGTTGTGCGTATCAGCTACTGATCTAGGGACTGATACGTGTATCACAGTGCATCTTGAAAACGGGGTGCGCAACACGATCCCACCTGCGACATCGACAAGGAGCGACAGGTGCTGCCCCCCCCCTGACGGCGCGCCACCAATGACCAGCGTGATTCAAGCATGCGGACATACTGCCAACCAACAGATCATGGCTTCCGGCACCCTGATCTTCGATCGCCGGATCGAGAACATGGCTGCAGCGGCCTTCATCCTTGGATAAGCAGTCACGCTCGAGAATCTCATGATGTGCGAGACCCATGAACGACTACATGTCTACCTCAACGCGACACTCCAATAGCTAGAACAACCGTCCCGACCCGAGTGATCCGAGGTCTGAAATAGCCAGCGATACTGCACCGATGAACGAAGCCCGGTATGCGATAGCTAGGGTGGTCGGACAGGCAAGGAAGATCTCCCTCAGGGGGCCTGTTCTGTTTAACAGCACCTCGGGCCCGATCGAGACTCGCGACACACCATACACGCCTAGCGACTGGCCGGGCATGACAACCACGTCAAGTCAAGCCGAGAGCTAACTTTTGAGTCCTACGACCATCGACGCATCCGAGACCTATCCTAGAGCCCCAGCCCTGAGGGGGTTGAGCTTCAAGCCTTCAGGACGGACACTCGCCGAGCAAGATTCCCACCTTGTTTTCGCGCGTCGACCAACATCGTCCAGTATGCTGGTGAGTCCAACCCGACCCACTGGCTTGAATATTATTGCCTTGCCTGTCGAGCAGGGAGGCGGACAACCTGTTCTCGCCATACAACACCTGCCGCTTTTCTTGGCCGACTCGACCAGGGGGTGGCTCGAGCATTTGTCGACCGGTTGCATCCGCAACTGGTCCGACCTTTGACTTATCTTCATTGGAAACTTCCACGGGACCTACACCAGTCTGAGCAACTCCTGGAACCTCAAGAACTTCAAGCAGAAGTTGAGCGAATGACTCCAAGACTACATCCAGCGCTAATCCCAGAAATGCAACGAGCTACCCGACATGAGTGACACCGATGTCATCAATGCCTTCTCCTGCAGAACCACATCTAAGGCACTCGCCATAGGAGAGGAGGTTGTTCAAGCCAACTTCAACAAGGATAGAGATAAGAGCAAAGAGAACGCCAAGACCGAGCGCCACTCCAACCGCCACGATGACCGGTCGGGAGGTGGATCGAAAAGTAAGAGGCCCAAGAAAAGCAAGCAGCACCATGATTAGTTCGTGGGCGACGTCATCCGACCTCCGACGCGTGATCACGACTACTTCGGGAAACTACTCGACAAGTCTAGCCCAAATCGCGCAACCCCAGTCAAGCACTTCTACAAGGATTGCCACCTCATGAAGAAAAAACTAAAGGGCGACCTTTGACCTCAGTAGGCCTCGCTGACCCGACCCTCTGGCCAAAGATGACGCGGGTAACGGAGTCCCTCCTTTTTCTAAACCTGAAGGCTGCCTTATGATCTTTGGAGGTCTGTGGCTTACGAGTCCTGACGCCGTCACAAGCTCACCTGGAGCGAAGTCAACATCACCAATCTGCCGTCCTAATCCACCTCAAGTGGTCGAAATCGCCAATCACCTTTGATCGGTCCGACCACCCCGATAGCATACCTCAGCCTAGGCGGTTGCCGCTAGTGCTCGACCGCATCGTTGGCACCACCCTACTCACCAAGGTCTTTATGGATGGAGGCAGCACCCTCAACACCCTCTACATCAACACCTTCAATGCCATGAACCTTTCAAGGTCGGACATCCATCCAAGCAGTGCTCCATTACATGTTGTCATCCGAGGGGACCGAGCCGTACCCCTCCGACAAGTTGACCTCTCGATCATCTTCGTTGATCGGAACAGCTTCAGGATGGAGAAACTCACCTTCAAGGTGGCCCACTTCGTGGGTACATATCATGCCATCCTCGGACAACCATGCTACACCAAGTTCATGGATGTCCCCAACTACGTCTACCTCAAACTGAAGATGTTTGTCCCCAACAGCATCATCATCATCACATCACGCTTCCAGCACACGCTGGCCTACGACCAGGATAGCTGCAAGTTGGCCATGGCCCTCGCTGGATCGGCAGAACTAGCGAAACTCTGCAAGACTGCAGGGCCGGACGGCATCCTCGAGTCCAAGTCCCCGACCTCGACGTCATTCGAACCCGCCAATGACTCTAGAGAGAACACCATCGACTCTTTCTATTTGACCAAGAAGGTTAGGGTCAGGAAAATGCTTTTCAACAAATAGGAAAGTGTGCTTATCGATTTCCTCATCACGAATTAGAACGTTGTTAGCTTCATGACCTTTGAAGTCCCCTAAAAGTTATGAATTGATATTTTGGTGATTGAATGAACACCATAGGTAACTGTTGTGATTGTAGGTACCACCTCGCTAATTCTATCAACATGGTGGGCTTCTTCAGTGGATGACAAAGACGACCCCTAGAAGAGGAGTTTTCGGGTGTCGGAGGACTAAGGCTAAGGACAGGTAGAGACTCCACAGGAACGTCGGTACTATTAAGGGGGGTAAGGTCATTTGTCTCCTATCATACAAGTGTTAGAGGGTGTGAATGCTCCTTAGATCCTTAGAAAGCACTGAAGATGACAGAGAAAGCGAAGTCGAAGACCGAAGCTGAAGATCAGTCGAAGAAGCAGTCACCGGACAACCCGGTGAGCCAGGATTTCAGAGTTCAGAGAGAGGTGCTCTCTAGAGTTGCAGCAGAAAAGACACCAGACAGTCCGGTGTGGCAGTCACTAGACAGTCTGGTGAAGTTGAAGCCAAAGTCCAGAGAAGTTGTCTCTGTGAGTTCAAAAGTGAAAGTCACCGGATAGTCCGGTAAAGGTATGAACTGCACAGTCCTATGTCCTATAGAATGGATTCCAAAGAGGGTGTTTTCCCTGGCCAGAGGGGGAAAGGGTCACCAGACAGTCCGGTGGTCCAGTCATCGAACAGTCTGGTGATTGCATAAAGCAATCAGCTTTATAATATCACGTTCCAACAGTTGTTTCTAGGCTTGGAGCCTATTTAAACTGTGGAGGGGACGTTTTACAGTGTGCCAGAGGCCTGATCAGCTAGAGAAAACTTGTGAGAGGCCAAGGGACACTACCAAGATAGCACATAGCAAGATTGGAGATCTTTGGTGCTAGTAGGAGAGCGATAGAGAGCATTTATATACTTCTAGAGCTTGTAGGGCGGGAGAGGAGTGATCTTTACTTTCTTGGTGTGGGCAGCCTATTCCGGCTAGGAGTCGATAATCGAGCTTCCGAGGAGATAGTGAAAATCGTATCAAGTTTGTACACGGTTCTGGGTCCCCCGCTTGAAAGAGACACCAAGAGAGAGCGCTCGAGCCTTGGAGGCTTGCTCTAGCACTTGAGTATTATGTGCGACAGCTGAGGTGCCGGTGACTTCACTACGGGGTGAAGCATACCCTTGTGAGTATCGTTCCGGGAACGATGGGAGGGAACGATGGGAGGAACCTAGACTTCGACGGGAGTGGTTCAACGAGGATTAGAAGGCGCCTACCTTCCGAGATCTCGAGAAAAATCACTGAGCATTCTCTATCTCACTCTCTTTACTTATCGCATTTACTTACCGTTTGAGTAATGTCATAGGTTGCTCTTTGATTCCTCTTAGTGGCTACTGTGGTAGTGCTTCTTTGTTGTTCTTATCTTTCTACTAGCATTGTTAGGGGGGTCTTGGCCTACTAGAATTGCATAGGTTTACTTCTGTTGCGCTCGTCTTATAGTTTTAGTTCGTAGTGAAATTAGTTCGTCCTTGATCCTTACAAGTGGTATCGGAGCCAAGTGCTTATTTTCGAGCTTTACCACCTTGAGTAAGGATACCAAACGGGATCGAGACTCCGCCCGTATTCGATGAGGGACGATTACTGTTATTGGATGGCTCGTATGCAAGCCTACCTTGAATCAATCGACGAGAAAGCGTGGCATGTGACTAAAAATGCTACGAATGAGAATGAGAGACTAGATCCCATTTTCATTAAATTCAATGCAAAGGCCAAGAATGCCATTTTTGGATGCATTTCAAAAAATTTCTTTTTTAGAATCAATGCATCATCTACCACATGATATTTGGGTGCAATTACAAAATATCAATGAGGGCCCCTCCGAGGCCAAGGAAGAGCATTACTATGTTCTTAAGAACAAATATGATTCCATCACCATGCTACCTCATGACAAGGCTAATGATATTTATTCTCGTTTGCATGTAGTGGTGGAAGAGATCAACGCCTTGGGCCTCAAGAACAAAATTGATGATATTGAGATCATGAGAAACCTCTTGAGGATGTTGCCGCCAAGCTACAACTCCATCGTCTCGTGTCTCTTTCAAGCCAACTTGGTTACTCTCTCCGTTGACGTTATGCTCAGCAAGCTCACAGCCTATGAGGGATATATGTTGGGCACCTCCACCGACACTCTATTGCCCAAGAATCTTGCCCTTCAAGTTGAAGAATCTCTCAATGGCAAGAACAACAAGAAGAAGAAGGTGGAGGAAGATGAAGATGATGAGAGTGACAATGAGAACCTTGCGCTCTTGATAAAGAAGCTATTTCGCAAGGGAAGACCCTCATCTTCTAAGAGGAACTCCGGGTGCTTCAATTGTGGCAAGAAATGCCATTTTGCAAAGGAGTGTCCCAAGCCCAAGAAGGAGAACAAGAAAGAAGCATCTAGCGAGAGTGAACATGAAGAACGCAAGCCGAAAAGGAAATTCAAGAAGAAGTTCTTCGTCAAGGAGAAGAGCAAAAATAAGGAGAAAAAGAAATCCCCACACAAAGCCTACATTGTTGGTGGGTAGCTCACCAATAATGATGATTCAGACTTATCATCTTCTAGTGAAGAAGAGCTCGCGGGTATTGCTATGACAAGCTCCTCCAATGAGCTACCACCACCTCCACTTTGCTTGATGGCTTGAAGTTGTGAGGGCTATGTGGATGAAGATGATGATCTTGATGAAGAAGAGGAGGACTATGATGATGAAGATAATGGACCAAGCTACAATGATCTAGTCCTCTTCTTTGAGAAGGCCAACAAGATAATCATCAAGAAGACCAAGAAGATCGAGGTGGTCACCAAGGAGCATGAAGTACTGGTATTCCGAGTTCGAGAGCTTAAGGGAGAGCTCAATGCCCTTAAGCATTCTCATGTGTTCTTTGTGAGTCTTATGAGGCTCTCAAAGAGAAGCACGTAGAGCTAAGTGAGAAGCATGGGGCATTGGTGCACACTCATGAAGCTCTTGATCTTGACTCTTTCTTAAACTCTCCTAAACATTTAAATGAAGCTTCTACTTCTTGTGATCTAACCCACTCCAAGGAGAGTACTACTCTTGAGCCATCTATTTTGAAGGAATACACGAAGCTTAAGGAGGAGAGAGAGGCCACGATGGATGCATCTGAGCGGCTCACTAGTGGAAGGAAAATTCAAAAAGAAATTCTAAGCAAAAACCTCATCAACAACCACAATCACAAGGGCATAGGATCATATCCTTCCTCTATCAACATCATTGGCAATGAAGATGAGATCCCTGAATGGATAGTCCCGCTCATGGCGGATGACTACTAGTGTGAGAAGTGTTGCCTTGATGGTCACCACTCAAAGGATTGTCCCAAGGTGAGCGTGCCTAGGATTATGCCTAACGCTAACTTTTTACATGAGGATGTGCACTACAAGCTTTTCAGGGAAAAAGATTGAAAGGTGAAGGCCAAGCCGCTCAGACCGCCGAATGATAGGAGGACAATCAAGAAGATATGGGTCCCCAACGTGATCGTGGACCGAGAGAGAAAGCCTAAACTCTCTTGGGTTCCCAAGAAAAGTGAAGGGACCAAGGTGGTGGACCGTAAAGCGAATTGCTGATTCTTGAAGTCTACCACATGTTGATCGAGTTACAACGCCAATCTACTCTTCAAGGTGGTTTATTCTGATACATAGTAGAATAGGTTTCTTTTCTTATCTTGCAAGGTAGTTAGGACTCCTCTGTGCACTAGATTTTTGCAGTATCATGCATCATGCGTAAAAAGATAAAAGAAAAGAACAAAAAAATTGGATCGGTGCCTAACCATCTTGAGATATCCATATGCATGGGGGAAAAGCTTGAGAAGGTGGTTTGGCTATCTCAAGGCATAGCGGCGGGCATATGGTGAATAAGCTTGAGATGGGTCAAATTGGCACCGGATAGGCTTCTTTATGCAATGACTTTAATTTGCTTGCACCTACATGGCATGCTTTAAATTCTCTTGCATTAGCTAGCTTGTTTGCATGCATTGCATATAGAAACCACAGAGGAGCGTGTTACTCTATGGAGAAAGTGACTACATTGTCCATATGGATTCACATACTCCACAAAGAGTAACCAAAAAAATTGTGAGGTTCATGCCCATTGAACCCTGTGCTTAACGGTATCTAAAATCTATTTACGTAGATCATGAACAAGGGTTCATACATTTCATTGTTTGGAGCCTGCTTCTTGCTTTGGTATTTACCGCTTGATCTTAATTATGATTTGCAAAAATGCTAAACTCTTTGGAAGTTATCTATTTGCAAAGAAGTGTTTGAGAGTTCTCTTTCTAGAAAAGTGTGGTGTTTATTTGGTTCTTTGGTGAGGACACTTGAAGTTTAGAAAGAATTCCTTGGTTCTACAATTCTTTGAGGTCACCAGACAGTCCGACGCCTTCACCGGAAAGTCTGGTGATTGTATCTTCGAACCGAGTGACTTGCTGAGTTGGATAGTCACCAGACATTTCATCCGGTTCACCAGACTGTCCGGTGATTGGAAGATGAAGCGGTTGCCTCTCTGGAAATCAGAATTCTCCAGACACCGGACAGTCCGGACTTTTATAGTCACCGAACAATCTTGAGAGACCGAACAGTCCGGTGATTGGGGTTTTCGGCAAGATCTCAGCCGTTATTTTTCATCGTTTTCAATCCAGGCCGTCAATCAGTTTTTTAATTAAGTGCACATGCTTTCTCAATCTCTATTCCACAAATGTGTGTCCTTCTCCGCCGACTCGCCTGCCGATTGCCATCACTATCGTGAGCCACCGTCGCACGCCCTTTTGCCACCTCCGGCCACCGCCTTCGCACCGCTGCCGTGCACCAGTGCCCTAGCTCGCCCTCATGCTCGCTGCTTCGCGCCATTCCTCGCGCACCTCGGGTGCCCAAGCCGAGCGTCGCTGCCCCTACTCGTCGCCGCCGCTCGCCGCACCACCGCCCGTGTTCTAGCTCGCCGCCACATGCCTCATCGCCACCGAGCGCCATCTCCTCTGTGCACATCACCTAGAGCTCGTACTCGAGAAACCTAGCTTCCTCCCACTAAACCCTCAGTGGGTTTTTGAGTTTAGGCGATCGGACGAGTTTTCAACATTTCTTTTGGCGGATTCTTGCTCCCCTGGGTGTTGCATTCTATCATACTCATTTCATTGGAATGCCCTGCATGCCTTGTTTGTTAATTATTTGCGAAAATTGGTATAGTTGCATAAATGTCTCACTTTTATTGCCAATTGATGTGATTAATTGACAGTTCCCGTACTTAGTATGCCATATTGAGGTCATCTCTTGCTATTTTAGTATGGCATTGAGTCTTCTATCGCTAGTGTCACAATTTGAGTCAATTGCTATTATTTATATTGTGGCATTAGTTCGTCGATATCATTGTTGATCTTATTTGCTTTATTTGGTCAGTGATATGTCTTTGTTCCACCACTTGTGCTTACAACATATAGTTTATTCCTACGTGGTGCAGTGACAGTTGGTCAGTGAGACAAGACAGAGGACAGAGGCAGTGTTCAGAGGGTTCAGTGTCAGTTCAGATCATTCTTGGACGGGTTAAGAGCCAAGCTCTTAATCCTATCTTGAGGAGACAGCTAGTCAGTTGAGCTTTAGTGTCAGTTGATCTTGAGTCAGTTGTCAGTATAGGCAGACAGAGATTCTCTGCAAACGAGAAGGGGATGGGCAAGGCCAAGAGCTTGAGAAGAAGAAGAAGCAGCAGTGGACAGGTGACCTCGAGTGGGATCGTGCGCTAGCAGCAGCGGATGTGGATGTACCTCCACATAGGAGGTCTGGAACTCTCAGGATAGGAGGAGCTGAGTCTCAGGGGGAGCTGAGGGGGTCTACCCGACAGAGGGTGGCGACCACCCTTTTGGTGGCAGAGGTGCAGCCGCGGAGAGCTCCTGCACCAATAGGCAGTCGAGAACCTCGGAGGGAGAGGCAGCCCAGAGGAGTTCACAGCCGAGGTCACAGAGATGCCCTCATCAGAAGACTGGGGTTTGCGCTGTTTGTACTGCTAGAGCCGAGAGAGCACGCTGGGCCATGGCCAGACTTGTAGAGGTCGATGTGGATCTTTTGAAGATGAAGGGCACAGCCATTAAGGCCAAGACGAGAGTGGATTTCACTGCCTGGGTCTCCGTTGGTAGACACGCTGATCCAGGGCAGTTCTGGACAGTTCTACAGCGGAGGATTTTCGAGGCATAAGGAGGCAGCTTGCTACTAAGTGCAAGAGCTCAGTGTTTGCAGCACGTCACCATTGTTCTTTTGAGGCACTGAGCAGAGGAGCTGGTGTTGACATGGAGGGTCACATTGACTATCTTCTAGGCTTGTCAGAGTTAGTCACCCAGCCCTAGAAATATAGTGAGGACATTGTACTAGAGTTTTACACCTCAGTGTGGATCTCTCCGACCGTTCTTAGTTCTAGTTCATGTATCGAGGGGAGCCACATAGATTTGAGAGGACCGATGTCTTGACAGCACTTGAGTTTGTATCTTCAGAGACTCGGATCCACGCACTGGCCCATTCAGACTTCTCACCTCCTTTCAGACCTTTTGAAGGGATGAAGCCCAGTGACAACAGGTTGAGTGTTGCTTTCCCGTCACCTCATGGGAGCACTACTCAAGGCATCCTCTACGGTTGACACACAAGGCTCGTGTTTTGAGAGGGATGCTAGGGAGGTCGATAATGCCTCGAGCTGGTTACAGAGAGCGGGTGATCATATTGCACCAATGGATGCTTTGCTATTTGATGAGGCATGAGGAGTTTGACTTGACAGACCTATTGCTTGCTCAGATGGAGGATGTCATCTATGAGGGGATAGGAACACGTCAGTTACCATTTGCCCCCTATATCTGTCTATTGCTGAGGAGAGCAGGTGTTTTGACTGAGGAGGAGTATGCAGCATTGCCAGAGTTTACCACTTCCTTCAGTCCAGCTGAGCCATCTGACTCCAGGGTTCTTCGAGTGTCTGCTTCCCAGAGCACCCCTGGAGAAGAGGAGACCACAGCCCCTGAGGAGGTTGAGACTAAGGCTCCGGAGGGAGCAAAGCTGGGGGCTGGGAGCACTGAGGCTCTAGGTCAGACCGAGACTCCGACCTCATGTGCCACACTTGACCTTGCGTTAGCTGCCAGATAGGATGCTATTCAGGCAGAGCAGGCATAGTAGAAGAGGTACAAAGAGGAGCACGATGAGCGGATACACTGAGAGAGGGTCGAGTTCAAGGAGAGGATCCAACTCGAGCGCCTCCAGATTGAGGAGAGGCTATAGATGGAGAGAGAGCTTGCAGAGGAGAGGATACGGCAGGACAGAGAGTTCCATGAGTGGTCGCAGCGCACTCAGTTAGAGATGCCAGCGGCCATATCTTACATGTCTGTCGGATTCAGAGCTATTGCATCATATCTCCTGGGGATCTATATACCACCTTTGCCTGCTTTCCCGACGACCACGCTACTGGGTCCCCTGCCTTCACAGCTCCAGCCTACAACACCTCAGCTTCGGTATTCTTCTGTGCCGGCATTCACCTCAGAGCTACAAAGTCAGCAGCAACCCACATTCACTACATTGCTCTCAGCTCTGCTTTCACCGTTCGTACCATTTGGGGCAACCAGCACTTCAGCGACTTATGGTGGAGTCAGTGTACCTGTTACCACATCTCAGTTCTCTCCAGTTTCCTCGTACTCCATGTCAGTCATGTTTGCTTTAGCAGAGCCTAGAGTGTCTATACCGGCATTAGAGTCAGGGACAACAGTTAGTAATTCTTCGCTTGCTCCGAGAGTGCTTTCTTTTGAGGCTACCACTGCTAAGTATGTTTTGACAGAGCCACCACCAGAGGCTTCAGAGGCAGAGCCTGCAGTCACCATAGCCGAGCAGCCCAGTGTGTCAGATGCAGCTATCCTAGTCGAGGTCGGATATTCAGCAGAGGAGGCAGCTCAGGCTCTTGCCAGTGCAGATTAGCCAGCTTCAGTTGATGATAAGGAGCCTTCCCCGACATCTTCCTCCGATCTGAGCTGAGTTCGTTTGATGATGTTGAGCAGTCAGGAGGAGATGAGTTAGCACCAGCAGCTCAGCCAGCAGAAGAGGAGCAGCCACCAACTGTCACTGCTCCCAGCTCTTCAGTCACACAGGATTAGACTTCTAGGAGTTTAGGTGAGAGACATGAGGTGTAGCATTTTTTTGAGTGACTATCTATCTAGGGGGAGGCCGTGGATGGGTAGTTAGGGCTCTGAATTTTGTTTTGGTTGATTTCATTGGCTCTTTGTGATATTTTGATGAGCTAGTGCTTTTTTACTCTTTTAGCTCATTGGAATACACTCGATTTTTTGCTCTAACCCTGTGGTTTCAGTGTGTATGGCTCCTTGCGTTGTGAATGTTTTGCAGGTTCATTCGTGCATGTGCGTTCTCGATCTCTATCTATCATGTACTATTCTTTGTCTATCCAGCGTTCTCCCTCTCTACATGCTTTCTCGGTGCTATCTTTTTAGATGATTAGATGACAATGGGGGAGAGAGAGCTACCAAACAGGGGAGAACAGCGGAGAGCGACGCTTTCAACCCATGACAAAGGAAGGGAACTCTTGCAAAAAAAATTTGAGGAGTCATCAAGGTAAGAGGTAAGTGTTCTTTCGAGATGCGTTTTATTCTCTATCTTCTTTCATCTTGTTTGAGCCTGTTTGTGAGTACTATGGTTGTCATCAATCACTAAAAAGGGAGAGATTGTTAGCTTCCTGACCTTTGAAGTCCCCTAAAAGTTATGAATTGATATTTTGGTGATTGAATGAACACCATAGGTAACTGTTGTGATTGTAGGTACCACCCCGCTAATTCTACATCAACATGGTAGGCTTCCTCAATTTTTTATAAGGACGATCACTAGAAGAGGAGTTTTCGGGCGTCGGAGGACCAAGGCTAAGGACAGCTAGAGAGTCCGTAGGAATGCCAGTACCATTAAAGGGGGTAAGGTCATTTGTCTCGTGTCATACAAGTGTTAGAGGTTGTGAATGCTCCTTACATCTTCAGAAAGCACTGAAGATGACAGAGGAAGCAAAATCGAAGACCGAAGCTGAAAATTAGTTGAAGAAGCAGTCACCGGACAGTCTGATGAGCCAGGATTTCAGAGTTCAGAGAGAGGTGCTCTCTAGAGTTACAGCAGAGAAGACACCACACAGTCCGGTGTGGCAGTCACCGTACAGTCCGATGAGGTTGAAGCCGAAGTCCAGAGAAGTTGTCTCTGGGAGTTCAAAAGTGAAAGTCACCGGACAGTCTGGTGAAGGTATGCACCGGACAGTCCGATGTCATATGTAATGGATTCCAGAGAGGGTGTTTTCCCTAGCCAGAGGAGGAAAGGGTCACCGAACAGTTCGGTGGTCCAGTCACCGGACAGTCCGATGATTGCATAAAGCAGTCAGCTTTATGACATCATATTCCAACAGTTGTTTCTGGGCTTGAATCCTATTTAAACTCTGGAGGGGGACTTTTTCCTGTGTGTCTAAGGTCTGATCAGCAGAAGGAAACTTGTGAGAGGCCAAGAGACACCACCAAGAGAGCATATAGCAAGATTGAAGATCTTTTGTGCTAGTAGGAGAGCGATAGGGAGCATTCATACACTTCTAGAGCTTGTAGGGCTAGAGAGGAGTGATCTTTAGGCATGCTGGTTTATAGGTGCGATGTCTATCACTTAGTAAATAGGTGCTTAATAGAAATTGTGTCTCTATTGTGTGCTTTTATGCAAAAGAACCCTATATTGCCTTTCCCTTGTTTGTTGCCACATATCTTCTTTTCCCACACTTGATGAGTACATCCCATACTCAACTTTGCCTTTATAAATGCCGCTCAGTTGGAAGAAATGTTAGAGAGGACATTAAAGACGCGAGAGATGAAGTCTAGGTGTGCCGTCTCTCCAGTCGACTGCCTGTGGAAGATGCACTACGCTTGGTTTACTTTTTTGCTGCATTCGGTAATAGTTTTCTTTTCTCTTTATTCGTGACGTTGTTCTGTTTTGCTGTTAATGAAGTCACTTTATACGTGAAACTTGATCCCTGGGCACACATAAAGGGTCACTTGGTTTTAGCCTTAAAACCGGGTGTGACAAATTCAACGTCATAATCTGTTTCAGATTTACTTTGTGATCAAGAACCGACGTGCACGCTTGATCATTGATGGTGGGAGCTACAACAATTTAGTGAGTACTGATTAGATCACTAAGCTTGACTTGCCCACATGGTCACATCCACATCCGTACCATATCCAATGGTTAAACGACTCCAGTAAGGCAAAGGTAACAAAAGCTTGTCGAGTCTCATTCTCCGGCACCTATGTTGATTCTGTGGATTGTGATGTTGTACATATGCAAGCTTGTTCATTGTTATTGGGTCATCCATAGGAACATGATTATGATGCTATCCACTATGATAAAAGTAATAAATATACTTTGTGCATAAAGGAAAGAAAATTACTTTACTACCTTTGACCCCTGCTGAAATTGTACAAGCTGATAGGGATACAATTGCTAATGAGAAGAAAGAACATCCTCCTACACTTGAAAATCAGCAAGCAATTAAATTAAAAAGTCCTGTAATGCTTGCAACAAAACCTGACCTTGCTGAATTTTATGATGAAAATGCTTCATGTTATGCTTTGGTATGCAAAGATGTGTTGTTTTCACTTGAGGATCTTGCTTCTTCTTTGCCTATTCCTGTTGCTAACCTTTTGCAAGAGTATCATGACATTTTTCCCATGAGATACCTATAGGACTGCCACCGATTTGAGAGATTGAGTACTAGATTAATTTGATTCTTGGAGTGAGCTTGCCAAACCGCGCCACTTACAGAACCAACCCCGAAAAGACTAAGAAAATTCAGCAACAAATCCCAAGACCTTTTAGACCGCGGGTATGTATGAGAGCCATAGTCCTTGTGCCATTCCTTTTTCTTGGTTCCAAAGAAAGATGCTTCTTGGCGAATGTGTGTTAATTGTAGAGCAATTAACAATATCACCATTAGATATCGTCATCCTATTCTTAGGTTAGACAACATGCTTGATGAATTATGTGGTTCATAGTATTCTCTAAAATTGACTTGTGTAGTGGATACCACCAAATAAGAATGAAATTGGGTGATAAATAGAAAATATCTTTTAAAACTAAGTTTGGATTTTATGAGTGGTTAGTAATGCCTTTTGGATTGACTAATACACCTAGTCCTTTCATGCATTTGATGAACGAGGTCTTACATTCTTTCATTGGAAAATTTGTAGTTTTTGATGATATCTTGATTTATAGCAAGTCAATGAATGAATATTTATCTCACTTGTGTGTTGTTTTTGATGCTTTGAGAGATGCACGTTTGTTAGGTAACCTTGAAAAGTGCACCTTTTGCATGAATCGAGTCTCTTTTCTTGGCTATGTTGTTACTCCACAAGGAATTGAAGTTGATGAAGTCAAGATAAATGTGATCAAGAGTTGACCCACGCCCACAACGGTTTCACAAGTGCGGAGTTTTCTTGAACTTGCTGGCTTTTATCGCCGCTTTGTCCAAAAGTTTAGCACCATCGCCGCTCCAATGACGAGTTGACAAAGAAAGGCATTGCATTCCATTGGGGCCACACACAAGAGAAGTCTTTGCCACTTTGAAGGAGAAGTTTACACATGCGCCGCTGCTCCAACTTCCAAATTTTGGTAAGACTTTCGAACTTGAATGTGATGCTAGTGGAATTTACATTGGTGGTGTGTTGATGCAAAAAAGAAAGTTGAATGGCCCTGTTCTTAATTACTTCACATATGATAAAAAATTGTATGCTCTTGTACGATGCTTAGAAACATAGAAACATTATTTGTGGCCTAAAGAATTTGTCATTCATTCCGATCATAAATCATTTAAGCACATTTGTAGCCAAAATAACTTAACCGTAGACATGCTAAGTGGATTAAATTTATTGAATCCTTTTGTTACATCATCAAACATAAGAAAGAGAAGGATAATGTGATTGTCGATGCTTTGTCTAAACGATATGCTATGCTGTCCCAACTTGATTTTTGAATTTTTGGACTAGAAACAATTAAGCAACAATATGTGTTAGATGCTGATTTTAAGGATGTGTTGCTACATTATCGTGAAGGTAGAACTTGGAACAAATTGTGCATAATGGTGGCTTCCTTTTTAAAGCCAATCGTCTTTGCGTTCCAGTTGAATCTATTGATCTTTTATTATTATAGGAGGCGCATGGAAGAGGTTGATGGACACTTTGGAGCGAAAAAGATGGAAGATGTTTTGGCCACACATTTCTTTTAGTCAAAGATAAGACACGATATTGAATGCTTCGTCGCTCGCTGCACTAAATGTTAAAAAGCTAAGTCACGACTAAACCCACATGATTTTTTCATGCCTCTTCCTGTCCCTTTATTCCTTGGGCTGATATCTCTATGGATTTCATTTTGAGATTACCTAGGACTAAGAGAAGGAGATAGTATTTTTGTGGTAGTAGATCGCTTTTCTAAGATGGCACACTTTATACTATGTCATAAGACTGATGATGCTATATATATTGCTGAACTATTCTTTAGAAATTTTTCGTTTGCATGATATGCCATCTACATTGTTTCAGATTGTGATGCAAAATTCTTGAGTTACTTTTAATGCATTATAGAATAAGTTGGGAACAAAGTTACTCTTTTCAACTACATGTCACCCACAAAATGATGGACAAACTGACGTAGTGAACCGTACATTGTCTACAATGCTACATGCCATTTTAAAGAAAAACTTGAAGATGTGTGAAGAATATTTGTCTGATGTGGAGTTCACATACAACCAGACGGAACACTCCACCACTAAGGTAAGTCCATTTGAGATAGTTCATGGTTTTAACCCTCATGCTCTGATTGATCTTTTGCCTTTGCCTTCTAATGAAAGAGTTCATAATGATGCTAAGGCACGTGTTGATTTTATTCTCAAGATGCATGAAACGACTAAACAAAATATTGTAAAAATGAATGAGAAGTATAAAATTGCATGAAGTTAAATTTGTACCGAGTGATTTGGTTTGGTTACACTTGAGAAAAGATAGATTTTTGGAGCTAAAAAAATCTTAATAGATGCCTAGAGCTGCTGGTCCTTTTATGGTACTTGAAAAGATTAATGATATAATGCATATAGACTTGACTTACCTCTCGATTTTGGGGTTAGTCCTACATTCAATGTTGCAGATTTAAGAGGGGGGATGATGAGGACATCTCTTCATTGGATACACATAACGCTCCTCCTCCTATTATAGATGGTCCAATCACAAGAGCTCATTCACGACAATTGAATTTAGATGTAAGCTCGCTCCTAAGAACAAGTTTTCCTTCTTTTGAGATAGCTTGTTACCTAATAACTTTCTCATGATAAAGAACATTGGAGAGGGTTAAAGGAACCATAAAGAAGGACTTGGAGATGCTGAATACCAGCAAGGCACGTTGGACCCTAGAGGAGATTTAATCCAACTCGGAGTCGAGTTGTCCTTAGGTTTCAGGAGCAGTCCACACTAAAACGGACGTCCAGGTCGCTTATGGGATCCATTTTGGACCTTCTAGATATAGATCGAAAGCTAAGAAGATAACATTTTCAATGGAACTGGTCTCATCTCCAAATTCGATAAGAGTCAGTGGGAATAGTTAAAACAAGATGACGTCTAGAAACTACCCTTGTGCTGTGGCACTTTCTTTTGGCCTAGCGTCGTGTATCTTTCCTAAGCCTATTTGTATTAGTGTTTGCCCCCTAAGGATGCCCTAAACTTTATTTAAACAATAGCCACCGTCATTAGCCTTTGGTTTTTGCTTAGTTTAATATGTTCTCAAATAGTTTCGTCGTTTGATGGTTTGTTGGATTCCAACTTTGTGAGTTTAATTCAGATTTTGCAATTGAGTTGCATTATTCCTTGTTCTTGCTAGTGTTCTTTAATTTGTAGGCTGGGATTCTTGGCGAGATCAATCGTGTGGTTGAACGGTCGATAACCAGAGGAGAAGTGTTGCTGCAATTGCGGGGTTTGAATCGTGTTGTTTGAGGCCGGATCGATTGTGTGTTGCATCTTCACTAAATCGAGAGTTACCATGACATAACAGAAGATCGGGAACCACGTACACATTGGGGGCTACGCCCTACAGGCGCGCTCATGCGCCCCCGTGGGACCGACCGCGACAGGTTGGCAAAAGGCGTGAAGATTACCTCAACACAGTGCTGCCCCGCCTCAACGAAGTAGCAAGCAGCATGTGACTCGGGGGCTACTATCGAGACCATATACTCTAGGTATCCATGATTTCAGCACAATCAACAAAATCAACCACAAACAACGGCCCATCATATCGCGGGCCACGGATCGATTCTACTAGGCCAAGGCCCACCCGAACCCCAAGGGTCAAGCATTACTCCTCTCGTTCGGTCCTAGGATAGGGCAACAGCCTTATCCATCTGACCCCTAGGTCGACAACTTCCTTTCATGACCAACCTCTGACAGTATGGAAGATTCTTGACTGTGTAGCAGACAACGTCTACTGGACGGTGAATGGAAAGGTGACGTTGTCCCTCCAGCGCTGGGCAAAGGACGAAGACAAGGACGATGACAAGGTGATCTGGCACCCAAAAACTATCAGGGAATAAACTTCGAGATGCTCGCGGTCCTACCCATCAGGAGACCCCTCAGTTTCGTAGGCTTCAAGCCATTGTAACTCCGGTCCGACCTCCTATAAAAGGACACCCTGGGGACCCTAGAAAGAGGGCAACAACATGAGAACAATAGCCATTACAATTAGCTACCTACTTCCATGAAAGATGAGGAGTTCTTGATACAACCTTAGCACCATTGTAATCCTCATCTGATCAAGCTAAACACACCCCTGATTCTAGGGTATTAAGTCTCCGTGATGGTCCAAATCAGGAAAAAATCCCTTCAGTCTCCTGTATGAACCCCTCTCCAATAATGTAAATTCTACTAGGTGGGCGATACGAAACGCTGACAAACATATACTAAAATCGGTAATGAGGAAACTTAGTAAAAAAATAATTGAGGGGTAAACAAATTTTTTTCAAACCTCTAAATGTATATAAGTGGTGAATAAAGAGAGAAAGTTAACACTAGTGGTTGATAAGAAAATTCAAAAATTTGAGAGGCTGATAAGAAACTACAATTTTTTTGTTGGCTAATAAGGGATTGACCCATTCTTTTGCTGTGTTGGATATATACCATTACAGTATCGCAAGTTACATATGTCATTACCGTATCAATGACAGGGGACTACCTATTTCAATGATATGTGGGTTACAATGGCATATCTCAAATTTTATAAAATTGTAACAACGTGTGTAAAAATAGAGATTTGTTAGAATGCTTAGCGTTAACCACAACTATCCTATTAATCAGATCTGATGGTTAAAAATATAGAGGTGTCTAGTTAAAGGTACTTTAAATTGTGGACCGATTCTAAAAATGGAAGACCTAGTACCAATTTTTAAAAGTCAAAGGCTGAGATTAATTGAGAAGGAAGAGGTATCACCTATCCCTCTCAATCGCCGTAACAAATCTCATCAAAGTAATCCTTTCTTTCTTTTTCTTTGCTTCACACTAGATTTGATGGTAGCGTTTCTTCTTGCAGCATCCCTATCATATTCATGGTGTTTTATGCATAATTAAATTTTAGGAATATAATGCGTTCATATTTATGTGTGCTTACAAGTACTTGGATGCTTCGGCGCCTCTTATGGTTGGCAAATCGACGTGACATGGACAGCACGGCGAACCGTGCAATGCGTAGGTCCACTATTGCAGCCTCTACTCTCGAGTACAATGTGTGTACTTCACTCGAGCACCCAAGATATCAATGTGACCACACAGCCTTGTTGTTGATCATCGCGTACCAGAATATTAATTAATAGCATCTTTTTCATAATATTTCGGCCTAATTATTAGCTCGGTCGATCATGGATGTACAAGTACAGCTACATATATCCTTGATGCGTTGCTTCGTAGGTCGACATATAATCTAATTAAAAGTCTGATAAAAAGGAAATTCAAGGAGGTTTTGATAAGTTGATGTTAAGTGCTAATACTAACTAATGTCAACAAAATTAAACTAAACGAATCAGTGGCGAAGCTAGCAAGATTCTGTTGATAGTGCTCAACAAAAAATTTCACACATAAACAAGAAAATTACTCATTTAGTTGATCAAAATGAGCCAAATATGGAAAAAAAATTCTTCGTACCCTAGTGCCGGTGTGTGGAAATAAATTATAAAAGATCTCTCGAAAATCAAGAAAGACCTCAGTTTGCATGTGACATGTGTGCATCCTAACAGCAAATCAGTTTTCTTCTTTTTGTTTGTCAATTTGAAAGGTTATTTACTGTTATAATGGGCAATTGTCATATACAAACTAGGATCTTTTTTTTTTGCGAGAGATCAAATCTCTCATAATTTATTTCCGTACATCAGGGAGGCTCAACGTGGCTTCACCAATGCGATGAACGGAGTAGTCATAGCATCCGAAGAGACTGATAATAATTGCCAGTAAACAGGAATGACATCATGAACAGTTCAAATGCATTGATATTCAGACGGGTCAAAAATCTCGATCGATTGCGAACTATCAAGCTTGAAATACACTGTCAACCAATGGATCCATGGAGCTAACAGCTTGTTACCTGCATAATGAGGCATCGGTGTGCATGGATCGAAGAAGCGAGGAATATTGTTTCAGGTCCCACGCGGAGGTGGTCGATCGATGGAGCATCGCACGTACGAACGCTGACATGACAACAAAAGGTTACGCAGGGGTGTTTCGCCATGACCTCCTCCCAGCCTTTATTTCGGTTTACGACTCTCGTTAGAATTGGAGAGGTCTTAAGCTTTTGATCAGTTGTTGGGATTGGAGAGGCAGAGACAAATTACTTATCCTTGCTTTGGACTTCGGTCCTGAAATGAACTCGAGTTCTTTTAATAATCAACCACTCTAATTAAAGTTCCAAGACTCCCTCTCTTTCATATAGTATCATCTCTGTTCAAAAATATAAACATTACTCTCCAGTTCAAAAAGAAGGCCGTTTTGCATAATGTTTTAGTCGAACATTAGGAATATAAATCACAAATAATTTTTAACTTGTTAAATTTAAGAATATAAAAATTATATAATTAGATTTGTCTTAAAAAGTACTTTCATAAAAGTATAAATATGTTATTTTTTAATAAATATTTTTAATAAAAAATAGAAGTCAAAGTTATATTTTAAAAACCGTGTCATTATTCAAAACGACTTTCATTATAAACCAGAGGGAGTACTAAGTTTGGCCAAAGACAAACATTTTACACTTCGAATGTAAATTATTTTATTAGATTCATCACGAAATAAACTTTTATAATATGTAAGTATTTATATTAGAAATCATTTAATTTTTTAGGTATTACTACCTCTGCCTCACAACTATTGACTTTTAGATGTCATGTTGACTCTCCATCCTATTCAATAAATTTGCAAAAATATAATTTATTTTATTGTGATTAGTTTTATCATAAGAAATATCTTTAATATGACTTATATTTGTGAAAAAGCTTTAAATAAGAAGAATGACCAAACGTAATACCTAAAAGTTAAAAGTGTAAGAGTTTAAGGACCGATGGAGTATCAGTCAAAGTTAAATGTATCCATATCCAATACTACTACTCTTCACAATAACATAAGTACGGTAGATGTAACGGAGACGGTAGATGCAACGGAGAAATGACCGTATGCATCTTTCATCAACAACTTAAGCGCCAGTGCAATGGCATGCGCTGAGCTCAGCATGTCATTTCCACAAAGAAACGAAGAGTCTCTGTCTCGTAGTGCATTCTAAAGAGATCAAAGTTAATTGGCCGCTGTGCTAACACCCTTGACAGCTTACCTTCTCTCGTAGTCTGTACTCGAGCCAGCAGCACATAGAGAGAGAGAGAGAGAGCTGTAGTGTATGCGTGTACTGAACTGCTCTACACCTTAAATCAAAGGCACCCTCCCTCCTTTGAACATTCTCTTCTTCCTCCCCTGTCTCATGGTGTCGGCGGCCGCGGTGCGGCGCATCGCCACAAGAGAGGAGGCATGAGAGGATGGTGACATTTCTCCGGCCGCACCGCCACACCCATGGGCCGGCCGCCGTCACCGTTCGCCTCAGCAGAAGCAGCACCCAGCAGAGCCACCAGCAGCCATCGTCGTTGCTCCGCCGTCCTTGCCGCAGCAGCTTCCTGAGGCCCATGGCACAGGACCCCTCCCACCCGCACCGCCAGAGCAAGGACACAGCCGCCGCGCCAACACCTCCACAGCAACAGCAGCAGCAGCCGGAGATCGCGCACCAGCCTGATGCCCCAGAACAGCCTCCTCCGCCTCGCGACGTCCAGGTCCAGCAGGAACCAAGCACCAGCAGCAGCGCCGGCAGCGAGACCGAATCCTCCTGGCTGCAGCTCGGACTCGGCCCGTCCGGGAGCTCGACGTCGCCGTCGCCCTCTCGCCGGAAACGCCAGAGGACCGATGAGGCAGGCCCCTCGACGTCCGTACAGCCGGCCGCGCCGTCGCCGCAGCTGCAGCTGTCTCTGCAACCTGGTCCTTCGTCATCATCCCCGGCAACCACAGCAGCGGTGGGGGCGGCAGTGGTTGCGGCGGCGCGGCCGCCCCCGCGGCATGAGTCGGGCACGTGGTTCTTGCTTCAGGCAGCTCAAAATCAGTGAGTACGACATGTCTGCGTCCTGCTACGGAATTCTCCGGGAAATGTGGGTGGTTGGCTCATGCCGTTGCTGTTGGTCCATGCAGGAGGAGGGAGCCGCCATTGCCGCAGATACCGAGGAGCTACTTGAGGGTTAGGTTAGCAACTAAACTCCTCTCTAGATCGATATCCATGTCTGTCTGCGACGCGTACCATATGTTTCTAGCTCTCTGCTTCTACTTCAACTGATTAGAATTAATTACCTTTCATAATTCGTGATTAATTTGAGTTTTGATCAATTTCTTTATCAATTTAGTGTTGTTTGATCATGCCACATTGACCTGCTCTGTGTTGGTGCATGCTGTTGATGGGCACAGCAGGGACGGGAGGATGACAGTTAGAGTAGTGATGAGGTACCTTGTTAACAAGCTGGGACTCGAGGACGATTCACAGGTATGGCGTGCATGCCCCTCCCCATATGCTATTTAATTTTTCGCGCTTATTATCTACCTCTCGATTAGCTTGCCATCTGTTTTTGATTGTCATTGTTTCTTTGTTTTTCAACTAATAGAAGTATCCATGCATGGTTTTTCCTCACAATAATGCATGGCCTGTGTTGTTGGGTTTTCCCCCCTTTCTGGTGCAATCTCTTTAGTGGATCATGAAGTAATGATCTAGATTGGACATGCCGAAGGCGGCATAACGTGAAGAAAGTAAAAATTACGATGATTAATTAGACGACCATCGGTTCTAGCTGATAAACTATCACATGCTTTTAGAAAAAAGAAATGAAAAGGCATTAAAAGTGCTAGAACAATATGCTCTAGTAGGTTGCCTCACAATTTCCACGACCATCCGGACCAACAGAAAACGTTGTGATACGACGGGGCAAGCTTGTCAGTGAGTTATTACTTTCACAAATAAAAACTACTTATTTTACCATTAAATACAGATTAGAGAGCACTAGAAAACAAGTTTGGAGGAAGATCGAATTGGAATGAGGTTTCAGTAGGTAGGAGGGCACAAATAAGGGCCGGGTGAGGAAGTTTATTGCTACGAGTCATTTGCCCATCGTTAGGCACCCATATAAGCATCTGAATCTAACGTAGCTCCTGACTCTTGCCTTTGTCTTTCTCTCCCCTCTGGCCACCGTAGGCGGGGAGAGAGAGAGAGTGGCTTTACCTGCAGCGCCAAAAATTGGTAGGTGAAAGGAGCTTTAGAGCTACGGACAGTAGTTTAGATGTCGAGGTTCCCGTCCAATAGGTCTTTGTTGTTTTTGTGACAAATGGTGTTGGTGAGAGGTGTGCGTCTGGCCTGTTACATCAGAGGGATGGCGCCCCTTGGCCCGGACCCCATGATTAAGGTCTAGCTCCTCTCTATCACACTCTCACTTGTCTAATTACGGTTAATGCTTCGTTTGCGGCTGCTTAATTAGGTGTGCTTTCTCTCTCCTCATTCTGTAATTAATTTGGGCATGAACCTCAACAATAGGAAATGCAGGCCAAGCTGTTAGATCATCGTCGGTTCTGAGAGAAATATCGTAGTGGACACCTGTTAGATCATCCAAGCCTAGTTAGTAGCAGGTTTACACATATGTATTGTCCATAAGCGATGGGAAGTGTAGCTTGCTCGCAAATGTTTCCTGAAACAGAAGGGGGAAAGAAGCCAACAAGAAACATACCTGCCCTGTCCTTGAAGGAATAAGTTCCAGGAAGTGTGTGAGCGGTGTTGAGTTTACTTGAAGATATTACTGTCCCTCCTAAAGAAATAAAAGGCCATGTCTCAACTAATCCAGTGAAAATCATGCACCATCCTATGCACCACGAAGTGTAGTGCTTTTTGCTTGTGGAATGCCTGCCTGAACGACCGGGAATCAAGAGACTCCATGTTTGAGGAATAGGTTTCTCTAACGCTCGTCAGAGGGACGACCCGATACTGACAGATGCGTTAGTAGGTGGGCTGCCTCCAGTCAGCACACGCTCCTCATACGATCATTAGAAGAACTGCCTCCCATATTCTATGTTGGAAGATGAATGTCATCAACGCATTCATAAAAATATGCTCTCTAGTGTCCGGACTGGATCCTTGCTAAATAATATGGCCGGCCAGGCTTGTGGTTGTGGACCTGGCATGCCTCATGCAGGCGGCAACAAAACTGTACCTATCTTCCTTTCCGGGAAGGGGTGATGGCCGTTCTCTAGCAGCCTAGCGCACTCCGATATTTTCCCCTGTATTCAGTAAGCATATAGGATTAGGTACGAAGGAATTAGTTTTACGGAAATATTGTGATGTCACGGAAGTTGCATGAGTATATATTTCAGCACTCTAAGATGGACAAGAGGTCGCGAAAAATGTCCGTGCTATGCGTATATAAATATTTTTTTAGGAAAGAGTTGGTAGAGGTTTAACAATCTAATAATAAGCCCAATGTAATCAACAGTTGCTGCAAACACTAGAGAGTGTCGGTGCTGCATCCTGCATGGGTGGTTGTTCGTTGAAGTACCATTGGCATCAGGGAATACTTTTTGGAGCGTCACCTCACTGCAGCAATATAGAACAAAATGCAAAAGACAAAAATGTCCCACATGAAGACATTGAATTTGAGGAAGTGCATGAGCCATATTTTAGTCTTAAGATAATCTCTAGGACAAATCCGTGTGCTTTAGATCCATCTAAACAAAATGGAGATGAAAATAGTAATAAACTTTATGTCGGGAGAAAGGCTATTTTAGCTTAAACTAAGAGAGATGTTACAACAATGCTTGAAGTTTACCACAGCTGTTCATTTGATCAGATTTGACGGTTAAAAATAAAGAAGTACCTAATCAAAGGTACTAAAATAGTAGGCCTAGTACCAAAAATGGTGGATCGCATACATAGTCAATATCTTCACTTAATATCTTTTAATCAAAATTTTGACTTCTACCTTCACAACGACCGTTAGAATATGCACAAAAACTTTTGAAAAACAGGGTGAATTGACCACACCATTTCATAACAATACCTAGTACTTTCCAAATGTTACGTTTAGTGACAAGCAAGAGATGAGACTTTGATGACAATATCAATTAACCGAACCCATTGCATTGATGCATGCATAATTCATATATATTATATAGTGTTCTCATATTTCTTTTGCACACCCTTTGACTTGGAAAAAAAAACTGTTTGCCGTTGATTAAACGTGCAATATCAAACTAAGTGACAGCTAACTACATGTATAAATGTTTCTTTAGATCATTAATAAGCTATTTCACATCTTCTGTTCGTTCGGCGGCCAGTGTCTTGGACCTTCCAGTGTGCGCTTTCACTACCGTATAAAACCACTCCATCTAGAGTGGTAGGTGAGCCATGCATGTATAGAGCAGTTGTTACCTTCTAGTGGGTGGCTCGTTCAACTTTGTCTTCTTTTCACCCCCGTCATTATTTACAATACTTTCCTACATTCTTTTGTTAATTAGACATTGGCCTTGGCCTGTTCTTTGTAAGTATGCCTGTCCATGAGCCCTTTTTTGTGGCATGTCGTAGATTTCTGCATGCTAATGTAGTTTTTAATTAGAGCTATAGTAAGGGACCGGGTATATATATCTAGTATATATAAAGGCTATCATAGTATATCGTTGGAGCGCAACACCTGAAGAATATGTTTGAATCGATGCACCAACAACCGTTCTACATATGCTAGTCTAAAAGCTCAACTACGGATTGAAAAACCATGAGGCTTCATCATTTGAGTGTCCAACACTGCGCTGTACTTTTCGTTTATGCGTCTTCATTCAACTTTCATCCAGCTAGTTAAGCTACTAGGTTAGTTGGAACTACAATTAAACGGCAACTAAATACAGGTGCCCGTCAAATGTGACCTCAAAAATCACTTGCATAGAGGGCCGGCCGGGAACCATACTATAGTCGTCACAACGCTTGCAGCTGAGTACCTGAAGTAGTATATAACACGAGAGCTAGCACGCACTCAACTCGCGATCGATGTCGTCGTCCACGTCCGTCGACCGACGGGTGGCGTGGCCGCGCCATTGCCGGAGCTTTCACGAATGGACGTGAGACCTACCGCCATGGATCATCATCCGATGCGACGCGACCTAGCAAGATGGTGCTCCATATATTTTCGTGCGCACGCACGTTGATGGGCACGCGCGCGCGGCTACGTGACCCGTGAACCGCGTCTGCGGGTGCATGATGTGTACACAATGTAATTGAAGTGCCTGCCTGCTCGATCGGTACGTATCGACTGATTGGGCCGCTCCGTGCATGTAGAAAGCTTAAGGACAGGCTCCTTGGTTAAGTGGATTGCATTCCGGCGTCGGCTTCCATGCAGACACACGCTGGGGTCGGGTCGGTGTAGATCTCACAATCATGGAATGACTTGCGTGTAGGGCCTACCCTTCCTTTCCTTTTTTTTTCAAATTGTTTGATGGATGCATGCATGTCATGTGGTAGTGTCACGTGCAGGAAATATGTGTGGAACGATATAGGCCTTAAAAAATTTCTTTTGTACATCGTACTCTCTCAATTTGAAGCAATTCACTGATTAATTTAAATTTAAATTTGCTTGCGACATCAATTTTCAAATGGATGGAGTATAGTGTAACCATCTGCGAGTGATAGTTGTGCCCTTGATTTTTCTTTGGATATAGGAGTTATATACCTATGGTAAATTGCTTGCGGTCTTTCCCGCCTTTCGCAGAAATCGTAAGAACATATTCCCACCGTCCAAGAATACTACTACCAGTAGAGCTTCAAATGATAGAGGGAGTACATCATATGCATCCAGTTTTTTCGACGTCCTAATCAGATTGCCTATAGTGCAGATTATACGATTCCTCCGCTACACGCGCACACAAATCGCAGCATTGACCCGAATTGCAATAATAATCATTAGATAATTAATAGCATCATCGCCGTCTCCATAAGTACACGTAGCCATAGAGGAGATACCGGTAGTTGTGCCAGTGCATTCCCCACCGACACAAGCTCTCATCGTTTTCTCGTCCACTGTGCATGCGACTACGAGCTGTGACCGACAAAACATAATGCTGCTAGCAGCAGGGCTGATCAAAAGGGTATCCCAGTTTAAATATTTGGTGAAGTAATCTGTCCCCAATACTACGGCGTTTCCCTAGGAGCCATCCTGTATATTTTTCTCATTTACAAGGCATCTTTTTAGGTATTACCACGGTAGTAGTAATCATTGCACAACTAATAATTATAGTTTCAAATGTTTTGTAAAAAAAAAGAGTCCACTCAGTGTAGACAAAAAGAAGAAATAATATCTTCGGTTTTAAATTATTGACACCGTTGATTTTTTACATCAACTTTAACCATTCGTCTTATTCAAAAAATTTGTTCCAATTTTAAAATTATTAGTCGTGATTTAAATTCTACTAATAATGAATCAAATAATAACAAAGTTTTACATATTCGAATAAATTTTTTAAATAAGTCAAATGGTCAAAGTTCAAGTTAAAAATCGGAGAGACTACCATACATTTCTCTGTACGTTGTTAAGAATGTGGTCGCGCATATCCGGCAGCTAGAATCATATGCTACCACACTCCACAGATACTTTGGCCCACCACTAGCTCTACGTGCCATTTCTTTTGTGCTGTACTCCCTCTGGTTCACAAAGGAGATCGTTTTGTACAATAAAATGTTCTCCAAACTATAACTTAGACTTCTATTTTCTAAAAAAATATTTATTAAAAAATAATATATTTTTATTTTTATGAAAGTATTTTGTAAAACAAATCTAATCATATAATTTTTATATTCTTAAACTTAATAAGTTAAAACTTATGAGCATTGTCCTAAACGACTTTCTTTGTGAACCGAAGGGAGTACTAACACAATACCTTCATTCACTTAGTTTTGCCCGATCTATACTCTCTCAAGAAGCATCTATCATTACTTCCCCCTAGTCTGGTGCTATATTCTCATAAGAATACATCAGAGAGTATGCGACCTTGCATAAATGAGAATATACATGTTAAAGAAGCTATGAGAATTGCTAAAATTAAATTATATCTCATCTGATGATCTTAAGAGGTACTTAATAAGTTTACAGTGAATTGGTAGCTGTAGAAAGTCCAAAATTTAATTTGGTGCATGGCAGGACTTCATTTCTAGTTTTGTCACTACTGTGACTACAAATTCCTTTGAATTACAGCACAAGGTCGGAGATTCTATGTTTTAGTAAGCTTGATTCAGTTCATTGGTCATTCTACAAACAAAAATTAGCCAGCCAAATGCATATGAACATAGTTTAAAATTATGTGTCTTGAATAAGACAGCAACCAGAATCATCGTTAGTATAGTACTAGCTTGAACTGTAACATACAGGTTGTGCAGTTGCTAGCATGCATGCGACATTGACTTCACTTGCTTCGACAGTAGGAACGTGAGCAGTAATATGCATCGATACTTTCCGAGAGAGGCCAACAACCCTATGGTCGTTAGGTCAAGTCTAGGCGCTGCCTAAGCCTCCATCCAAACTTTCAGCGACAAGTGTCCAGAATGAATGAAATCAATGTAACCGCGTCTGTTTGTTTGTTTCCTCGAGGAACTGTGGTCCATAACACCGTACCAGTCCAGAATTAGGCACCAGCTAATTAATCACTGAGCTTAACATCAATCGTTGGTGCCATCACTCATGCAGCGCAACTTTTAGGTGGCAAAATAACATCACCAGCGGATCTGGATCTAGATCCCTACTTAAGGGGTCGATTACAGGGATTTTTGCCATTTTACTGCATCAATTCAAGAATTTGTCTATTAGTATCTCACATGAGGGCCATGCATGGGCTCATCTGATTTGAGCAATATATATATAGCTCTGATGCACACCGCCCTTATGCTTCTGCGGTCTCTATATTATTCCCATCATTCTTCCTAATTAGTTTAATCATCCACGAATAACACGCCGATAAAGCAAAGCACGATTAGCAGGAGAAACTATAATTTATAGGTATGATTAGGTGGAGCATGCATTTCCTTACTTGACAAACATCGCGATCATAACAGTACTTTCCTCGGCAGTACTCGGCACACACCTCTTGGACTTGTATGCATTCTATATGGATTTTTCCTCTTTTTCTGGTACCCTTTTCGAGCTGAAAAGAAAAACAAAAGTGGGGTCAAAATTATACAGCATATGGAGCATCACAACTGGAGGGGCCAATCATGCGTTAGCAATAAAGGTGGCTTGTAGGGGACCTTTGCTAGTGATTGTTCTCTAGCTCATTTCTGTAGTAAAAACAGCTGAGGTTTTTTTGCAGCCCCTGGGGAAGGATACAGGTGGCTGCATTTGTCCTCGCTTTTGCGAGTCACTTGATGCTTAGGTGCGCAGTCATGGTTCTAGGTTTGTAAGCCCAGTGTCCATTGGACTCAGGCGGTTACTGAATACGAGTAGTTAAAATGGACGCATAAGGTATAAAGCTTCATAAAGAATTGCAGATATAAGCCGCATGGGTTGGAATTGAGAAAATGTTCTGTAGGGATGTCAGAATAGAGCAGTAGCTAAAAATGTTTAATATTAAAGTGGAGACATGTAAGTAAAGCACAAACATGACATGATCACCCAGAAACAAATTATGCTGTTTGACGACAATTATCACTCTCGTAAGCATTTGCAAAGTAGCTACACACCATGACAAGAGAAAATGTTCCATCCTCACTAAAATATGGAAAGCAATCTGTTGACGCCGAGATGGATCCCAGGCCAACGCACCGCTCGTACGTCCGTGTGCGAGAACGCCGGACACCGGATTGAGCCACACCTAGACAACCCCACCTCAGAAGGGATCTTGTCGGAGGAGGATCGCCTTAGAGGTGATCCGGGCTCGGTCAGACCAGCCGGATCGCCTTCGATCGTCGCCGGGATGAAAGAAGAACAACATAAGGATCGAATAACAAGATTAGGGTTTGAAAAAGAAAAAATGTAAAGGCAAATGTAGGTTCGATTAGGATACTCCTCAACCGGCCATATGCCTCTGTTTTATAGAGATGGGATGGTCTTATCCGGCAGTGCAACTAATCCCACGAGTAAGCAAAGAAATTAGAACCAATCTGCTGAAAACTTTCATAAATCGGCATTACCAGAGTCTCCGGTAAAGTGCCGGACACTTCGGTGACCGGAGTCTCCAGTAAGATGCTGGAGGATCCGTCGTGTAATTCCAGAAACCCGAGAGGGCTCACCGGACACTCCGACATCGTACCGGATACTTCGGTGGGCTAAGTGCCCGAATCCGAAAGAGCTCACCGGACACTCCTGTAACGTGCCGGATGCTCCGGTGGGCTAAGTGTCTTAACCTGAGAGGACTCACCGGACACTCCGGCAACGTGCCGGATGCTCTGTTGGGCTAAGTGCTCGAACCCGTGAGGCCTCATCGGACACTCCGACACGACGCCGGATACTCTGGTGACCCTGTGATTTTTGGATGTTAACATATGTCCCCCTGTTTTTTAATGAACATTCTACATCATAAAATATTTAAGCACCCAAAAACCTCTAAGGGCGATGGTTTTTTTTGACTCATCAACCATTGTATCATTCTTTGGCAATGATGTTTTTCACATCGACCGCTTTTCTTACGTTTCTTGTCATACACTTAGATGATACTTTTTTAAATATCGTCCGTTAAAGGCCCTAGGTAATGATTCCCCTTAAACGTCCTTCAACATGTATGTATTTTCGACAATGATTTTTACTACTCTATACGACCCTTTCCAACTAAGAGACCATTTCTCGAACTTGTTACTTCATGAGCCTATCGGGCAGAATAGTTTTTCAAACCAATTCACACACTTGAAAAGTTTTGATTTTTACCTTCTTATTGTAGGCTCTAGCAACTCGCACTTTATCTTTCTCAATCTCTCTCAAAGCACTCAAACGCTTATCGGTGACTTCATCAATATTGTCTAGCATTAATATCCTATACTCATCGGTAGATAAGTCATTTTGCTTAACTAATCTTAGATCTTCTATATTTACCTCGATGGGTAAAACGGCCTCTTGTCCATACACTAAGTTCATAGGGTGTTACTTTAGTTGCCCCATGCCTAGATATCCGATGAGCCCACAATGCCTCCGACAAGACTTCATGCTATCTCTTGGGATGGTCTTCTATTTTTTTTAATAAGTTTTATCAAAGTTTGAGATACCTCGAATCTATGAATAATATGCTCAGTAAGGAACTCAATTAACTCTTTGTGCATCATGTTCTTGAGAGCCACCGCTTCGGTCCATTTGGTGAAGTAGTCCATTGCGACCAACAAGAAACGATGTCCATTCGAAGATAGATGATGTATTTGCTCTATAAAGTCCAATCTCCATTCTCAAAATGGGCATAGTTTTATAATGGGGTTCATCATGACTGCGGGTGCCAATTGAATGTTTTCAGATCTTTGGCACTTCGCATCTTTGTAGTAACGGTAGCAATCGGCAATTATAGTTGGTCAATAAAATCCGGTCCTTCTTAACAACTATTTAATTTTTGAAGCCAATTGATGCGTACCACAAATGTCCTCATGAACTTCCCCAAAGCTACTTTAGTCTCATCATCACTCAAACATTTTAAAAGCAAATCATCTTCCGTTCGATAGTATAAATTACCATTAATCAAAGTATATTTGAAAGCTACAAGCCGAACCTTTCTATCCACACTTTAGGTTGGACTACGAATATATATAATTATGGGTGATCTCTAATAAGCGATTCAGTACTATCACGGTTTGATGTGCTAGTATCCGAATGGTCTAGTTCCAACATCTCAAGCATCAGTTTTTTATTGACTAAAAATCTACCTTTACTAACATTGTAACCCGATGCTTGTTAAACCAACTCATTGGCTTCACTGTTTTCTAGCTAGGCACATGATGTATATTGAATTCATCTAATCTTCTAATGATATTTAGGCATTTATCTAAGATGACATTCAATGATCCGTCTAAGCATTAAAAATTTCTAAAAATTTGTCGCACTATTAACAACGAATCATCAAAAACCTCTACACGCTTAACCCCTATGGACTCAACATCTCTAAACCAAACAACAATGCTTCATATTCGGTTTAGTTATTAGTGCAATCATACTCTAATCGGTTTGAGAACTCAAAGTGTGCATCATGAGGAGATACTAAAACCACACCAACACCATGACCCTCTTTACAAAATGATCCATCAAAATATAACATACAAAGGGTGAAAGTAGCATAAACAACATCTACATCATGCTCTAAATCAATCCGATGTTCCACAATAAAATTAACAACAATTTGGCTTTTCATAGATTTCAACGATTCATAAGCCAAATCATATTCAATGAATGCATAAACCTATTTACCAAGTCTACCACTAGAAATCGGCCTATGCAACATATGCTTAATAACATCGGTTTAACAAGCAACCACTAAACGTCGGCTCACATATCTGATCACATACTTATTCTCTTCGGCTTTTTGTGTTAAAACAGCACCAACCACATCATCTTCGCCGCTATGTAGAGACAGAAAGACTCCTCTTTTAGACGCCCTAAGCACCGACGGCGAAGACAAGTACTCTTTGATTTTCTCAAAAGCTTTTTACTGTTTTGCCCCAAGTAAATTCGGCTTCGTTCTTTATTCGAAGAATAGGAGTAAATGCATTAATTTTTTTTCGACAAGTTGGATATGAATCGCCTCAAATAATTTACTTTTCCTAAAAAGCTTTGCAATTCTCTCTTACATGTAGGCGCTTCCACATTCCTAATTGCCTCTATCTTCTTAGGACCTACCTCTATGCCCTTCTCATGAATTATAAAGGCTAAAAACTTCTCGACCGATACATAAAAAATACATTTTAGCAAGTTCATTTTTAAACTGAAACGACGCATTCGATACAAAAGCGAGTTGCAAATCGGCTACGTGAGAATCCAAAGCGGTCGATTTGATCACTACATCATCTATGTAAACCTTCATGACGACACCAAACAAATCATGAAAGATAAAGTTCATGACTCTTTAATATGTGGCACCCGCATTCTTTAACACAAAAGTCATAACAACCAACTCAAATAATACTACAAAATCAAGATACCTAAAAGCAGTTTTAGACATATCCTCTTCGGTTATGAAGATTTGATTATATCCCGCATTACCATCAAGAAAGCTAATAACTCTATAGCCAGAAGCATCATTAATCAACATATCAGCTAAGGACATAGGATACTCATCTTTAGGAGTGGCTCTGTTTAAATTTCTGAAATCGATACAAACTATAATCTTACCGGTGTTCTTTTTTTTCACTGACACAACGTTGAAGATCCACTTCGCATACCTGCAAGGTCTTATAAATTTTGCATCAAGCAATCGGTTAATCTCTTCTTTAATCCGATCATGCATATTCGAGTTGAATCTTTTCATCAACTGCTTAGAGAGTCTAAAACCAGATTTTTTTGAAAACCGATGTTCAACTAGCTCGCGGCTCAACCCGAACATTTCATTATAAGACCATGCAAAACAATCCACATATTTTTTAAGTAAACCAATTAACTTTACCTTATAATCGACTTTCAGATTTTTATTTATATAAATTGGTCTTAATTATCATCGCTGCCAAAATTTACCTCCTCAAGAGGATCAACCGATGTAAATCATTATCCTAGTTTATCCATGTCCTCTATTTTCTCTATAGCTTCACACATATCGTTCATGTTGGACCGATAGTATTCCACTCTCTTTTGCAACAAATCAAAATTAGACTCCATTAAATCACATTATACGGTTGAGCCGATTTTCTATCAGCTTAACATTGACGAGTACAAAACCATCTCTAGGCCCACTAAAAAAAATTATAATCCGTCAAGTCCAAACCAGTCAAACACAGTGTTATACGACAAAAAAGATGATTCGACTATAGCAACATAAGCCAATGCATCCGCATGAACAACCTCTACATCATCACCGACACATTGTATCAAAAATTGTATCAAAAGATGTTGATAGGGAATAAGTGTTTGTCATCTGCATCTTCTTAAGACTCAATCGTCCCTCATTAAAGGCCGATTGGACCTATCAACGAAAAATATTGCAATCATTAGTAACATAAGAATAAGAATTATGCCATTTACAATTTGCTCTACGCTTAATCTCATCCGTCAGAGGTAAAGTACACACAATCTTAATGTATCCACCTTTGTGTAGCTCATCAAATATTTTGTCACACTTAATTACATCAATGGTATATTTCACATCGTCTTTCTGGTTCTTATGAACCGGTTTGAGCGAATCACAAGCGAATGATTTGGCCCTAGAGAGTCAAACAAACTCGACAGCTAGAATGCCATTGGAATCATCATCAGAACTATCCGAATCACATTTCACGATGTGCACGGTGTGACGGGTCTTATAGTCATGTCTTATTTCTTTGCTTTGGCTTTCTTGAGCCGAAACCCTTTGTTGGAGGTGAGTAAGTGTAAGAAAATCGTACCCCTAAAACTTTTCTCTAAGACGTGACCGCAAACCACTAAAAGCTAGGTCGGCTAAATCTTTTTTAGAAATTGTTAAATTAAAACATCGGTTCTTAACATCTCTAAACCGTCGAAAATAATCAATGACGGGTTCATCTTTTTCTTGCTGAACCAATGTCAAATATGACAACTTCAACTCGTTGTCTCCGAAATAAAAGTGATTATGAAATTTACGCTCTAAAGACTCACATGTGTAGATGGAGGCCGAGGACAATGAGAAAAACCACGAGAAAGCGATTCTGGTTAGCGATAAAAAAAACAAGCGTACTTTCAAAGCTTCACTAAATCCTGCTTCTCCTAATTGCGCCACATATTGACTAATATGTTTTCAAATGGTTTTACTATCTTCGCCATTAAATTTGACGAAGTCAGACACACGCCATCTATTAGGATAAGGGACCAAATCAAAATACACGAGGTACGGTTTTTGGTAAATCCAGTCTCTTCCCTTGAAATCTACCTCTAGCATTTCACGAAATTGTTTGTTCAAATCCTTCTTAATGCGCGCCATATACTCTTCTATATTGGCAATGAGTGACCTAACAGAAGTACTAGATGGTGAGAGAGTGTACACTCGTTTTCATAGCACTAAATAGTTCATTGGAAACGAGGTCATGAGGGATACACGTACCGCTTAGTGGGATAAATAGTGTGCTATATGCGACGGTACGGTAAAGGTGAACAAAATTAGCCAATTCATTCAATCGGCTCATGGCCGGATTGAAGATGCTAGTGATTGGCTCTACGCTAGCGGGAGACACTACCAAAGCGTTCGTTTGCACATGCGACGGAAAACTAGTTTATCCACTAAATAAGTTCAATGGCATGCCATACGAGGGTTGTTCTACACTAGTAGTGACACCGATGTACTAATAGGAGGACCTACATGTGCAACGTGAGACGATGATGTAATATTAACATTCTTAGACTTAAACATGTTCTAGTGAATCTTGTATTGCATATCATTTGTTAAGACCTTCTTTATATCAGCAAAATAATATGAAAGATCTTGAACAGTAATGAGAGGGTGCGAAGATGTCCATACATTGGCAGCACCCATGGCCACTTCGTCGTCGACGGCCGGAAGAACGAGCACCTTCACTTGCGAGATCGCACTTTGGCAGTCTTTCTTGAAACACGCCAAGTACTTTTGCAGCTCCTGCTCCTCGCGCGCCTTGTGCGCCTCCTCAGAGGCCTTTCGACGTCCAAGAACGCCTTGTGCGCCTCCTCCGCCAGCAACTACTCCAAGGACGGTATGACGATGTTCGTCGTGGAGATTTCGGAGTTCATGATGGAAAACGACGATTCGGTTTGTGCAACTGAAATCACTCGTTCACCAGCGGAGTCATCAAAAAGTGTGTTGACGCTGAGATGGATCCCGAACCAACGCACCGCTCGCACGTCTGTGTGCGGAAACGTCGGTGTCTCTTCAACACTGGATTGGGGCAACACCTAGACAACTCCGCTTCGGGAGGAATCCTGCTAGAGGAGGATCGTCTTAAGGGTGATCCGGACTCGGTCAGGCCAGCCGGATCGCCTTCGGCCATCACCGGGACGAAGGAAGAACAGCACGAGGATCGAGTAAAAAGATTAGAGTTTGAAGAATAAAAATGTAAAAGCAAAAGCAAATGATAGGTTCGATTGAGATACTCCTCAACCGACTATGGGCCTCTGTTTTATAAAGGTGGGATGATCTTATCCCACAGGGCAACTACTCCTACGAGTTTGGAAAGAAATTAAAATCAATCTGCTGAAAACTTTCCTAAATTGGCATTACCAGAGTCCGGTAAAATGCCGGATACTCCGATGACCAGAGTCTCCGATAAAATGCCAGAAGATCCGTCGTGTAATTCCGAGAACCCAAGAGGGTTCGCCGGACACTCCGGCATCGTGCCGAATACTCCGATGGTCTAAATGCCTGAACCCGAGAGGGCTCACCGGACACTCCGACAACTTGCCGGATGCTCCGGTAGGCTAAGTGCCCGAACCCGATAGGACTCACCGGACACTCCGGCAACGTGCCGAATGCTCCGGTGGGCTAAGTGTCCGAACCCGAGAGGGCTCACCGGACACTCTGGCATGACGCCGGATACTTCGGTGGCCCTGTGATTTTTGGTGTCAACACAATAACTTCCCCCTGTAAAACAATAAGCGTCAAAAAAAAATTCTTAGTTCACTGACGTAATGAAGCCTAGACCGAGTTCAGCTTTGCATTTTATTTGTTGCTTTGAGAATCTAGAGTGAAACCACAACCAGTTCATCTCTTATAAAAAGCCAACATGTATTGCTTAATAATATTTCGCAACAATCCGACCAACAGTTAGGGTTTCCATATTGGGATGCATGACAATTTAATGGCAGGCAAGGGGGGGAAAGAGGGCTGAAAATCACAACCCTCATTGTTACACCCTCACATTTCTGTCCTCTATCTTCCCTAAAATTCCTATCCCACTCACTTGTTCCCGTTATCCAAGGTCCAGGAAATGGTAAGCAGGACATTGAAATGCATCAATAATGTGCCCGAATCATATCTAGTGTGATGAACGCATAATCACAAACCACTGGTATTTTAAACAAATATGATAAGATTGTATGATCATGACATTTGCTTAAACATGCACAGAGATAGCAGAATGATTGCTTGTAAAATCTCATTAACATGTATCTTATGTGCAAAATGCAGTTAGAGATTGCCTGTCGAGGGCAGCGCCTTCCGCCAACAATGACACTGCAACAGGTCCGGGACACTATTTGGCGCCCAGTGCCGGCAGAGGCCGTGGCAGTTATACCGGCCCCCGGCTCACCAAGCACAAATCAGGTTATGATATTGCAGTATGGCAGAAGCTAGCACCTGGAGAACGAGGCACCAACATACACAAACCTTTCACACTGTAATTAGTTTTCGTTCTATACAGGCACTGATCCCCTTTTTTCCCCTCCCTAACATCTAATCCTCACCACAGAGTTCACAGAGAAAGAATAGCAGTACAGCAAGGATAGTAGATAATAGTTAACACCCAAATGTAACTGTGCTTTAAAAACCTGAGGAATAATTCTTTCATATTTATTTATTTTCAAAGATTTATTTTTTCTGACTGCTTTCTTTTCTGTTTGGTGTACTGAATCAAAGCACTTCCCATGGTCACCACTCTAGATATCTACTAAATTGTTTGTATATTTTTAACCTGGAGAATAAAAATGGAGGGAAAACAAACAGGCAGGTAAAAAGATCAACGCTAGCAGCATTATACAAAACTAAAAGAAATACACATCAAAAAGAAAATACAAGTGTAGAATAAAAAAGTGCAAAATGATGACTAAATGATGTAGCAGCCCAGCACAGTGGAAGCACCACGAAGCATCATCCCATAGTGTTCAGGTAGCATGTCAGGATCAATGAAAGAGAGAGCAAACGGGAAGTAGGAATCAACATCAAGGACAAGGAAGTGCAAACTATTGCTCACAAGATACAAAAGAGAGGAACACAAGCAAGCAACTATAACAAAGTGCACATTACAGTATCTATGACAGATACCCCTGGCGAGTAAGAAAAGGAAAGCGTATATTGAAAGAATAGCAATGCAAAAATAGGAAGCCAGTAAATGAGATGAACAGATGGAGTATGATTGGAACACTGGCAGGGGCTTAAAGTACATTCGGTGCACACTGTGCATTGGAACATGAATACAAACAATAATACTCAATGCAAACACCAGAGTTATCACCGACAGACAATAATATATTTAAATATAGAGCTAACATTGTTAAGAATCTCCAATGTAGCATTCTGGACAATACAAAGTTGAAGCAGGTGGGTCCGGTCACATTCAATAAAAGATAAGGTATGTCAATACTAGTGTTATCAACTGCCACAGTGAGCAACGACAATTAATAAAAACAAATGGGGTGACACAACTGATCAAATAAAAATGTATACCGACTGGCTAAAAACTAAAAGTACAAGCAGTGTTGGAGCCAAGATGCCATTGTGTCAGGTACTAAACCTATGGATAGGTGTTAACAGAATAGCCAAAATAGTAATAGGACCAGTGCTGCAGTCTCCACCCCTGGTTACAAGGAACCACTGGCAAGAAACATCCATGTAGCTGTATATACAAGTATGAAACATTAAATAAATACACCAAGGAAGTGATGAGAAGCAACAAAGCAGAATGGTTTGAGCATATCTGCATGATTTGTGTCATCCAGATAGAATGGAGACAAAACAAAAATTTAGTTAGAGCATTTACCAACCCATAAGCCCACAAACAGGCTAGACAAAGTCTGGATAAGAAGCAACAAAGCAGAATGGTTTGAGCATATCTGCATGATTTGTGTCATCCAGAAAGAATGGAGACAAAACAAAAATTTAGTTAGAGCATTAGTCTGATGGAATAAGTCTAGTGCAGGCGCTTTATGCTTTATACTTTACGCTTTTCGCTTTAGCATCTTAGACTAGCTTTTCAGCTTTTCACTTTAGCATTTTAGACTAGCTTTTCAACTTTATACTTTAGCATTTTAGACTAGCATCTTAGCATATGCTTGACTGCTCACCAAGCCTCTATATATATGTATCCCAACTCCTTAGGTTGGTCATGGCATTATAGTGAGTAAAAAACATGGAGAAAGTTACCCCCAACACTGAGTGTCATCCAACACAATGCGAGTGTTGCGCCTAACAATTGGCATCAGAGCCGTATGGTCCTGTGATCTATCCAATCCCACCCGTGATTCTCTCCAGTGGAGGCGTCGGTCTCCCTGCTCGACTCCCTCCCCCGTCGGTCCTTGTGCTCTACCGGCAGCCAGCGACTCGACGGCTTCTTCCCAGTACAGTAGCAACATCCGCGACTCTTCTCCGCTAGCGGCGTGCCATGTCCGCAGGAGGCTCTCACCGCTCGGTCCCCTCGAGTGTGCGACGTCGACAGAAGGCTGACCTCGCCGCGGCAGAGGAGCGCGAGCGGGTGGCAACAGAGGCCGCGGCAGCAGCGGCTCGGGCGGCGAGGTTGGCGGCCACAGAGCTGGCAGCAGCACGAGCAGCAGAGGAAGCGGCGGCAGCTGGGGCTGCAGCACGT
>BCLG01000105.1:0-15187 GCA_001602295.1 Zoysia matrella
CCGTGACAACGAACAGCTAGCTAATTATACTGATGTTCTTTGATGGATTTACATGCAGCCAACGTGTTGTGGATTTGGCGCACCTTGTGGCGGCCAAGTGGCCGGGCTCGGAGGCGAGCGGCAGCGGCGACCCATTGGAGGACTTCTGCAAGGACAACCCCGAGACCGACGAATGCAAAGTGTATGAGGCCTAATCAAAATTCAGAGAGTACTGTAACTACCAGTACTACCCACATATCAAAACGCTCGATCGGGGCGAGGGCAGAGTCGCTTCTGCGTGCATGGGTTCACAGCTAGCCAGCTGCCCCGGTTTCGATAGAGAGAGTACGTACTGCATGTTTGCCGACGGAGATGTATTGTTTTCCGTGAGGTGTAATCACTGAACCCGTATCGTACAGACTTCAGATTTTCTTTTGCCATATCTGTATTATTTGCGTCTAATCAGAGCAGTCGAAGCATTGAGCATGCAGCACGGTGTTGATTATGGAGTTAAGGACTCGAATGCAGATGAACAGGTTCAATCACAACAAATCTAACTGATTTTTGCTTCGTTTGCATGGAGGATATCTGTAGGTACCTGCCCTTTTTTTTTTTTGAAGGGAATACCTGCCCAAATTTTGATTCACTAAATTATTTTATTAAGAATTTTATTAAGATTGAGGACATCTATGAAAGTCCTTTTAAAATAGACCAAAGGGATGTTATTTCACCTCCTGATAGGTATCAAAACTCACTAATAACTTTTCAAATTAGATTATTTAATAATTATTAATTATTAAAAAACTTTTACCTCATAAGAGATAAAAGAATAATTTAAACATCGAGATCAATACAAGTGAACGGTTCATATTCATTTGAGTCTATTTTAAAATCTTCCATCTATGATACCCCATCCGGCCATCCCCACCATCCCACCGAGCACTATAAAGCAAGACACAATATTGTTAAATGCACGAGCCCTCTGTTTTTTAAATTACTGTGGTTAGAATGCTACTAGATTCTTTATAAATTACTATGTTACTAGATTATTTATCATATATAGAGTATGTTATTAGATTCTACTTTCATAATATGTAACTTTTTTTATAAAAAATTATTTAAAATTTAGATATTATTAGTCAAATTTGCTAAAATTTGACTTTAACTAAAGCGAAAAATGCTTATATTTGTGGATGAAGGGTACGTACGAAAACAAGATACGGAGTAAAAAAAACTCACATGCATTATGCTCATCTTCAGCGCTAGATGCACGGAAGTATAGTATTCTTGTTGAGAGCCTCGCGTAGAACTGCACCTCCATAGTCAGTGCACTGCAATCTGGCCCCAAATCTCGCGCGTAAGGCAGATTTGGGAGGAGGTGCCGGAGATCACTCCGTTCAGTTTGAATTGTATGATTGACTGTGTTTTTCTGTCTTTCACTAATAGTTTATATAAAATTTGATTAACTCAGATAGTATAGAAATTATATTTCTAAATTTAATTAACCACCATCACCGGTGGATCACAGCATCAGAGGCAAACGCGGCCATGGACGTTGGCAACTTCAAGATCTACCGATATTAATTTTTTTTAAACGATAATAATGTTTTGATACAGATAAACTCGACGAGATATAGATAAATCGGGGTAAGTTTTGATTGCATGTTTCAGAAGGCTGGCGACAACAAACGTGACCTATAGATGCGTTCTCTATCCGATCCGTTGGTAGCCGTGGGACCGATCAAAACGAAATCCTTTACTTATCCCAACGACTCGAGTCTTTTCCGTGCATAGTGCCGCCCCGACGGCCCGACTATATAACCCGGCCGTCCTCCAACGTCTCGGCAATCATCGAGTGCCTGCGCCTGCCGCCTAGGGTTTTTCGCCGGCAAGCGCGATACTCGGGCGAGGCTTCAGCCATGGCGGCATCCGAGGGGCTCCAGCAGATCGTCAAGGAATCGATCGATCTGGTGATCTTCCTCTTCCTTCCTTCGATCATCTGTTCTTCGTTCAATTCGGGCTGATGAATTCGCGTGCATGCTTGCGTTTCGATATCAGATCGATCTGAGTTTAACATTTTTGAATTTGCTCGTGAATAAAAGGAGAGCATCCCCATGGAGGAGTTGCTCCAGAAGCTCGAGTGCAACGAGAAAGGCCTCGCGACCGGTGACGCTGAGTCACGCGCCATCATCTTTGGCCTCAACAAATTGGAGGAGAAAAAGGTTAGATTTAGATCCGATATTATTTTTTCCTATTACTCAGTTGCCAGCATTGTGTTTATGTATGATCTGAAATTTGGCACCGTGCTGTATGATGGCTGTTGTTGTTTTTCAGGAAAGTAAGATCCTGAAATTCCTGGGGTTTATGTGGAACCCTCTGTCGTGGGTGATGGAAGGCGCGGCCTTGATGGCCATCTTAGCCGCCAACGGCGACAACAGGCCGCCGGACTGGCAGGACTTCGTCGGCGTCGTGGCGCTGCTCGTCATCAACTCCACCATCTCGTTCATCGAGGAGAACAGCGCCGGGAACGCGGCCCAGGCGCTCATGGCCAACCTCGCGCCCAAGACCAAGGTGCTCCGCGACGGCCGCTGGAAGGAGGAGGACGCCAAGATCCTCGTACCCGGCGATATCATCTGCATCAAGCTCGGCGACATCGTGCCGGCAGACGCGCGCCTGCTCCAGGGCGATCCGCTCAAGATCGACCAGTCGGCGCTCACTGGCGAGTGCCTCCCGGTCACCAAGAACCCCGGAGACAGCGTCTACTCTGGATCAACGTGCAAGCAAGGGGAGATCGAGGCCGTCGTCATCGCCACTGGCCTGCACACCTTTTTCGGCAAGGCCGCGCACCTCGTAGACAGCACCAACCAGGTTGGCCACTTCCAGAAGGTGCTCAAGGCCATTGGTAACTTCTGCATTGTCACGATCGCCATCGGCATCGTCGTCGAGGTCGTCGTCATGTACGGCGTCCAGCACCGCCGGTACCGCGACGGCATTGACAACCTCCTTGTGCTACTCATCGGTGGAATCCCCATCGCGATGCCCACCGTGCTGTCCGTCACCATGGCCATCGGCTCGCACAACCTGTCAAAGGACGGTGCCATCACCAAGCGCATGACGGCCATCGAGGAGATGGCCGCCATGGACGTTCTCTGCAGCGACAAAACCGGAACGCTAACCCTCAACAAACTCACAGTAGATCGAAACCTCGTCGTGATCTTCGCCGAGGGCCTGGAAGCGGACGACGTTATCCTTCTCGCAGCCAGAGCCTCCAGGGTGGAGAACCAGGATGCCATCGACTCTGCCATGGTTGGTATGCTCTCTGATCCCAAGATGGCGAGGGAAGGCATCGAGGAGGTGCACTTCCTACCCTTCAACCCCGTCAACAAGCGCACCGCCCTCACCTACATCGACCTCTCCAACGGCAGCTGGCACCGAGTCAGCAAAGGCGCTCCCGAGCAGGTACGGCGCCATACCCTATAATGGTTATACTCTTGTTTTTTTCCCCTAGTATTATCGTATCGCAAAAAAAAAAGCCCCCCTAATTCGTATAAGTTGCACGATGACTAACTCTTTTTTTCTCATGCATGTAGATCATAGATTTGTGCAACTGCACAGTATACTTGAGGAACAGAATACACGATGAGATGAACAAGTACGCTGAGCGCGGCCTTAGATCTCTTGCAGTCGCAAGACAGGAAGTGCCCGAGAAGAGCAAGGACAGCCCTGGAGCCCCATGGCAATTCGTCGGCCTGTTGCCTCTCCACGATCCTCCAAGGCACGACAGCGCAGATACCATAACTCGTGCGCTCACTCTTGGTGTCAACGTAAAGATGATCACTGGTACTTTTTTTCTCTCTTGGGCCATATTAGTCAAACTGCTTTTTAAACCGTTTTGGAAGGAATTCAGTTTGACACGAGTCTTTTTTTTTTCTCTTGCAGGTGATCAGCTTGCTATTGCAAAGGAGACGGGAAAAAGACTCGGCATGGGCACAAACATGTACCCCTCATCAGCGCTTATTGGGCAGCACAAAGACGAATCTACCGATTTGATCTCCGTGGACGAATTGATTGAGAAGGCCGACGGCTTTGCCGGCGTCTTTCCAGGTAAGCACATAAGTTTTTTTTTTTTTGGTTGAAGAAAGTGTATAGTGTTCATTCAGTCTAAAACCGCCCTTTTGTGTTCCTTTTGATGTAGAGCATAAGTATGAGATTGTGAAGAAGCTACAGGAGATGAAGCACGTCTGTGGAATGACCGGCGATGGCGTGAACGACGCGCCCGCCTTGAAGAAAGCGGATATTGGAATCGCCGTCGACGGCGCTACAGATGCAGCAAGGAGTGCATCTGACATTGTGCTCACCAAGCCTGGACTTAGCGTAATCATCAAAGCTGTGCTCACGAGTCGTGCCATCTTCCAGAGAATGAAGAACTATACTGTAAGCATTTCAGTGCCACCTTCTTTTCTTGTTCCTTTTTTTTCCTTAAACACTAGGAGTACAATTTTAATTCTTCTCTTGTTGTTTCTTCAGATATACGCAGTATCTATCACAATTCGTATTGTGGTAAGTTATTTTCTGATCGAGACTTTAAGATAAGAATCTTATAGAACATTTTAATAAAAATTAGAAATAAAAAAAAATTACTTTTATGTGCAGATTGGATTCATGTTGATTGCTCTGATCTGGAAGTTCGATTTCTCTCCCTTTATGATCCTGATCATTGCGATTCTTAATGATGGTAATGTTGTTCGCATAACCGATTTTCGTAGGCTTAAAATCTTTCTGGAATATATATGTTGTTCCCTGTAAAAAACCTAATACTTTGTGTTATGATAATGCAGGTACAATAATGACTATCTCCAAGGACAGGGTAAAACCTTCACCACTGCCGGATAGCTGGAAGCTCAATGAGATTTTTGCAACCGGCGTCGTGTACGGCACCTACCTGTCTGTGATGACCGTGGTCTTCTTCTGGGCCATGAGAGACACCGACTTCTTCACCGTAAGAGTCCACTGTTTCCATTGTCACATTCCTGCCATTCGAAGCATCAATGGAATTATTTGCAATAAACCTAACTGATCGTCTTGTGCAACCACAGCGCACGTTCAACGTGAGACCTCTGAGCGGCAGCAACGACGAGATGATGTCTGCCTTGTACCTGCAAGTGAGCATCATCAGCCAGGCCCTCATCTTCGTGACTCGGTCGCGCAGCTGGTCTTTCACGGAGCGCCCCGGGTATTGGCTGTGCGGCGCGTTCGTCGTCGCCCAGATTGTAAGCTAGCCTCGATCTTTTTCCTTTTTATTGTATCAAGCATTGTGAGTAGTCTTGAACTTGTACTTACTAGTCGGCTTGTGTTCGCTGTTGCAGCTTGCAACTGCCATAGCCGCGTTCGCGAACTGGGAGTTCGCGCACATCAGGGGCATCGGGCTCCGGTGGGCGGGCGTGATCTGGATCTACAGCCTGGTCACCTACTTCCCGCTGGACCTGTTCAAGTTCGCCGTCCGCTACGTCCTGGCCGGGAGGGGATGGGACAACCTCCAGAACAAGACGGCGTTCACCACCAAGAAGGACTTTGGGAGGGAGGAGCGCGAGGCGCAGTGGGCGACGACGCAGCGCAGTCTCCACGGCCTCCCGACGGCGCTGGGCGACGACGTCGAGGCCTGCTCCGTGAGGAGCAGCAACGCCCCCGCCGGTGACGCCACGGACGTGGCCGCTGAAGCTATGAAGCGAGCGGAGATTGCAAGGTGCGTAGTACTTGCGAATTAAACTAAGCAGCAAATATATATACTCCTACATATATATTGAGAGATTGAGTGATGACTTGTTACGTGCGCCTGGTTGTTGCAGGATCCGCGAGATGACGTTGAGGGGTAGATTGGAGAGGACGATGCAACTCAAAGGGCTGGACCTGGACGCCAGGCCGCCCCACTTCTCCTTGTAAAAACAAGTGGCGGTGTCGCTCATAGGTTCGGCGGCGCACTTTCAAGGAGCCGTGTCATGAGCTGGACGTCGTCGTTCGTCTAGATGTAGCAAGTAGTATAGCACGTATCTTAGGTTTGTAGTTTTTGGCTAGCCAAAATGGCTAATTAGGGCAGGGTTTTAAGTACTTTATACGATGACAAGTAAGTTTATACTGTTTTTCTTCTTTTAAAAAAATTAAAAAAATATTGTTTCTACGGCTGTTTATGTGAAAACGTTTGAACCGGAAACCAGCGCTTGTGCCTAATGTAATTCTTTAATATATTTTTTTGCGACTATGTAATTCTTTAATTTTTTGCTTTGCTACGGTACTTTATATAAACCGGAAGCATGATCAGAGTGCTCGGCAGGAGAAAATTGAGCTGCTAGTGCATACGTGGGTGAAGAACCATGCCCGATGACCATGAACCGAAAGCTGCAGCCAGACCCGGCCAGAAAACTCACGCTACAAAACGAAGCCCGCCACGGCCTAATCTACGCATCTAGTAGTAGCCTAGCTATTACTAACTCACACCAGGCCGGCCAGGCCATCACAGCGACAGGTCGAGGCTGACCCTGCTCCCCGACGAGCACGTCGTCGACGAGCGCATGCTGCCCTCGCCGCTGTTCGTGCGGCACTGCCCGCTGCTGCTGCTCCCCGTGGTGTCCACCAGCGCCAGGGACAGCGAGAGCGCGCATCCATCGTCGTCCACCGGCGGCGACCCGCGGGCCTTGCGGGGCGTGCCGGCCGGGAGCAGCCCGTTCGTCGTTCCGGCGACGCGGTGGGCAGGAGCCGTGCCGGGCATCTGCATGAATGCGTGCCATTTGTTAATTTCATAAGAAGAAAAATCACAAAGAAACACGGGTAGTAAACAAAGGTACCATATCAACTTTTGGGACAAAAGGAAAACAAAAATATTTGGTCTATCCGGCATGTCACTTCAAACTTTGCATCTCCTTTTGGCGTGGTTGGAGGCCGGCAAGCATGCGGCGCAGAGGCTCGGCGACGCAAGGACAAAAACCACCACTACAGAAAGGGCATAACCCCGTGGCCTCACAGACTACTGCACAGCATGCAGGTCAGGTCAGGTGCATGCGCGGCCACGCACGCACGCCTCCAAACAAGCACTAGTCCATCCGCTGCAGATGCAGCAGAGTGCAGTGCCAACAGGGCAGTGCATGCTGTGCGTTCCGTCCCTCCATACGCTTGGCCCCCTCCTCTAGAGATGCCGTCCCTGATCACGCGGCCACCGAGACCGATGGATCCATGGATGTGATAGCCGAACATGGCAGTCAGGCAGGCAGAGTGCGTACCTCGAAAGGGTGGTCACGGCGGCAGCAGCCGGCCGGAGGCGCCACCAGGAATGCGAGCTGCTGCCGCTTTATTCCCCGGGGCTCCACCTCCGCGTGAGGAGGAGAAGGAAGCGCCCCGACCATGGCCGCTGCTTGCATCTGCATCTGCGTACGCATGGAGTTGTATCCACATGCCGCTGCTGCTGCGGCGAGGGCGCGGTACAGGCTCCACGACCTGTCCCTCTCACATATTCCTTGGCCTCTGAGCACATACTCGGGGCTCGTGCTCCTCCCTGCCTCTTCCGCTTCACAGCTCGGCGTATCCGTCTTCCTGTTCGTTGCAATTATAACATGCGTCGTTACTTCATGAACCTTTTTATTTTCGAAAAATGGCATGCTGAGGAAGAACAAAGTCATGGATGGTGCAGATTAACATGCACACGCATATACATTGTGCGTGCAGGAATATTTGATTGGATACCTGAGGCAAAAAGTGGATGCCACAAAGGAGGGCCCAAAAACGCTCATGATGCGAGTGGCTCATGACATGACTGATGAGCTCGAAGATTGGCAGGGCGGAAAGGGATTACTAAAAGAAATGAGTAAATAAGAAAAGGCAGCGACCTTTTCAGCTGGGAGCAAAGCATTGGCTCCTTTCCCGGCTTTGGAGCGTGGCAGCCGCGGCAGGGAGGAGGAGCACCACGCTCATGATCGCGCCGCAGCAGCGTATCGGTCCGGAGTTCCATGCAGCCTCCGTGTCCGTGCTCCTGATCCACCCGGTGCCCTTGCATCATCATCATCCCTGATAAAAAAATTGGCAGAATGCTGTTATGTTTTGTTCTCCGGTGGTGGAGTGCATATCCTCTTGCATGGGGGCTAATAAAGAGAACTCAAAGAATCGAGAGCTCTTGATAGTCGCGCCATCCATGCACACATGCATGTTTTGCATGATTATAGCATTTCTTTCATAGCCTAGTAAACAGGGGTTACAAAACCTCATTTAATTTTTTTTCGATCTTTTTTGTGCGTAAGAAAATACTCCTATATAAGAGCTCTGCCCGCGCTAGTTATTAGAGAAGACGCATGCAGCTAGGACAATAAAACCTGCAGCTCTTGTTCTCGAAAACAGGGGGAAATAACAGTATGTACCTTGCATTCCTAGATCGTTTCTCATGTTCCTGTACATCTGCTTCGACATAAAGACAGTAATATGTGACACATAAGTTTAGCGCTCAAAGCCTACTCAATGAAAGCATAACGAGGAAGATGTAAAAAGCAAAGGGAGAGGGATCAGGGGCTTCAAGCTAGCTAGTTCACCTGCAGATGGCTTTTGACATGAGATATGGTAAGTCCTCCGACTCCCATCAGCTGCAGGACTCGTTTCGGCGTGGCCTCTGCAATCCACAAGAGTGTTGGCGTGAGAAACACAGCAAAGAGGAGAAAGGAAACAGAAACGTAAGCGGAAAGACGGTCAAGCAACGAGGCTAGAATGGCATCTGCACGTACTGTCCTGGCCTCCGAGCTTGTGAATGGCGTGGACGAAGCAGTGGTGCAGATCGGGCGTCCATCTGAGGCGCGGCACCTTGGACCTGTTGTACTGCCTCACGCCCCCGTTCCTCTCCCTGCCGACCACCGTCCTCGCCATGGTCATCGTCGTCGACGACTCTTCAGCTCAAGGCCGGAGCAAGAGCACCAACCAGACAGGAAGAAGAACGACTAGAGGCTCTAGGCTAGCTATACGAATGTGAGAAAGCTACAACCAACCAGAATAAGGTGCAGCAACGCCGGCAGTATATCTGGTTAGCCAGCCAGTCATTTCACACGATTAGCACATGAGTGACCAGCCATTCAGCCAGGCCAGCTTATATACAAATATATACTCCGTAGTGTAGGAGTAACACCTTAGTGCTCTTTGAGAGAGAGAGAGAGAGGAATTGCAGTAAAGCTAGAGACAAAAGGTCGGAGACAAAGGGTGTGTTTCAGATGTGGTCAGAGCATATGCCTGGCGTAGGAGGGGATAATTATGAGAGTGGGGCAGAGCTGTTGACCCGAGGGAGATGAAGACAGCAGCGGCAGAGCATGCCAAGCTTCCCGCCAGGATTGCCACTGACATGCACCTGGCTTGTCCACCTCCTCCTCCTCCTTCCCTCTGCTTGCTGTGCGTGGACAGCATCCTGAATGCACTGTTTTTGAGCCGTCCAAGCCAGTACCACCACTGCATGCAGGCTTCATCGTTTCTGCTGCAAACAACAAGCTTTTCTTAGCTTAATAAAGGAAATACTGTTGAAACACCAACTGAAAGTGATGAACCATGCATGACACTCGCCTCGTCTGGAACAGGCCATGCAAACGGCTCGCTCAAACAACCAGCACTCAGATAGGAGTACTAGCTAGGAAGACAAATTAACAGGAAGTGAGTGTCAGGGTCGGCTCTGAGAATTTGGTGGTCCGGTGCGAGATGAAAATAGAGGCCCCTAGAAAACATAGTAAGATAATTTTTGTGCAAGCATTTTATTTTAGTCATCATGAAAATTTGTTCTCTCTCACAGAGGCGCATTAATAAGTATGAAAATGGCACAAAACTAGATAAAAAATTAATATTGATCACTTGAAGCAATTTCTTCTAACACTTCGAGATTACCATTAATATTCTCTCCTATTTAAAAAATATTAACATCATTGACTTCTTATCTTATTAAAAAAAATATAATTAATATATTTTATTCTCAATTCACATAGTACTGTACTAGCTAGGGTGGGTATGGAAATTGATTCACAAATCAAAACAAAACAAGAATAGTATCAGAGATGAAAGAACACCCCCCTCACGCAACCTGCCTTCAAGCAGTTGCCTGGATGCATGCATGCCTGTCTCCGCAACTCCGAGTGAGCAGGCAAGAATGAGAGCCTCGGTGTTGTGGGTTTTTGGTGTTTTTTAGCACGGTTGAAAATGTGAAGGATTAAATGATTAACAGACTAATGTGCTAGGCCTTAAACTAATAAGCACTACTGCACCTGTGCTCAAACTGGGGCCCCTTGTTTCCCGGAGGCCCGGTGCGGCGGCACCGCTCGCACCTGCCCAAGGCCGGCCCTGGTGAGCGTGCGTGTGTCCAATCAAAACAACCAAGAAAAATGCCCAACCTTGTCAGTTGTCACCCCGGCCGTTTCACGCATGCATGCATGCGAGTACGGAGACGGGTCGAGGTTGAAAATTCCTTCCACATGCAACTAGCTATAGCAGCTCGCTGTCTGCGCTAGCTCACGGCGCAACTGTGCATATGCCCTACTGAAACAAAAGGTGGTCGTAGCAGCTTGAATGATTTGCGGATCAAGGATTTATCTTTTGAAAATTTCTGCTTGAAAAGCGGCATCGGCCGAAATATATAACTCGGATTTGGATAGAAAGATCAAAGATTCCAGAACCAATAAACCTCAGTACTCCAGCAGAATGATGACAATGAAGATCGTGATACTACCTAATTACCCCTGAGGCCCGCAGCAGGGGTACGTGCATTCATTGAGTGAAATTCTTAATATAGTAGTATTTGATTGAGATTCTCGCAGCTCTGATCGGATCCCTCGTACTTAAAGCTAGCGAACACACTTAACCACAGTATCAGAATGGCAGATCGATCGAGAGAGCAGACCATTTATTTACTCGCGCGGATCCAAGAAGAAGCCTCCGATCCATCCATCCGTAAGTTTCAGTGGAATTTATTTTTCTGATCATGTCTTGGCAGCGGATGCAGGAGTGGTCGAGAGAATTAATAAACAGAGGAAGCGCCAGCCATGAATAAACCCTTTGAGATGAAATCATCGATTCTTAAATTTGAAGCGGCGAAAGATCGAAGAGCTGGAGTACTAGCTAGCAAGGTCCCCCCCCCCCCCTCCCCCGCATCACGCACGAACGACATGCATAAACGGACGATCCGTCCGACAGGCGAGATTATCTTTTCTGTGCGCGTCCACGGCCTGCGCCGGTCAAATCCCAGCGCCATTTGCATCGCCCTCCAGCAAGCGGTCGCATGCAGAGGCAGCAGCCCCACACCCGTTGAACTCGCGTCTCTCATATCCATCATCATCTATTACTAGCTGCCGCCCCTCAGTCTCTCTACCATGAACCTGCAAGGACTACATATGCTGATATGACACTCGAAAAATCACAGTTCCTATATAAAGTAGTACAATATAATGCAGAATATAACTTTTTGACTAATGATATTGTGTATATTTGCAGGTCCTCGATTCATTTGATTGCACTGATGATTAGCAAAGATAACAAGCAGCCGGGACGCAAGTGATTGTGAACATTACGATGATGACTACCAAGGGGAATGGAAGGAATTAGGAGTACAATGAGTACTCCACAGTGCAGAAAAGGGAGAGAGTTGACAAGATGTTAGTGGCGTAAAGAACCAGCAGCAGCGGTCGGAACGGCATGATGAGCCGTATGATCCGCTTGTTCTCGGCTTGCATGCAATGATGGTCGCCACGCCGACTCCGCGCCATAGACTGCTGGGCGCTTGACCTGCGCGCCTTCTGTACACTGTAGTCTGTAGCCCCTGTGCCCCTTCCCTCCTCCCTCCTCTCCTCACGCAGCAACTGGTAGTAGTACTGCTGCTTCTGTGCGCGTGTGTATCCGCGTTTGGAAGCGACAACATGGGATCGATCGATGAGGTGATCGAGCCGAGGGCCGGGGTCTGGACATAGACTGGACCAGCTCGATGAGCGATCGGCATGCGTGCCGATTAACGAACGGGCGTCGCTGCAGGGCGCGCATGCATGCGGCCGCAAGGGGAACGCGTGCCAATTTTGCATCGTTACAAATGGTAACGGACACGTACGTACAGCGCGTAGGCTAGTATATAGCAATAGCAGTATTCGTGCCAGACCGTCATGGCTGAAGTAACGAGACCAATCATGAAAGGTGATTAACGACTAGTCTCTACTACTACATAAAGCAGATCACTGATGGAAAAATGGTGGTGCGGTTGCTAGGAGTTGGTCAAAGTTAGTTAGATCCAAAAGACCAAAACCAAGAAAAGTGCAGGCCGATGACATGCGAGAATGAGAAGGAACGGAGACGACGAGCACAGCAGCAGCCAGCAGGTGTAGCAACGTGAAGGAACAGCCACAGGCCAGAGCGAGAGCGGCACGCATCATTGCACGAGGGGCGCGCGCAGGCTCCTTGGTATAGTAACGCAGCGTCCCCAATCCATCTGCGTCTCGCCGCCCCCACCACCATGATTCTGTCTCCCCGCACTCGCGTCGCTCGCCTCGCCGTGGACCGCGCGCGGCACCTCCGGACCAGACCTCCACCGAAGCCTGTGCCGAGGGAACCCCTGCATTGGAATAGAATACTGTGGTAACCTATTTCTGAGTTACACTTAGCATCACATATCAATTTTTAAATCAGTAGCTGATACGCACTAACACATCAAAATGTATATCAAAAGTATACTTCGAATAGAAGAAAAATACTTGATACCGGACCTTTAGCGGCAACTAAGTGAGGATAAAAATATCCACAACTAGTTGATCAGTTACAGGTGAAGCAAACAATAGAAAACATGACCTAAAGCCAGAAGCAAACTTGGAAAATAAAACGAAAACCCAGCACGTCGTCGTTTTTTACTAATCTCTTCCGTCTAAAACCACAATTGCAAAACGAGTGAGTAAATAAGGTACTCAGCAAACCCTAACACTAAGCAAAGATGCATATTTGGTTGCAGCAAAGATTAAGTTATGAGGTTTTTTTTTTTGCAAAGAGCCAATTTTATACAGAGTTCATTACATAAGCTTTGTAAAAAGGGAACGCAGAATAATTGTTGTCCATATTTTAGTAGGTTGGTCCTGAGGGAAGATGTTCATCGACCCCGCCAGTATCTAAGTTTTAGTTGAGGAGCTGGCACGCAACCGTACCATCCTCTGGCACACAGCCTACACTTTCTAAAACACGGGCACCTACACCCACTCACTCCAACAAAAATAATATAAGACTAATCAAAGTGAGCTCAAGCTGTAGTGTGTCAATACAGTGATAATGACCGTTTCGGATGGATTATACACTCTACAGAGGTTGTACACTGTAGTCACAAACTATACTACTCTTGATTAATAGAGTCGCATAAAATTCACTCTAGCACACACTAAAGTATCCACAAAGTCCACCTCAAAATACAAACAAAGTCATCTATCGAGGTTTTCGACGACACGATAGCACATTTCCGTAGCCAGATCGTGGGTTTAGGACATCCACGTCTACTCCCTGGACCCCACATATAGACGGATAATTATAGAAACCAGGGGGCTCTACCTGTGAGCAATACGATCCTATGGCGCGGGCTATTGCTGTAATCAAAGACCAGACCATGAGTATCTCACTTCTGTTCTTGTGACTTGCGTACCACCCGACCGCCTTAAGGGTCAATGTGGATAACCAAAGGGGTGGAGTAAGTCCCTCTCAAGAAAACGGGTTCTGTTGTTGCATGAAATCACTACGTTGAGGTCCGATGAACCGGTTCTTATATGACAGAGGCGACGTTTGTCCACGACAAGTGGACCAGACCGAAGTTTAACACCCACCACATTACCTTCGTAGAAGCTACGCCTCACGACTAGAAAACACCCATCTTCATCTAGCACCAGTTGCACTATCACTCATCCCACTGTATTTGACACACACCACCAAACTTATTTTAACACATTTTATAAGATGATTGGTGTATGGTGTGATGATGCACTGCATCGCATAAGAGTTCATAAGCAATCTAATATCAAGGCAACTTTTCGTTCGTTAAAGAATTTTAACGAAGGAAGTCTTATGGTTAAAAAAGAGGTGCCATCAACGGGTAACAAGGTAGTATTCATATTTAATAAGAGCAAGCAACTAACATTAATATAAATACTTAATAACAAGTAGTGTATTTAACTACACAATATTTTAACATAGATTAAAATAAATATGCAAGCATTTAGATCATATGGGTGCGCAAGCAAAATATATGATTAATATGATCAAGGCGTTAGAGCTTGCCTTCAAACCTTAATCTTCAGAACTTGTGTTCCTGATAATCTTCAATTCCGTCTTGAATCGTGGGTTGATATCGAAATCTTCGAGCTTTTCCTCGTATGTCCATTTTTTTGTCTTCTCTTAGAGCCCGGCTCTTCCTCAAATTCAGCGTTATCTACACGATAAAATACGCCTAATAAAACTACTGTAAAAAACAAAGCTAAAGAAGAATCGATAAGATCTAGTTAAACTTCGAATAAGAGCCGAATAAACTCCATAAAGAAATCAAAGGATAATTCCATTCATGTTGTGGTGACTAATGCAATGCTCATTATTTTATATGCACCTTAGTATTATTTACTATGGGTTAATCTTTAGAATAAATATTTATTTAGATGCTTTATCCTAGCGCTTATGAGGATACATGGGTAGTTAACCATGGCTAGGTATTATTTAATTATGCTAAGGCCTTCATGCGAGTATGAACTTAGATTACTTTTTGCTTAAGGTAATACTAAAAATTCTAGGTGTCATTTTATACACAATCATGACTTAGTGGTATTTGCTATGGATTAGCGATTAGCTATTTAGTTCATTTTAAACAATGCTTATATGTTTATGCTAGCGGTTATGTGAGTGTATGCATCATCAAGCTTCCAAAGCACTAATGTGTTTATGTAGTTTTAAGCTAATATAAAGCATGTTTAGTTGACATAACATGTGGGGTGAGGTGTCATTTCATATGCAATCTTATTTATATCATATATTTAATTAGATGCATTCTAAAATAGCCTTATTTAGTTTACAACTAAATAAATAATTGTGCAGTAACTAGAGATTATTTACTTAATTCCCTAATATGTAATTATAATCTAACTAGAGATTGTGCACAGTGCCGCCCGTCCCGTCTCGCTTGCTGCGTCGCGTCCGCGCTCTAGCGCGACTG
>BCLG01000105.1:16024-42820 GCA_001602295.1 Zoysia matrella
GTCCACTCGGCAGTCGCCGTGCGCCCGCGGCCAACTGAGGGTGGACGCGGTCCACTGGACCGCTGACCAGTGGGGCTCGAGCCCACGTGTCAGCCACACTACCAAAATTGCTACGAGCACCCACTCCAGTGCACACAGAAATTTATTACTAGCCCATTTTTAGTCAAATAAATTCTCAAAAATTCCAAAAAAATCCCCATTTTGCAAATACACCCCTACACATAGAAACCCACTTAGCCAAATCATTTTTCCACCACAAATTTTCACAATAATCCCCCAACTTTTGGAAAATTACAAAAAGACCCCCCACATCTTATTTTTACCACTGTTATCGCATACCACCTCCGTTTACCGAGATCTTTGCACCGTTAGAACCATAAACTCGAGCCCTACATTATAGAGCCACTTGTCACCTCGAGAACTTTTTATTAAATTTGGTGTTTATTCGCTCTTTGTTTTGTGCTCCTTCTGTACAATCTAATTATCTATTTACCTTCTACCGTTTTCTCGCGTAGACAACGAAGTGTTCGGAGACGAAGAGACCGACCCGGAGTACGAGGAAGAGCCCGAGTACGCTTTTGAAGGCAAGTCCTATCCTCTTGACCATTTTGCTCCTAGTTTTTCGCTATGCACCTATAGACCCGTATGCTTGCATGTTCGTATTTATATGTTCAAACTATTGTGTAGTTATAGACCTACTTGCTATACACGTATTTATACTTATGTCAGTAACTAGCTTTTCATAAGTACAAATACTGCCTTGCTACCGGATTGTAAATCGAACTTTGTTAACCGTAGGATTTCTGTCATTAAATACTTTAATGTCCGGATAATTACCTTGAACTAGAATGCTTAGGAACACTCACGGAAGCCATGCTTCATCCTACTATACATATAACCATCATTTATTAAATGAGTTATATGAGTTTGGAGGAGTGCATCAAATAAAGTGAGATGGGATTTAGTGAAAACTGGTGATAGACGATGGGAAGGGGTAATGTTTTGGTCGTAGGGCGGGCTCCTAGAGCTGTGTGCTGTGTGTAGGCTACGGACTGGTCCACCTGCCGTGGACGAGCGCCGCCCCTGCCGTATGAGGACCGGTTCATCGGATCTCAACGTAGTGATTTCGTGCAACCACAGAACCTGTCTGGGCGTGACTCACTCCACCCCCCTTCGTCATCCACTTTGACCCCTAAGGCACAAGTCGCAGGAGCAGACGTGAGATACTCACGGTCCAGTCCTCGATTACAGCAATAGCCCGCGCCATGGGATCGTACTGCCCACGGGTATAGCCCTCTGGTTTTCATAATTACTCGTCTGTGTGGGGTCCTAGGGAGAGGACGTGGATGATCTAAACCCACGATCTGGCTACGGAAATGTGCTATTGCGTCATCAAGGACAGGTAAAACACCCGAGAGATGACCCCTGTTAGTATCTTGATGCGGACTTTGTGAACACCTTAGTGTGCGTTGGAGTGAACGTTATGCGACTCTGTTGATCAAGAGGAGCATAGCCTGTGCGTATAATGCATAACCTCTACAGAGTGTATAATCCATTCGAATTGACCGTTGTCACAGTATTGACACACTACAGCTTGAGCTCACAATGATTAGTCTTGACCATCATCCTTGGTAGTGTGAGTGGGTGTAACTGCCCATGTTTTGAAAAGTATCTGGCTGGGATAGTGGAGACCCATCCAGTTAAAATTTGAGAACTGGCGAGAATGGAGACGACTCTCCAAGGTCCACCCACTAAAATACTGATAGATTTAGAAACACTTCTATCTCTGTTTTGAAAACTCATCTGTAGATAAGCCTGCATAAAACTGGCCTTTCGCTGAAAGAAAAAACTCTAGCCTCTCTTTGATGGCCCTGTAAGCATGAATACAGCTAAGTACGGAGTTAGAGCTTGCTGAGTACTCTTGTACTCACCCTTGCTTTTACCGCTCAGATGGAGAAAAAGATGAAGCTAGCCTCGATGGCAATGAGTAGGAACGTCCTGCGCGCAAGTTTACCTGTGGTTTTACTTTTTGCTTTCTCCTTTTTGTGTAATGACTGGACGAGGATGTCTGGTGCACCTCGCTGGCTTGTAATCTAGGCCTTGGTTGTAGGACTCTATTTGAGACAATATATGTAATATTACTGGTACGTGCTATGTATTTATGATGTACGTGCGTACTAACTACTGATCCAAAGATTAGTACGGTGCTCACGGTATGCCCCAAAAATGGGGTATGACAGATAAAAACAATGACGAGGAGGGCATGGGTGGCGGTATGGGCGGCGGCATGCGGCATCAGCAACGATGCGGGCGGCGACGTGGGCTGGTTAGGAGCGGTGGAGGGTGTGGGCATGGTACGTCGTGGTATGGGTGAGAGAGAGAATGAGTGAGGTGGAAGGAAGAGGATTACAGGTGGGCCCATCGGTAAATACAAGTAATCACTTAAGTTTTTTGGAATAGAATGAAGAATAGCAAACAGACTTAAGATGAAGTGTAATTTTATAGGATGAGTTTATAGCTGGTGTTCTATGATATAAATTGTCCGGGACACATTTTTAAAATAAATCAAGGAGTTACAAAATTTTGAAGATGATTAATCGTTAAGAAAAGCTATTTGCGGAGGAGAATGGATTATTTTCTAAAATTGTCTGTTTTGCTTGAAAATCAAACTTCTGGAGCTCGGATGAGTTTGAAATTTTGTGGAGTGGTAGAATATTTTAGCACCAATAGTTTTTGTTTGAGTTCATCTCCGAATTCGGTTTGGATTTTGTTCTATAAAATCCGAAGAGCAGATAGAAGAGTAGATAGCTGGCTAAAGGAGTAGATTTAATTTGATCTAGGTCAGATATAGTTCAAAGGAGTTCAACAAATTTAAAAGTCACGAGGAGCAAACAACAGGGAGAAAAAGAAAAAAGAAACAGTCACTTGTCACACAGTCAAAATTTTAATATTTTATAAAATTTTTCATTGATACAGTTCGTCTTACAAAATAAATTTTTCTACTTTTTTAAAAGGAGAGAAAGAGAGACAAAAATATTAATGTTTTGTTAGTGACAATTTAAATTTCGAGTTTTAATTACGCCGAATTTTGAGGCGTGACAAATACGAGTGCGCTGCCTGCGACTGGCCGGGCGTGTGGATGCGTGTTTTCTCCGAGCCGATGCCATCCTCATCATCATTCCCTGGCCTGGGTCCGGCCCTGACTCGCCCTCCTGCTGTCGTCTCCTAACCGGTATCGTCACGCATGGCTGCCTACATTGCACGGCACATGTATCGCTGCGCTCCGCTCTGAGATGAGGTCGCGCCAGTGGCCCAGCCAGCCAGCCCGCCGCCCGGAACAAGGGAAGGCACATGCCTCTCTGCGGCGGCCGGCCGAAACCTTTGGCGTTCCTTCCTCGTCACGGGCAGCGCGCCGTGTGAGTGCGCCCGGCACGGCCACCGCCGCCGCCGCCGTCGAGTGGTAACCGCACGGTCGCTGTTCACCAATCAGCAGCTCGTACGCGCGGTCACTGTGGCGAGTACGGAGATCTGCGTGACGGGCGGGGAAAAGGAAACCGCTTGGCCTGGGGATGAACAGCTGATGCCAAACTGAAAGACAGATCCAATGTTCACCAGATCTCGAGACACTGTACCTGATACCGTTTGACGAGGAACTCCGCTACGTACCGTGAACAATGGGTACCAGTCATGTTCTGGACACCTCAGTTAGCACCAGCAACAGCGGAGGACGGCAGCAAATCAGGACTCAGGAGAAGCCAAGAAGGAAAAGAAAATTGATAAGGGTGGTTTATTTGTTGTTGTTGGGCTTCTTGAGAGCCACAGACTAACATGCGGCAGTATCGAATCAGTTACCAAGAAATGTAGGAAATGAACTGATTTAGCCCATACAGTCGGGACTGGTCAGGCAAAATTAGTCATTTCTGATCAACCGAGAAAGTAGTATGTTCATTGGGTAACATTTGCTGGACACCAAAATGATAAAATCGGTTGAACTCCATCAGCAACTCGAAGCACCCAGCGGCCCAATTATGAAGCATTATATGACACGATTATGACAGATCCCAAAGGATGGTGCAAGTAGATCAAACAAGCAGTTTAATGATATTGTTGACTCTACCACACAAAATAAGTCTACATATGAAGGATCCACGAATTGAATTCAAAATTTCAAGGTGTCAATTCAGTCATCAATAGTAAGACTGCAATTTCCTTATTCCATCGAACTGAAACTCAAGGATACGAGGGGGGATATGACAACAGTTAACTTTGTGCTGAATTACAGACAAATGTTTGCTCATACAACAAACATTAAGGTTCATCGCACAGAGCCCTTGCATGCTGTTATGATGAGACCTGTGCATTCAAAACGAATTGAATTCATCAATAAGAGTGAGTAAACATGTAGCAAAGAAAAGTAAAATCAACATCAAAGAGTGCCACCAGGCAAACTAAGAAGACTGAACAACAAAGACATAATAAAAAAACCAACTTCAGGCAGTGCCTCCATACAAATCAATAAGACAGAATAAAACAGTAACAGATGAAACATAAACTTATTCCCGTAATAAAACAGCATATTATGAACAAGTTAAAGGTCATATTATGAACAAGTTAAAGGTGTCTGATTTGTTCCGTCATACAGTTGCAGCTAAGAAAAATATTGTAGGTGCCAAAGGAATCATATCACGATATCATAACGCATCTCTGTAGATGAAATACAGACTAAGTGCTGGGAGTCCTTCAGGGTTAATACCATCATAAGAAATGTACCATAGCCAGACAAAAAGGAAGTATTACTGTTCTAAATACAACTAAAAAAACTCGACCTGCATTCTCAATACAACTATATCGTTTGTTTCATGCCGTCTTTTGTCACTTGCCACTAGACTGCAAGCGAATTATTCAGACAAGAATGAAAAAAGGTAACAAGACAACTTCCCGTGCAATGTTTGTGGTCATATGGTCCACACCAGATTCAAAATATTTCTTAACTATAACATCCAAAGTGTTCCAACATATCATGCACTTAAAAATCAAGTCCAATAAATCATACAAGGTGGGGTCTAGGGAAGGATTATACAAGGTAAACCTTAAGTCTGCAATAAATTGCAGAGTGGCAGCATCGAACCCAGGACCTACTGGCACAAGTGGGGTAATGTGCCTAAAAATGACTGAAGAAGTGATAAGCCAAAAAATACAAGCTAAACTCTGATACAAACAGTAGTTACTTAAAATATATATGACTGAAAAAAAGATGCATTACTAACAACAACATTTACTAAAGAAAATTCCAGTTGTCATCTGGTTTAGAAGCCCAGTCCACAGGGCAAGCATAATTAAGCACCATCAGACTGATCTCTGCACATTTTTAGCGCTGCTAACTCTTGTTATCACAACACACATGATGCTAAGTGTTATCTCATACGTTATGTAAGGTTGCAACCTTTTCTCTTCGCACATTCCTAGCTTATAGTCTAGCCAACCCAACTTGCTTAGGACTAAAAGGGTCTGTTGTTTTTGTTGTTGTAGTAGTGCATTCCTAGCTTATAGTTGATTCAGGAAATTAGCTAATTGGCAGCACTTGGATCAATGCATTGTATTCTGCCGCCTACTTTTTTCAAGTTCTATCTCGCGTGTACAATAAGGAGTAACATGTTTCAACATTTGAAACCCAATCAGACTAACAAATCCTACTACTCTACTATTGAAACCCTGGACATTAAATATCAAGTATCAACTATCAAGAGTAAACAAACAATTCGAATTAAAAATAAAAGTAAAATAAAACTAACGAATTGGCCACCTTTTTTGCTTTCATGACAAAACGGGGAACTATCCCCATCAAAAGCTCAATCACGACATTTGGGCTTAAATCCAGAACAGATTAAGAGAATGGACGTGAAGGATTTCACCTAAATCAACCAGATCGGATAGGTGCCGGATCAGGCAAGTTTGGCGGTGGCCGCCGGGATGAGGCCGATGCTTGCGCCGCCCTTGGCCTTGGTCTCCTGCGCCTCGCGGATCTTCTGCATTTGGAGCATCCTCTCCATGACGAGCTCGTACTGGCACTTCTCGTAGGCGTGGCGTTCCGGCTCGCACTTCCATGGGAGGTAGTACTCAGCGACGCGGCACTTGTTGAGAGGGATGAGGAGGTGCGCGCACTGGTCGCGGTACGGCAGCGGCACGCGCGCCTCCGCCATCTCCGCCTGCGTCGCGATCTGCGGCTTTGAGGAACCAAGCTGCACGCCGGCTGCCGCCGCCGCTGCCTCCATGCCTCAGTCTAACCTCGCGCTCGCCGGTGAGGGCGTCGTATCTCCGATGGGTAGCCCGTGTTTGGTGCGGCTTCCGGTCAGCCGCGTGGTGGGATCGGATCGGTTGCTTTGGATTCAGGGGCTTGGGTTTGGGCTCGAGTCCGTTGGGCCGTGGGGCCCCTTCCGTGCCCTCTGCTTAGTCCTTTCTGAAGATTCTGGAGTTGTGAGTTCCCTGAGTTGGACAGTGTAACGCTCCTATTGAAAATCTGATTTGTTTTGCATGCGTTCAAACATTTTTATCACCTAGTAAATCTTTTCGAATTTTGCTTAAATTTAATCAAACTTTCCATTGACAAATAAAAATGGTATAATGTTTTGATGTGCCACTCTCTACGCGACACATGTTTAGACGTGTCAGTCGCTATTTCCTGCTATGCGTCTGAAATGCGACATTTTTAGCGAATGCCTACTCTTATTTATATGCTTCAAATTCACTCAAACATACATTGCAATTTGTGTGATCTTTTCACCTTTTCACTAATCTTTTTGCTTAAGGGCGCGTTGGGAACTGCTAGCTGCGACGTTTGTGTGCTGTGTGTATCCCTGTAGCAAATAGTATGTACAGTAAAAAATCACTATTTTAGCTGCATCCTGCCGAAAAAATCTCATTCGAACGGGGTCTAAATCGAAAATAGAACAATGTTGTCAAATTTTGCAATGGAATTCGGTCATCAGTCAGGATAAGACGGGCGCAGCATGCATAACATCATCTTTATTCGATATTTCAAACTCTTGCAAAATGGACTTGTTGCACTTCTCGTAGGCGTGACGCTCCGGCTCGCACTTCCAGGGCAGGTAGTACTCAGCGACGCGGCACTTGTTGAGCGGGATGAGGAGGTGCGCGCACTGGTCGCGGTACGGTAGCGGCACGCGCGCCTCCGCCATCTCCGCCTGCGTCGCGGTCTGCGGCTTCGAGGAGCCCAGCTGCACGCCGGCTGCCGCCGCTGCTGCCTCCATGCGCGACCATGCCTCACTCTAATTAACGGTCTAACCTCGCTCTCGCCGGTGAGGTCGTCGTCTCTCCGGTGGGTGGTGAGGGTTTGTTGCGGCTTGCGGTCGGCCAAGGGGTGGGATCGGATCGATTGTTTCGATACAGGGGGCTTGGGTTTGGGCTTAACTCCATTAGGCCGTGGGCCCGTTCCGTGCGCTCTGCTTTCTGAAGATTCTGGAGTTCTTTCAGTGTTGGGCCGTGGGCTTGATTTGTTTTGCATGTGGTCAAACATTTTTCACTGCTAGTAATTGTTTTTTCAAATTTTGCTTGAAATTAATCAAACTTTACCATGACTAAAAAATAGGATATAATGCTTCTAGTATCATCGCTCCTTTAGAACACAGAAACTTCACAGAAATCATTTCAATTTCAAAGTAAAAAAACACACGATTGTGAATGGCAAATGTAAATTTTATGCTTTTCATAATTATAGCTAACGACTTTACAACATTTCACTGCACTGCTGGATTGGAGTCTTGGACAAAGGCAACTCGGAGCATGCATAGTTGGGCCTTCCATGGTGATGGCCTGCGGCAGAAAGCGGAGCGGTACATGCCACAATTTTCTCAGTTGACCAGCAAGCAGTAGAATTTCTGTTTTAGGGCCTTTGGCACTCCCGGGGACAAGTGACCACGAGTCTGAAAAACAACGATTGGTTACAACTTCTCTAATTTTGCTAGATAATCAGCTCTATTCTACTCCATCCTCATTTCTTAATTTCCGTGCAGATACCAGGAGTATTTTTGAGAAATCATCAGATTGGAAAACTGAATTGAAAGATAATGTGGCATCATTTACTGAACCAATGGACATGGATTAGTCCAACACATGGACAAGTCCAACGGTTCACCCAAAAATGATGGTCACAATGTTCCTAAAGTTTACGGGGACACTGATGATTAGGAACACAGCGTCCTGCTTTTCTCTTTAGGATCAAATTCGCAAAAACGATTTCAGATTTTCTATAATTGTTCAGTCAGTTTTTAGACTAATTGTTCGGCCAGTTGGAAACAGAGTTCGTTCTTATAACTTTTTAAATTCGTTAAAATTGCATTTACCCCCACGAAACGATATTCAAACGTCCTCAGTTTCTTATTCCGACGATATCGTTCGGGCAGACGGGCAATTGCTCAGTGTGATAAGTACGTGATTGCGAAATCAAATGTAGACTGACAAATGGATCAGATTTCTGGCTTGGAATCCACCTCCGTAGAGGAGGCATCACAATCGCGCAGTATAATCATAGTCGATCAACTGGGGAAAGGATCCTCACGTCCATTCAACGTCGAAAATCGGAGTAAACGAAAATAAAATCCACAGATAAAAAAAACAATCAAGATACAAATGAAGGCAAAAAATTCAAGAAATCTTAGTCTTGGTGGATCAGAAATCTGGCTTGGAATCCTCCTCCGAAGAGGAGGGATTACATGTTAGCACAGCGTAATCATAGTCGATCAGCTGGGGAAAGGATCCTCACCTCCATCCAATTCACTTACCGAACCAAAGCAGAGAAACAGTTAGAAAAGTTGAAATCGAAGAAAATGATGCGTCGTTTTGATCGGAACATCTGGCTTAAGTGCCTCTTCCGATGAGAAGAGTCTCGAAAAATCGCCGTGTAATCATAGTCGATAATCTGGGGAAAGGATCGTCACCTCAAAACAACATCAGATCTCCGGCGAGACGAACGAATCAACGAAGCACTTTAAATCGAATAGAGAGAAATCGAAGCGTAACGAACTCGAGAAAGAAGACGATAAGCGAAGACCTAGAAGCGCAGCCGCCATGAGCGTGGAAACGTGGGTGGGGAGTTCTGGATTTTATAGGGGAAGTCAAAGGTGCGTATGGAGAAACCCTAGCTGCGACGGGCCGGGATGAACGGTTGGATGCAGTCCAGGCGGAAGCTTCCAGAGGGCCCAAGGAGAAGTGGCCTATTTGTCATATGATTTAAGGCCCAATTCAACTTGTAAGCCTTCGAAGTCTCTGATAGAGTCAGCGAAGAGAGCGCGAGAATCGGTCGATATAGCGGTTGCGTCGCGTGGCAACATCTACGCCCTGTTTGGTTACGGTTTTCTCTACCACCATTAGATTATAAGTCAAGTAAGATTTTTTTCTTCTCACTTTTTACTTATCGTAGTTTAAATCTCTAAAGCGGCCGCCAACAAAAGCGAGAATAAGCAAGATGTTTGTGAGATTATCGCTTATTTTAACTAATAAATCATTTATAAGCGGAACCAAACGGGCCCTAAGCCAGGCGGCCCAAGCCACTGGACATGAAGGATACTCTTCCTCTTCCTAGAAGGCTTCGTGCAACTCTGGTCATGCTACACTCAGAACTCAGACTGGAAAATGAAGAAAATTGAAGAAGCAGAACAACAATCTATCAAAATTGAGATGAAAGATATCAAATTTTTCATGCAAGAATTTATTTTATTGAATGAATGAACAAGCTGCAAGGAAATGTCAAAAAAAATAACCTGGCTACAGAGATCTTAACACTGTCATGAACCTCTATGACTAACCGGGCATGCAGATCCACACAGCCCAAAAACTAAATAAATCAACAAATTAATGCTCTGTCATAACCACAAGAGCGTGCGTTAACACGAGATATCTATAAGCAGTAACCTAAATTAAGCCTGATGCCTACACCTAATCAGTGCGTCGATCAGCTATGGACAGACGTCGTCAGGGTCAGGGGTCAGGAACCAACACACAACAGCACCAGCAGCGCGGCGCACGGCGTTCTCAGCAAAAAGGGACGCAGCCGTGCGCGCGCGGATGCATGCAAGCGGCGGCCTTGACAAGACCGACGGACTCCGGCCTTCTTCTACTGCTGCTCCAGCGAAGCCAGGAACCGGGTGAGGTCCCTGTTCACCAGCGGGTTCGACTTGACGGCCTTGTCCCTGGCCATGGCGTCGACCAGCTTCCTCGGCACCAGGCACTTGCGCTCCGCGGTCAGTCGTTCCTGCACGCTGCCGGATACGAGCAGCGCGTGCATTTGCTCTTGCGCCGCCGCGATTGGCAGCTTTTCATTCTGCGAATTGATACAAGAGACACACACATTTGTGAGCTAAGCTGATTGATCGAGAGGGAATGTTAATCGACATGCATGGGAGGAAAAAGCAATGTTCTTGCTTACCTCTGACGAACCGACTGAGCGCATGAGGGCGAGCATGCCGACCTGGGCCTGAAGGAGCTTCACGTGGTGAGCGGCCTCGTGCAGCATCTCGGCGGTGCTGAGCCTGTGCCCGCCGGGGATCAGCCGCGAAAGCTCGGCCGTCTTCTGGCTGATCCGCCTGCGACGCTCCCTCGCCGCCGTGCTCTGCACGGACTGGCCCCCATTGCCGCCGGGCTTCTTCGCGTCATCCGCTCCGTGCACGAACGTCAGAGGAGTTGGCGGCTGCTTGAGCGGCGGCGGCGGCAGGTCGAACTCGGTCAGGAACTCCGGCAGCGCTGCTGGCGCCTGCTGGTTGCAGTTGCAGGCGGTGCGCAGCTTCTTGTCGCAATGCTGCTCGACCTCGATGACCTCGGTCAGGAACCGGTCCTCTATGGGGCCGAGGAAGCCGGAAACGTCGCAGTCATCAACTACGGGGCCAGTGGTGAAGGCGTCGGCGTCGTTGGGGATGCGGAAGAGGTCCTCGAGGACGGCGTCGGTGGAGGCGGCGTCGAGCGGGTCGTAGACGAAGCCGAGCAGCGCGTCGGAGACCTCGGGGTGGACGTCGTGGAGGAAGCTCGTCACGTCCGCGGCGTCCGGAGCGGGGAGGCCGTGGCCGAACACGGGGGCGGTTGTCGGGTGGAAGCTGAGCGCCATGGGCGGTTGCTGCGCGCTCGATGACACAGAATTCTGGGAAGGCAGAGGAGGTGGAGGCGGACTGGCGGGCGGCTCGAGTGTAAGTAAACAAGCGCAGTGATTGGTGGTGGTGGTCTTAACCGCGGGTTAGTGGTAACTGGCCCTTATAAAGCGGAGGTGGCGCCCCCACGCCCTCCCCAGTCCCAATTAACCGCCATGGCAACCCTCTCCCGCCGTTTCATGGCGCTTTTTCGCAATGCCCCTTGATGAATCCATTAAAGCGTGCTACTATTCATCAAACTCTCTGCTAATCTTTAAGTGCCGTACGAGTAAATAAATTAATGATGATTACCCATGAAATTAATTTTATCCTGAAATGCTGCTATCCTTTCAGTGTGCTATCGCTGCATTCAGTTGCAAAAGTTGCACTGCACAGCGTTAAGTCCAGTAATTTCCAAACCAGTGAAGGGCTGCACTGCAAAAAAAAAAAAGGCAAATTAGGGCGTGTGGCGCCGGCTACCAACAGGATTCGACACCGCCGAGAGATGGACGGCGGATGCGCGGCCAGTCCACGGCTCTCGTTCTGCTTTTCATGCGAGTTCTTCGCTCCTTGGATGCTCCTGTGACCGGTTAAGAGTCTCCTCAATTGTCGCTTTCAGGGGCCCCACCTCCTCCACATTTCGTGTAACCGCCACCGACGTGTCGCCGCCTCCGCTTCCCGCTCGTCTGGCGGCGGGGCCACGACCAGTTCGTGTCGTCTGCTGGGTCTAGGAGCACGGGCGCCGCAATCGTGCGCCTTGTCCATTTGCTCACGGAGTTGTGGTCGTGGCTGATTCGTGCTTCAGACAACACAATCAGTAGCGGCACACTGCAGCTCAAATCGCCTCTGTTAATTAGCGAAATTGTTTTAGTTTTCTTGTTCGTGTTTTGTCCTTATGGGTTACTAGTGAAATTGTAATCTGGGCCTACGGATCGCCTAACGGGCCTCGGATGAAAGCCTATGCCTCTCCAAGAAAAAAAAAAGAGCAAAGAAGCAAGCAGCAGCCCATGATACTTCTACCGCGTGCCCGGATATGCACCGCGAGACGCAGTCACGCATCCGACATTCCGCGGCAAGAACGAGCCGAGAGCGACGCATCAGCTCGTCCGATCCGCGACATGGAAGGAAGAACACCCATGCACGACCGGAGGCCGGAGACCAGATCACTGGCGTTCTATCCGTGATCTCGTCCAGCGTCGAGCTGCACTGCTTCTTTTCTTTTCTCTCGGGACCAGATTACTCCACGTCTGCAGTTGAGCAGAGCGATCTTTTCCCTGTTGACGATATCTCCGTCTGAACATGCTGCTTGGCCATCATATGAACGCCACGGACCTGCCGCGGCCACTGCAGGGCGGTCTGTCTGAATGTGCGAGGCCAGGCCATCCATCTCATCTACTAGTAGACAGTTGGTAGTATTGGCCACTTGCCGTTACTGATAATAATATCCGCAAGTTGCACCGGCTGAGTGCTGTCAAGGAAGGAAGGATTCCTCCCCTTGCCGGTAGGATCCCAGTCCAACGCGTCGCAACAAAACCCCAAAGAGCCGGCGCTAGGAAAATAAGGACTTGGCGCAGCAGAGTTGGTGCTGTTGCAGCACGTAACGCGTGGTCGCCAAGTGTCGCTGTCGTCGCTAGTGTCGTTGTCGTCGCCATCGTCTTTCGTCTAGTTGTGCGTTAATTATTCATTGGCAGCTGAGTACATAGTACTCCATAATTCCCACTCTATGTGAGTGCATAGTACATCATACCGCTGGAAGGTGGAGAAACGGGTAGCTGCAAACGATGGGGGATGCGTTTGGGCAAGTAGAAACGTTTCAATTTTATGAGTTAGAAACGTTCTGAAAAGGTTTCTGATTCTTTAAATAATCTAAACCTACCAAACGCACCCTAAGTTACTATCCGTTTTAGAATTATTACTGTTGGTTAGTTCAAATTCTAACCGATGACCAGTGGCGAAGCCACAGCTTGCCATCAAGGTCAGGTGACACCGATAGCCTACCGTAGAATCTATATATTTGCTACTCTCTCCGTTATTTAATTGATTGAATTTTAAATTCAACTTTGACTATATGTCTTATTCAAATTTTTTTTAATAAATTTCATATATTTTAATATAATTTGATTTATTATTAGAGTTATTTAAATCACAAATTAAAATTTACATATTCGAACAAATTTAAGATGAATAATCAAAGTTGATCGTAAAAGTTAACAGAGACATCAATTAAAGAACGGAGGGATGATGCATTTTGCTGCTTGGACCGAGTAAAACATTAGATAAAACGACGGTGGGCAAACTGAATCACTGAAACAATGTGGGCATAAAAAAACTGAATCACTGTGCATTGACTGATGGGATCGGATGGCGAATATATTACTACTACTTGCTCATGTAAGCACACGCTGAACACGAGTTGACATCGCGGCGAGGGATACCTAAACTTCTGTAGTGTGAACGTACAGCACACGACCATGCAAGTGGTCCGGTCTCAACTGCGCTTAGCGGATCTCTTCGGCGACCGCACGACTATCGCCACCGCCCGCTGGCCGGCAGCGCGAGGAGTCCGATGTTGGAAATTGGCCTAGTATATGCTGCAAAGATCCCTGAGCCAACCCCAACCAGCAAATAGGAGTGCAAACACTTGCACCGATCAAAGTCAACCTGCGACGTCGTACACGAACCCCGCAGGTAATTAGCACCGAAATCCACGAGCAACTGCACCTGATTCGCAGGCGAAACACTCGAACCATTTCCTGGGCGATTTCGAGCAAATTCACTCGTCAAAGAATTTTTTTTTTTAAGATGTTACATGGACTTAACAAGTCGTTCATTTGATACAGTTAAAAAATAGAAAGTATTTAGTCAAAGATAATAAAATAATGAATTTAATAAAAAAAATAATTAATTTGATATTAATTTTTTAAAAATCAACTGTTGAGATTAATTAAATAGATAATGTACTTTTCAGTACCTCTGAAGCACTGGAACAACTACTCGTCGAAAAGCTTTGTGTTAGTGGTCCTAGTCCACTTCCTCCCCTCTCTCAAACTGAAAGAGCACCCTCCACGGAGGATCGGTCCTTGTCGCCACCAAGAACAACGACCGGAGACGGAGAGCAGCCTGTGTGAATGTTCCAGAACTTCTGCCAAGACCACGGTCACCCTCAGAGAAGAACCAAATCAAGGGCTCGCCGTTTCCAGGTTCATTCTGCAGATCGAGCGGGCTGCCGTAGGCATTACTACCAGCTACTCGTACTGTCCACTTCACGAACCCAAGCGCCACCAACACCAGGATCGAAGAAGCGACTGGTCAGGAGCCTGTTGAGGGAGCAGACTAGTTGCGGCATGGCCGGATCCGTCGCGGTCCGTCCCCATTATTCTTGCCTCCCTCCTTCACAGCCATGCGTCCTGGTCTGCCGGGGGCATCTGCTGCTCGCGTCTAGTGGCTTCAGAGCTGTGGCCACTAACGAGCAACCAGATAGAGTATCATATGCATTTGTTGCTAGAATGATTCCTGTCCCTAGGTTCTACACCAAGACGCCCGGCGTTCGGACAAGTTTGATCTGGGTAGTACTTTAGTTTGTTTTATCAGCTCGTGTCAGCAGAACGACGTAATTTTGTTTTATCAGCTCGTCAGCAGAAGAACGTTTGCGTGACAGTGAATCACGCTTAGTTTTTCACTAGACTAACTTGCGGATGACATAGCAAGTACGGAGTGGTGGTCTCTTGCTCAGTTCGCTGTATTCAGTAGAACGCCCAGCTGAAAACAGTTTTAGGCGACCGGTGCCCTCGTTCGCGCCTTTCGTCCGAATTGTTTTTGCCGCTTTTACCGCGGATTCTTCTCTTGCCCGTGCAGTGCATCCTGCAAATCCACTTGGGGTTTGGGCTGACGAGATTATATAACTTGACTAGACCGAATTACTGACGATGCGAACAAAAGTTTACTTCGCTTGACGAGCCTTTCGTCCTAAATTTTATGGGCAGCTTAGCCCAGCGATTCTCTGACGTTGTCGCCATGTACTGCTTGGTTTAAGTATTACTACATGCAGTTCACGAGTGCCAGAGACCCGGAGTGGTCTTCCACGTGTAGTGTGCTTGGTCTGATGAAGTGCCGAGCAGTCTGTACTGCCAAGACTGGCCTAAGTCAATGCTGAATGGCAAGCAAGATTCACATGGATCCTATCTGTTCAACAACAAACACAAGACATTCCAACTTCGTGCCTACGGGAATTCGAATATAATACCGGCACGATGGAGGAGCCGAAATAAATAAGGTAGTATTACCAAAGGTGGGAGGATAATGTGCGTTCAAAAAGTGATTTGGCGTAATTCGAATTGAATGCTATCCGGAATGCGTTCCCCCGTTTACTGTTTGGTAAATAAAAGAAGAGAGATGATTTCCTCCATTTCAAAAAGTGGAAAAGAATGCTTGAATTCTCTTGAAAAATTTATCCATTAATTAATTTGAAAAAAAAATATAGGATCAGAATAACAGTTCTTTGAAACGAAATCTGATTGTCATAAAGTTCAGTTTGCGTTGGACGAGAGTGAACCAAGTACTCCAAGTGAGCTCCAGTCCAGTGTCTACTTAAAAAAAAAAAAAAAAAGGGGGTGAGCTCCAGTGTCTAATACTGCAGACCTGATGAAGGTAGCAGCTGGTAGTAGCATGCAAGTTCGGATAGACCAGAAGGGGGCAGAAAAGAGAGACTTGACCCGAGTCATTAGCCCTGTCAAAGTAAAAAAGACAGACCGGAAAGCTAATGAGTTTTTGATTATTCCCGGATAAGGATCCACCTGTCGGAGTTTCATCCGACTCGAGCCCAATTCAAAAGATGCAATTGGAAGCACTACCTCGTAATTCATGAACAGGAGGATTCTAAAGCTACCTGCAAGTACCCCGTAAATGCGCTTCAAACGTTGGGGAATTTCCCAGAAAGATTTTTCTTTTCAACAGCAAGCCGAACGAGTCCTGGAATAGGGACAGTTCAATTCACTGAACAACTCTTCAACAGTTATGCTGTCCGTTAGTATGTAAAATGCTTGGATCTGATCTACTGTATTTTAACCAAGCTCTGGCCTTGTTTCTTTCCGCTCTTGATTCATGGCCCTTTTGCAACCAGGCCATGCAATTTTCTGATCGAAATAACGGCTGGTAAGTGTAGCAAATCATCATCGCCTTCATGAAATGAATCCGATGGCACAGTTCATCAGAGTCTCGTCTCTCGCCGTCTTCTCAATCCGCTCGCGCTGGGCCGCGGTCTCGTTCGTGGTCCGCCGAGAAAACAAACGGACCGTGCGCCGGTACAGAGCAGGTGTGAAAACCCGTGGCGGAACACAGGAGGGACCGGTCAAGACCCGCGTTTTCACTAGATTTTCCTTGCAATCTCTCCGCCCCCGGACCCGGACCCCAGAACAGAGCACCCCCGTTTTTTCCCAAACAGTTTTCTAGTCTCGCCGCTGGGCCCCGGTGAGCGCAGCGGGTTCGTTCGTGCTTGCTCGCAAGCCCCGCGCCGCGCGCCCTATATAAACCCATACATCTACCTCGAGCAGCTCAGTCACCCCATCGGCCGCGCCTCCTAGCTTTGCTCGGCATTCTTCCTCTGCCAGTGGTCGGCGGTGACAGGACACTGAGAGAGTGATCGTGCACGTTAGCTTGCTAGGCTGTCGAGAGCATGGACCAGCTTCCGAAGCGCCCGGCCAACTACGTGCCGCTGAGCCCGGTGGGTTTCCTGCCGCGCGCCAGCGCCGTCTACGGCGACCGCACGTCCGTCGTCTACGGTCGCGTCCGCTTCACGTGGAGCCAGACGTACCGGCGCTGCCGCAGCCTCGCGTCCGCGCTCCTCCGCCACGGCGTCCGCAAGAACGACGTGGTCTCCGTCCTGGCGCCGAACGTGCCGGCCATGTACGAGATGCACTTCGCGGTGCCCATGGCTGGCGCCGTGCTTAATACCATCAACACGCGCCTCGACGCGGGGGCGGTCGCCACCATCCTGCGTCACTCTGAGGCCAAGTTCTTCTTTGTGGATCAGGACTACGTGCGCCTCGCTAGCGACGCGCTCCAGCTCGTCGCACAGTCCGGCGCGCCCGTCCCGCTCGTGGCCGTCATCGACGACGTCGACGCGCCCACGGGGATCCGGCTCGGCGAGCTCGAGTATGAGAGGATGTTGGCTAGCGGCGACCCCGACGCCGAGCTACCGCCGCTGGCCGACGAGTGGGACGCGGTCACGCTCAGCTACACCTCCGGCACGACGTCGGCGCCCAAGGGCGTGGTGTACAGCCACCGCGGCGCGTACCTGAGCACCACGAGCCTGCTGCTGCAGTGGGGCGTGGGCAACGAGCCCGTGTACCTGTGGACTCTTCCCATGTTCCACTGCAACGGCTGGACCTTCACCTGGGGCATGGCCGCGCGCGGCGGCGTCAACGTCTGCATCCGCGACGCGCACCCGACCAGCATCTACCGCGCCATCGCTCGCCAAGGTGTCACGCACATGTGCTGCGCGCCGGTGGTGTTCAGCATCCTCCTCGAGGGCGACGTCAAAAGGCACCTCGACGCGCCGGTCCACGTCCTCACCGGTGGGGCCCCGCCGCCAGCCGCGCTGTTGGAGCGCGTCGAGAGGATCGGCTTCAAGGTCACGCACGCGTACGGGCTCACGGAGGCGACGGGCCCCGCGCTCGTCTGCGAGTGGCGCGACCAGTGGGACCGCCTGCCGCTGCCGGAGCGCGCGCGCCTCAAGGCGCGGCAGGGGGTGAGCGTCCTGTCCCTCGCCGACGCCGACGTGAAGAACGCCGACACGTTGGTCAGCGTGCCTCGCGACGGGAAAACCGTCGGAGAGATCGTCCTGCGTGGCAGCAGCGTCATGAAGGGGTACCTCAAGAACCCGGAGGCGAACGCGAAAGCCTTCAAGGGCGGGTGGTTCCTGACGGGCGACGTCGGCGTCGTGCACCCGGACGGGTACATCGAGATCAAGGACAGGTCCAAGGACGTGATCATCAGCGGCGGAGAGAACATATGCAGCAAGGAGGTGGAGGAGGTGCTGTTCCGGCACCCGGACGTGGCCGACGCCGCCGTGGTCGCGATGCCGCACCCGCGCTGGGGCGAGACCCCGTGCGCGTTCGTCGTGGCCAGGGACAAGACCGCCGGGGTGCGCGAGGACGACGTGCTCGCGTTCTGCGGCAAGCGCATGGCGCGGTTCATGGTGCCGAAGAAGGTGGTGACCCTCGATGCCCTCCCCAGAAACGGACTGGGAAAGGTGGAGAAGGTCAAGCTCCGGGAAGAGGCCCGGAAGATAGCACCGACTGTCACGGCGCAGAAGCCCGCCAAGGGAAAGACTCCCGCCACAACGACGGTCGGCGGGCGCGGCGAGGAGCAGCTGGTGGCGCACGTCATGGCCATGTCAAGGCTATAGAGCTGCGCTTTATTACCAGGTGGTGAATCATGCACGAAGGTTGATGAGTCATGAGTTGGTAAAAAGTGTGATATCGACACTGCGCGTGTCGAGAGTTTCAGGAATAAGGTCGACGTCGTTAGCGTTTTGAGGTTCCGATGTTTTTGTACTAAAATTGTAAGAATGGCCGAGGTGCATCATTGGGCACCTGTTTGTTCATAGTACTACGACGTGAGCACTGTAAACAAAAAACTCATATGATGTGAAATGTGGAAAAAATAGTTCTTTTAAAACTCTTTAAAATCTTCTGGTTGTGATCAGGTAGCTAGCTGTAAGTGATCGAAACTAGAAGAGTCACTTGCTGATGTTAGCCCAGGGCATAAACTAATCAGCAAGTTATATTTCAATGGACATAATTCTTGAAGAAAAAGAAAGACGCCTGTATGTTTGTACGTCCTGATGAGAAAAGTCAGATCTGATAAACAGACAAATTCAAGCCTCGCCAAGTCTGATGTTGTACAAACAAGTATATCGTTAGGACGGTCAGTCTCTCTGGATTGGCCGAGTAAGTGTGCTTAGCACAGCAGAGCAGCTGTTCATGACAACCGGAGCAATTTCGCACGGAAACGTGAACCTTTGCGACCTGCGAACAGGCAACCGAATCCCCCCTATTCAATTCAGTTCAATTTCGAACGGAGGGAGAGAGAAATTAAGGCGAACCTTTTGTGACGACGACCTAACCCTACGAGACCGACCTTGCCCGCCGTCCCACGAACGAAAAATCTCGCGAGCGAAGTTGCCCGCGCAACGGTGTCCTCTCGTTCTTCTGGTGGCTGCGACATGCCGAGGCCGTCGCGTTCCCTCGCCCCTGCACTCCGATGGCCGACCTGTGCTCTGTTCCGTCCGCATGTCATCAACCCACAAACGATTCCCGTCCCATACCATGTGTACCATCCATATATACTAGATAAATATAAAGGCCTTACCTCTTAAAGCAGCCCATTGTATATAGATCGGGATGTCCTTAGCAATGACCTTCACACGAGTTGGCTCAATTAGTAGACCAGTTTCACAACATATGTCTCTAAACGTCGGCTCGTGACTTATTTTCTAAGTAAAAAAATTAGCTTGCACCCTCCGTCTCTCTCCTTCGTTCGCGCCGCCAAAACTTTCTCCAAGCTCGTCGCACGCGTGGAGTTTTCAATCCGAGACGCAGGTCACCGACTGTGACAAAAATTCAGCGATTGATGCCAAAATCCGGTGGTATTTCCGTGGATCTACTCCCTCGTGCTTTTAATCTCGCGATTTAGTTTATTTTTTCTTGGTTCCGTAGCTCAGATGTGGAATGCAAAGACGAACTACGGTGCTTGCTGCCTGCGGACAAGGAATGCCAAAATCCGGTGATATTTTCCTCCATCTATTCTGTCGTGCTTTTAATCTCGCGATTTAGTTCAACTTTTTTTTGTTTCATGGCTCAGATCTGGATTGCGGAGATGAACTATGGTGCTTGCTGCCTGCGGATAAAGATGAGCTGCTACACCGCGGTGGTCGTCGAGGCCTGATCCTAAGAGCGTGGGGTTGTGCCGTTGTGGAGGACGGATCCTAGGAGCGCGGTGCTGCGGTTTAGACGACGACCAGTGGTGGGACAAACGAGTTGGGCGCGCGTTCAGGTACACCATGAACAGCATATTAATCTCGATTACAAATATGTGTCTTGAAAGCAACAAGTAAAACACTGCAACTTATCACTGATAGTAAACTAATAACTTCAAATCTCACTGAGTAGGATCAAATTTGTGCCATATGTGCTCTATTAAATCTTCTTTGAGACGCCGATGGGTACATCGATCACGAATTTTCAAATTTTTCTCTAGGACATCTGTAAATCCATTAACTGGGCTATGAGCAAGTCTTGTAATTTGTACTGGGGATGATCCTTGCTCATAAGTATTCTCATCGGGTATTTTATATGTGTCTCTTTCATCTTCAACTATCATGTTATGCCAAATGATGCATGCATACATAATAGCAGCAAGTTCTTTTTGTTCCTCTAGACATGCTGGTTGACGTATGATGGCCCAACATTTTTGTAGAACTCCAAATGCTCGTTCGACATCTTTTCTTGCTCCTTCTTGATGTTCAGCAAACATTATATGCTTTTGAATGACAGGTCTAGAAACTGTTTTTACAAATGCAGCCCACTCAGGATAAATATCATCTGTTAGATAGTAACCCATGTTATATTCTTTTTCATTGACAATGAACTCAACCTCAGGAGCTCTATCTTGTATCACTTCAGTGAACAATGGTGACTGGTCTAAAACATTGATATCATTATTTGAATCTGCAACTCCAAAAAATGCATGCCATGTCCATAGATCATAAGAGGTCACTGCTTCAAGCATGATAATAGGAACTCCATAACAACCACGAGTATATTGCCCCTTCCATGCAACTGGACAGCCTTGCCACTCCCAATACATACAGTCAAGGCTTCCTAACATAACAGAGAATCCACGAGACTCTCCTACTTGAAGCAACCTTTGAACATCCTCTTGATTAGGGCGGCGTAGATATTGCTGACCAAATATATGCCTCACACCGTGCACAAAATTGATCATGCACTCCATAGCTGTACTTTCAGCGATGCCAAAAGATTCATCCATTAGATCAGCTGGTGAGGCATAAGCTAACATTTTAATGGCAGCCATACATTTTTCCAGCAGTGATAGGCCAACTTTACCAAATGCATCTCGCTTTAAGTGAAAGTATGGAGACCAATCCCTAAGAGCTTGAACAATGTGTAAAAATAGATGTTTTCGCATGCGAAATCTCTTACGGAACTGCTCATTGGTGTACAAAGGATTTTCACAGAAATAGTATGCAAACAATCTATTATGGTCAGCTTCATGATCTCTATTAATGTACCTTCTTTTATATCCCCACGCTGATTAGAAGAACCATGTAGTTGCAGTTCTAGACGTGCTTGAATTTGAGCTTCAAAATGAGCTTCGAATTCAGCTTCAGAAGGGTCATTGATTTCTTCCCACATTAGGTCTTCAAGAGTATCACTATTGATGTCATCATTTGAATTACTGGATTAGTGTTCGGACTCAGTAGACATTTTTTGTCGGGGATGGGGGGTGAGGGATTGGAGGATAGATAGAAGCGAGCAGGAAGTGTATGGCTGTGTGTTGCATCCATATCATATTTATATTGTACATTCCAACGGCTATTTTTTTTACCTTCTATCATTTTGTCAACAACTTTTTTTTTGTCATGTAGCCAGCAGCTTTTTTCTTTTGTCCTATACTTAACAGCTCTTTTTTTTCTGTACTCAACAGCTCTTCTTTTTGTCCTTTACCAACATCTCTCATACTTTTTAAAATTTTCTTTTCAGGAGCAAGTGGGCGCATGAAGATAGGTCATTGGAGGGTGATTCACATATATATAATGACATACAGCATGGTGGACACATAATATAAATTTATGCTTACAACTGAAACACTCTAAGGTACTACTCTATTACTAAGAAACATTATTGTGATCTTCCTCGGCAAGTTCTTTAACTAACTGCTACAACATAGCTTCATGTCTCCTGAGCTTTGCTTCATTAAATCCTGGAGTATCTTTCTTCTCCAATTTCATATATGTTTGCCACTTTTGCAGTCTTGTTTGCTCTTTTTTGGCTTCAGCTGACTTTGCCATTGCTTCTGCTGATTTCAACAATGCTTCAGACCTAGTTTTAACAGCTTCGTTAAAGAGAACCAAGGATGGAGGTGGTTGGTCCCCCAACGGCGATGTTTCTATTGATTTTCCTTTACTCTTCTGTCTCGCTTTTGCTTTTTTTTGGCCCTCTGGAGCTTCTCTTTGTGGCTTGATTCTATTTCAGTGTCTTGATTGGAATAAGAAGTGTATGCTCCTGATGCTGAAATCTTTGTCCTCTTATTATTATTTTCTTCCTCTATTTTAGCAACCCTGCGCCATTTTGGTTCATCTTTTAGTTCTCTCCACAAGTACTCCAATGTGAATGGTTTATCTCGGTTCTCCTTTTTGTACCATGCACGAGCTTTTTCTATAATCATGTCATTAGATTGACCACTAACATAGGTGCTTTTAACTCTAGAAATAATCACACTGAATTTTGAAACATTCTTCTTCACACCACCCCAATGTGTCTTCAGTTGCTTCACTGTTTTGGTATGCCCATTTATAGGTTTAGTGCTGTTGAACTCCGATGCTACAGCCTTCCAATAATAATCTGCTTTCTGATCAATACCTTTAGCAGAGTCAACAGAGTGATTCAATCAAGAGCGAGCAAGCCTTAAATTTTCATCTTCAGTCCAATTCACACGGGGGCTCTCCTTCCACTTTCTTCTTCACTGTTGCCACTTGAATCTTCAATACTAACTGGTTGCTTGCTTTGTTCGGCGGCAGGACATGGAATAGATGCTTTTGACCCATGTGATGAAGAGTTGGCAGCAACACCTGAAAAGATCCCATGTTGCTGTACAATTGGTAAGTTTGCTGCAGCTCTAAACACATGATTTGGTGAGTTCATAAAATGCCCTTGTACTCTTTGAAAGCATGGATTGGTACCTTGATAGTTGCCTGAAAGGCCAAAAAGGTAGAAATTATAAAGAAAAGATGATGTTAGGAATTGAAAATACTAAGATTAAAAGAAATTTGTAGGGAATTGTTGGAGAGGGGAGTTGTTGTTTGTATTATCAGATAGCTGGTTTGTGGAGGCTTGATTGAGCGAGTTTATAAAATTTCTATTGGAGGGTCCATTACAGGTGGACCTGATGATGTTTTTGATTTTTCTAGCAGGAAGCATGAGTGTGCAGATGACTTGCTGGTAGAATGTGTGGGGATGAGAAATATAGACAAGATCCCTATTTATAGAAATCTATGGTCAAGTGAGCAAATGCCAAGTAAAGTCCAGCAACGGCTATGTGGAGCAACGGCTAGATCAACGCACCAACGGCTCTTTCAACTGTCATCATTTTTTTAATATTTGTGTACAGCTTATGGCCAGACAGCACATATATAGGTGTCTTTTGCATTGAATTCTATAATGTCCACTTTCACAATGGGTATGAGTGGTATATATGTCCTCATTAATTGCATAAAGACTGGTTTTTTGATACATTGCGGCTGCTCACAGGAAGTGAGACAAAAAAAATAATCTCAACGGTCGAAATTTAGAAAAGAAAAAATACTAAATAGAATTTCCACATGGAAAGCAAGCTGTGTCTGTATCCTCCATGATCGTTGCCGCAATCTCAGCTGACCATCATGATATTTCATCTGTAGGCGCGTCCATGGGCATATCACATTTCTTACACACTAATTATTTGTTTTAATCATGTAATGCATTATTTTGGTGTGATGCGTTAATTCTCGTAGCACAACCAGTATGGTGCCACAATCACTTATTTCTCACGATATTTTAACTAGATTATTTTTACCTAAAAAATTTGACATGATTTAACTTAATGTGTTCACCACGTTTCTACCATATTGACACATTATCTTGTCACATATACGATCCTGTTCTACCATTTCAAGTTGCAATTTATGTTGTCACGTTCCAAAGGAAACGTGCATGCTGTCACCTTATTTTGAATGCTTGCATAAGTTTCCAAATCTATCAAAAGAGATTATTTCCAAAATTTAAAGGGCTAAAAAATGCAACAGTTTCTAAAACACATTAATTACTTTCTATATATTTAAAGATACATTAATAATAATTATTAGATAACATTTACCTTTTAAGAGGTAAAAGATCATTTTATACTTCGAGATTCACACAAAATGAATAGTCTACATTTATTTGGTCTATTGTAGAATCTGTCAAATATAATTGTTGCTTTTTTTTCGGATGATAATTGTTGCTTCAGAAATGGCGCTTGCACGCAAGCCCTTCTCCGCCGTCTTCCTCGTGCTGCTGCTGCTCGTGGCGCAGGGAGAGTTTTTTTTCTTAACTGTTCAGTTAGAACAAACATCTCACGGTGCATGGTTGTGCATCAGAGGTTGGTCCGGTGGTGATGGTGGCGGAGGCGCGGATGTGCGAGTCGAAGAGCCATAAATTCAAGGGCCCCTGCGTCCGCAAGGACAACTGCGCCAGCGTCTGCGCCACGGAGGGGTTCCCCGGCGGAGACTGCCGCGGGTTCCGCCGCCGGTGCTTCTGCAAGAGGCCGTGCTAGCAGGTGCTTACCGCTGCCAGCGATGTCGCGGTAGTGTGGGTTGTTGATGCCAGCTGCTGCGTTCGTGGCGCTTGTGTAACTGTGTTCGTGAATAAGATACGCTGGACCGAAGTTTCAGCATGGGCCTTCTGATTCCAGGATGAGCTGTGAGTTTTCGGCCCACAGAGCCGAGGCGGCAACGACACGCAAAGGGTCACGGTAGTTCTACGCTATTGCTTCCTCGGTTCTATTGATGGAAACCGTTCTTAAGCGTGATCCGCCAGAAGAATATTCTCCGGCTCGCCTCGGCGAAAGCCAAAGATGCGCGAAGCACACCGACCGACTAGTGGGTCCCGCCGCGAGCGCCGAACGGCTAGCATGAGGCCACCACGCGCCATTCTCCGTGAGCACGAACCGGTTCTACAAAGTACGACGCGCCAACACCTCCCACCATTTCCTAACGACCGCCTAGTGGACCCGACCGTTCACCGGCTTAGCGTGGACCTGTTCCACGCCGCCGCCGACGCCGCGATCTCATCGCCCCTCTTCTTCTCCAAGCCTCCTCCCCGTCGCGTCTGGGCCGCCGCACGCTATCTAGAGTACCGGTCCAAACGGTCAAGGCCGACCGAACCCTAAACCCCCGCCCCTTCCTCCTCCGCCGCCGCCTCCGCTCCGTTCCATCTCGATGGCGGCAGTGCAGAGGCTCTTTCGCGCAGCCGCGTCCGGCGTCGCTGCGACGGCGGCGACGAGGAGGCGCCTGGCATCGCTGGCGACGGAGCAGGAGGGGGTCGCGTTCACGGTGGAGAAGCTGACGCGGCGGCCGGCGGCGGAGAGGAACGTGCAGTGGGTGTTCCTCGGTTGCCCTGGCGTGGGCAAGGGCACCTACGCGAGCCGCCTCTCGCGCCTCCTCGGCGTGCCACACATCGCCACCGGGGACCTCGTCCGCGACGAGCTCGCCTCAACCGGTACCCTTGCGACGCAGGTGAGAGCGGGACTCGTTTCCGTAATTCCGTCTCTGCAGAGGCCAGATCAGCCCGACCTCCATTTCGCTGACGGCTGATCTGGTTTTGGTTTTTTGTTCGACTGGATCTGGGCCGAGCTTGAGTTTTCTAGTGGGGGTTCTGGTTTCCTTTGGTCTGTTAAGCGCAGCTTGATTGTGAACCTTTGATTTGCTCAGTTTCTCGTACCTTTTGAGCGGGGAACTACGGGAGAGTTGGAGAGAGACGATTAAGCGTGGTTTCTTACCGAGAGGCAGTGAATTTGGTGATGGATCTGAGCAGTACAGCTTGATTTTGGCGTGTTAAGTGTTTGTGGTTTGAGCCCAGAGAGGAAAATGCGATTAAACTAGCTTTACTTGCAAGGCTGAGCTCAATTTCGTGGTAGCTTTCGACCTCTCTTTCAGCCTGAACACGGATCACCTGTTGTGAATGTAACACAGATTTTTGCACGAAAACAAACTTCTGGTTTGAACTATCATAAGGGGTTCCCTGGGTCCTGGTGGATTGTGCTTCCAGGGAACTGTTCGATATAGTGGTACTCTTTTCTGTGTCGTGTTCTATCAATTCGATAAAAAAATAAAGAAATGCATGTCCTAGTTCCTAAAGTTACCGTTAGACCAAGTGCGTAGCCATTTTTTTCTCCAATTTTCCCTGTGTTCATTTCATGTTATCTAGTCCATTTTAAACTCTATTGACCAAAACAATGCAGGGTGTTTGGTGACTGGTGAGCGTGTATGGGTCTCAAAATTTTTTGAAGGGTTTCTCTGCATATCTCACATATAGGCTTTTGTACACTTTCATGCCTTGACGTGTGCGTTTAAACTCTGACCATATCACTTTTTTGTTATGTCATTCTCCTTTTTTTTCTATCTCTTTACAAATAATATGATTACCTTTCATTTTGCAGCTGGCTGAAATTGTTAATCAGGGGAAATTGGTTTCTGACGAAATCATCTTCAATCTTCTCTCCAAAAGGCTTAAGAAAGGAGAAGACCAGGGTGAATCAGGATTTATTCTTGATGGTTTTCCACGTACTGTAAAACAAGCGGTGAGTTATTTTACATATCACATGTGTTTTGTCCTTTCAATAATCA